>OU898282.1:27777711-28206120 GCA_918026665.1 Diabrotica balteata
AATTTCATACATAGATGTACCCAGGCAAGTTGATTACCGATCTTCGTCGTAGGTGTTGATTCTGAATTTTCGTTTTTTTTTTTTTAACATTAGCAAACATTAATTATTCTAGGGAGTTTCTGTCTAAACATTGAACATGTCTATACCATATTGAAGTGCCTAATATATCATTCAGCAAATTTCCAAGGTCACACGTAGTTTCTAGAACAACGCGTCAATTAAATTTGATATCTCAAAGCTTAGCAAATGCCACTTGACCCCTTCTTCCACTCTCCTCTTCATTGTCTTTGGTGATGTTTAAGAAACAATAAAATTGACCCCTGTAGTGATGTTTTAACCAATGACTAATAGCAGATAGACGAACAAGCCTCTCTACGTTCATATTCCTTCCAAATATGGCAGATAAAGATTGACCGAAATAATTTCTTTCTTTTTCCAAAGTCGTCTTAGAAAATCAGTCCGGAGAATGCGGATAGTGGCCTTTAATGGTATGATTATTCAGTAATGATTAATCGTTTGATTTCTGTGAAATGTAAATAAAAACAACCTTGGGGAGATGAACAGATGTGGTTGAATGCTGTAATTATTACAATTAGCTTTTTTATTTAAATATATATTTATATATTATATTTATATATTATATATAATATTTAATGAAGAATTATATGTATTTAGTGGGTGTATATAGTATTTAACATGGAGTGGCCACGCTTCTTGATAGTCCAGGATATTTTTTTAAATTTACAATTTTTTTGCAAGCCGTGGTTAAATACGTGTTAAAAAAGTATGCCCAAAGGTATTAAAAAATGTTTCTACAAAAATTATATTTATTGAGAACATAATAAATATTAAAATATTTAAATAATAAAAATGAGATACATTTGCTTCTTTTGATTACGTTCTTTAAAATTTTGTGAATACTATTGGTGACAGCACTTCTCTATAATTCTCAGATGCTTGTAGTCCAGGAAGCCACTTCGCATTCGCTAGTAAAAATATTCTGATTCGTTTTTGTCGCACAGTCTTATTCAAAAAGACTTTTTAAATTTGCATGTTCCAGGTCCAAAAATGCTTTAATTTAACAATTTTTTAAGCAAATTGAAAAATATCGGGTATTTCGACTCGGACTAAGTTTTTTTGAGGTTTTTGGGTCGTTCTGAACAAAAAATGTTCTTTTGTTGATGCTATTGGGGCCGAGAGTTATGTGTTTACTGAAGCTGTACACGTTCTTAATGGCATTCCCAGCCATAGGGTCAGTGATCATATTATAGATCAAAATTAGAATTATTGCTGGAACGGAGTGCAGCTAGAGTGAGTTTTTAAATGCTTCGGCATTTTCTTTTTTTGGGAAGGTGATTTGATTGTATATTAAGACATGAGATCGGTGGTTTGGTATTTTATATGATTCTTCTTCTTCTTTTAGTAAGGCAATAATAACTTTGTTTACGGCAACTCGAAACAGATTAGCGGATATCTGTTACCAGTCTCGCAGATTTCGGAGCCAGGATATTCTTCTTCAACCTGGACCTTCTTCCCTCGATCTGGCCATGTATTATGAGGTGTAGAAGGTTATACCTTTCTGGATATCTCATTACATGCCCGAAATATTGTAACTTTCGAATTTTTATTGTTTTTGTTATTTCTGTGCTCTTTTTCCTTCGGCGTAAAACTATTTTATTTGTTATCCGATCAACGCAACTCAATATTCGTCGGTAAATCCACATCTAAAAGGCCTCAAGTTTTGCATTATTGTTACTGTAAGAGGCCAGCTCTCCATACCATATAGCAATGTGGAGTAATAATTAATGTAATATCTCTATTAATCAGAATTTTTTTAATTTATAGAAAGCAGCACTGTCTTTTTCAATGCGAATTCTTATTTCTTTGCTTATATCCCAGTTATCGTTAACATTTTCGCCCAAATAGGCAATATTGTGGATTCTTTCTAACTTTATTCCATACGCTGTTTATATGGTTAGGACTTCTATGGCTATAATTTGTTCCAGAATTTATTACACATTGACAAAAATTTGATAGCAGGGCCGCAGGAACAGAAATAGATGGAAATATCTAAAGAAGGTCTATGTCCAACAATGAACAAATCAGGGCAAATTGATGATGATGATCGCTATAGTCGAGAATGGAAATAGCACGAATCCACTGGGTTCTTTTAACCATGTTGCCATCCGGTCTTACCCTAATACTAATAGGTATACAGTTGTTTTTGATTTTGACGAGACGTCATTTCAAGCAAAATGTTGCCAGGAAGATACTTAGAAAGATATTATCATTGCTGATAAAGATTTCAACTGAAGTGGCGTTTTAAATAAGGTTGTTGATTTTAGTTATCCCGTCAACTTTTCTGTAACTTCCAGTAATGAAATTTTTTTACTTCAGAGTGAAACTTTTTGTAAAAGTTACTATTATCCTCTTAATAATTATTAAAATAATTAAAGTACTACTATAAATTTCTTATGCATGGTTTTGAAGAGTTTCTAACAGCAGAATGCTGTAGTTGTTTAGATATACCAATCCAATCCTTTAATAGTTTTTGTACTGTTTAAAACTTAATATCATAAAAAATTACGTTTTTAACCTGAGTGCGACGCATTTCAACAGCAAGAAGACAATGAAAGTAAATAGAAATCGTGACCTTCGCCTTACATTGCTCATTGTTTCCCGCCATATGTTAACAAATCACTCATGAAATCGATCAAAATTAGGCTATAATCAGTCAAAAGTAACTGCTTATTTAAACATATGGATTTAAATATTATTTTGCACTGATGCTCTATATGAAAAAAGTAGAATTCAGGCTCAATTGGAAATACTTGAAATTTCAAAAATTCTTAACATATGTCAAATGACCCATTTGTGCCATCAATTTTGTCCTCGGGCAATTTTTTTTAAATTTCCGTTGCAAATTGGTTAATGGATATTTTGATATACGAGTGTACGAGTTTTGATTATTTCAAATTGATTCGATCCTTATTAGGAGAATCTTAAGTGATATCGATTGTGTAAGTAGGTAGATGTTTATTTTGTATAGAAATTTATAGTAATTCGCCTTCCGGCAAACACGCTAAGTAACATACGAGGGTACGACAAACAGATACACCATTAGTAGAGTAACTTTCTAGATACGCTTATTAAAACAAGGGCCGTACTTTAGTCAGAAGATCAACGAAATTATCGTTGAATTCAGTACAAACAATAAAATCTAGAATCCTGTGAAGCATAATTACAATGTCATAATGGTGTCATAGGGTCGTAGTTTTTTCAAGTAGGAATCACGATTCTAAACAAACTAATTAATTTCTTCAATTCTCTAGACTTTTTTCTTACCTCTTGCTATATTCAAGTACCGCTTTTATACAACGTTTGATTTGCGATTTTATGGTAACATTCTAGCTAAGTTTATTAAGCAAAAGATATCATCATCGACAGCATTTTCATCTAAATTTTACTCGCATATCTAATCCACCAGTCTCTAGACATCAGATCCAGGCATATTGAACAGTTCTACGGAATAATCCAATATGGGAGATACATATTTTTGGTTGCTACCATAATTATTTCTTGAAAACTGTCAAGAACAGACTTAAAAATTTACTTTCTATCAACGAGTTGAGGTTAGGAGCTTTTTTATACAATCAAAAACTTCTGTATATTTTTAAGTTTTATGCAAATAGGGCGTGGTTTTTTATGATCGGAATCGAATAGTAAGTAAGGTAATTCACAAATTATAAATATATATAAATCTTGTGTCACGATGTTTGTCCAAGCTAATATTCAAAACCACTGAACTGATTGCAACAAAATTTAGGAGGTAGGATATTTTTTATCTCGATGAATGACCCTTATTTTTTTATTTGTAAATTTAAAATGTTTATACGATTTCTCCTCTACAGTTGAGTACTACAGTACAAATGAACCCATCATTTGATCCATGTAGTTTGACAAGAATTTTTATTACTTTTTTATAATAAATCAAGAACGACTGAATTGACTTTTTGGCTAATGGCTAATTTTGGTTTTGAAATGTTTATTTAAAGTCCTAGGAAGCTCTAATAGGTCAGAAAATATGATAAAATTATAAGTAAAATAGTAGAAGCAACGGTTTTATTTTCCCATACAAACATTATACTCTTATACAAAATGTTTTATACGATCTACTGTTACAGTGGTAGTTCATTTAAACATCAAACGACGAAACTTCAGGTCTATTTACTTTTTTCGTTTCGCTTAAACTTGATAAAATATGATGAAATTGTAAGAAAAATAGTAAAAGCAGTTTTATTTTCCCATACAAATAGTGTTATATATACTGATCTAGACATACAGATTGAACGAAATAAATTCGGAACATACGAAATATTATGTATTTCGGCTCAATTCTGCTGTAGGTGGTTGGCCAACAAAAGGTTGTCAAATAATTATATTATAAAAATCCAATACTTCAGCGGGCTGCTGGATTCTGAACTAATTTAAGAACTCATTCATAGGTGGTCAAACCACCTATCGCTTCCTAAAGCCGGCACTCACGGTACAGCGGTGTCGTTCGACATAATCGGACAGAGGCGTTGTTCAATTTGTTGGTATATCTGGTGCGCCCACACACCATACTGCGCCGCAGTATTTGTTCGGTTCTCGACCATGTCAAATCAAACAATCATTTTAGCGTCTCTTACTTTGTGTATAAATTCTTTGTGTATAGATTCTGGTGCAAAGAATCCAAGATTTTGGTGCAAAATAAATCTCGTCTGCCCCTGCACCCGATTTACTGGACTGCACTGCTAATTTTAATTCTCTTTTATAGGATGTTCTAAAATTGTTAATTTTTTTTCTTACATACTCTTCATTCGCATCTTTGTTTACTTCTTGGAACTTTAAAACTAGAATGCCCATTGCCTGTTTTCGGGCGTTTCTATCGTGATACGTTTTACCTTTTATTCGCTATAGCATTCTTGTTTTTTATATAATTTAAAAAACTCTTTAAAAAATTCTCGCTAAATCAAGCCATTTCGATTTTCTATAATATGATCAAAGCAAGTGTTTAGTTAAAAACGAAGTTGAACAACGCCGCTGTATCGTGAGTGGCCGCCTTTAGGCAAGCCCCTCTTTCGTTTATCGGAGATGGAGATTTTGAGCGGTGTTGCCAATATCATTCCACTAGATGTTTCTAAAATAACTACAAACTTCTGAAATAACTACAAACCATTAAGTTTATTTTTGTTATTAGTCTGTTGTAGTAGATTGGTAAATACAATGAAAAATATAGGCAAATATCCGATTTATTTAAAGATACGAAGAAGATATAACTCTCAAAAAGATCCGCAAATCGGATTATTACACGGCGATTGGCAACATTGACTTTGAGCTGCGCTCTAGACTATGGTGCGTTCTAAAAGAGACGGATAGTTGAACGATATTTTATACAATGTCTAACACCGGGTATGGATTTATTTTTGTCCAAGTTTTATATTGGTCCACTATTTCAAATGCAGTTCAAACAGACATATATTAAATTGTATGATCCGTTTTAAATTCGTTCAATCTGTATACCATCAAATATTAACTTGAAAATTAATATAAATCAAATATGTTTAGAATTAAAAATAATTTTAAAATGTTTTACATTGTTTATTTACAATAAAAAACTATTTTTCAACATTTTCTCTGCAATAAAGTTAAAAATTTAAGCTTGTGCATTAATTAAATACATTTTAATAATTATAAATTTAATGAAACAATTATTCTAAATAAATTTAAAATTTAAAATCTACTGAGAATGTTAAAAAATGTTAAAATTTAATTGAGAATACCAAATCCATAAAATTTTCCATATTATATTTTTATCGTATGTATGAAAAAAAGTAAACTCTATTATCTCTAAAAAAGTATATTTTGTAAAAAAAAAATTATAATAATTTACAGTCGTTTGAGTTGCTCCAAATGTGGGAACTTACAGTTGTTCTAAGCAACACGGAGAGCTGAGATATCATTTCACTTAATATTTCCTTAAATTAGCGAATATAATTCAATAATAATTCAATATTAACATCTACTACTACTACTACTACTAAGGATTTCTACAGTTTTCACTGTCTTCCTTTCACTCAACCGTTTTCTCCACATTTTCCCTGTCATTCCAGTCTCCATCTCGCAGGGTTCCTTTCTCCATAGCCTCGTCGATTTCGTCTCTGAATGACCTTCGGGGTCTTCCTCTCTTTCTTCTTCCGATCGTTCTCGATTCTGGGATTTTGTTTATCCAGCGTCCTCTGTCCGCTCTTCTGACGTGGCCGTATCAGAATAGTCTCTTCTCCTCTATATAGTCGATTATGTCTGATTGCACTCCCATTCTCCGCTTAATCTCTGCGTTTTCAATTCTGTCTCTTTTTGTAAGTCTACAGCTTCTCCTCAGGAACTCATTTCTACTGCTCTTATTCTACCTCTAGTTTCTCTTGTTTATTGTCCAGTTTTCGGACCCATATGTCAGGATACTTCTTGTCAGGGTATTATATATTCTCTTTTTTGTGTTTATCGTAATGTTCTTATCCCACAGCACGGAATTTGGTTGTCTTATACAGTTTCTTGTTTGTCTTAGTCTGTTGTTTATATCTTCTTTCTATTGTTCCCTGGTTCGATATTATGGTTCCTAAATACTTGAATTTATCTGTTCCATTTACTTGTCTTCCCTCGTCTATCTCTAGGTTTCTCATATCCTTGTTTTCTGTTGTTAGGTGTTCGGTTTTTCTCTAAGTTTATTTCCATTCCGTTGTTTTTATATTCTTCTAGCTTTCTGAGCATAAAGCTGAGATATATTAATATCTCAATTTCAAATTAATAATTCTAAATGAATTTCATTATTTACTGAAAATCGAGCAACACTGTTTTTGTGATTTTAATACTTCAAATTATTATACAATTTCAAAAATATAAACATTAAATTTTATTTTGCATGTGTTGGTAGTGAATAAGGTTCCGTCTACAGGCAGACAGACATTACCGGTTGAGATGAAGATAAGATTAATATATGTTTAACACATTCGTTTTTATGGCGAAATGTGAAAACAGTGCGATTGATTGATAACATAAGACTCCAAGTGCAAAATGATCTATCAAATGATTCGTTCAAATTATTTAAAGCTAATAACCCATTTTCTACCAGGATATCTTCTTCTTCTTCCTTCTTCTTCTATGTAGGCTTTAAAGCCAGTTTCTTCTTCAAAATTAGCCTCCTAAATTGTTAAATTATCGCACCACATCCTTTTTCTTGGTCGGCCAATACTTCTTCGTCCATTTTGTGACTTATCTCGTGCTATTCGTACTATCCTATCCTCTGCCATTCTACTAATGCGTTCGATCCACTTCTGTTTCTGTTTTGTCACCCATCCATTTATGTCTTCTATATTGCATGCTCATTCTTATGTTTTCACTTCTCTCCCTAATCCAACAGACTTTTCTCTGATATTCGTTCGAAGTATTTTACATCTCTGTTGTTTCTAGTAGTCGTCTCGTTTTAGATGTTTCGGGTCTTGTCTCCGCCGTCTATACTAATATAGGTTTAATTGCTGCTTTATAGATTCTTATTTTTGTATTATGTCTTATTAGATAATTGTTCTTCCAGATTATGTAATTAAGAGATCCGCCGCCTTTACTTGCTTTTAAGCTTCTTCTTCTTTTTCTTCGTTGCGACTAGGATTACTCCTGTTTGTCTGCCTCTTATTCTGTTTCAGTCGTTGTTGACTGTACATTATCTTTCCACCTTTTTTGGCGGCCTTCCAACGGGTCTTTTGCTATACGGCTTGTTGTTTTTACAGATGATCGCTAATTCTATCTGGTCCCATTCGGTTTACATGTTCGTTCCAGTTTTTTTTCTTATTTGTATCCACCTGTTAATATTTTAAATTTTGCATTGTTCGCGTATACTTATGTTGGTTTGTCTGTCACTTTCTTTGTTCCACATTCTGTAACCATGACATTTACGTTACTTGCTTCCATTTACTTCGTCCATTATTATATTAAAGAGAAGTGGGCTTAACGAGTCACCCTGTCTAACTCCGCTTTGTACTGGTATACACTGTGTTAGTTTTCCATTTATCTTTGCCTGTATTCGATTATGGAAGTAGATGTTTTCGATGGCTTGTATAATATTGATTGGTATGTTTCTTTTATACAGTAGGTGTATGACGTCTTCGACTTGGATGCGATCGAAAGCCTTTGTCAGGTCTATTAAGCATAGATATGCTGGTTTATTGTACTCTATGGACTTTTCTGTGATTTGTCTTAGTACAATTACGGCGCCTACGCAGGATCTTCCGGATCTGAATTCTAGTTGTTCATCTGATAAAGTTGTTAGTTTATTGATTTTGTTGGTTAGGACTTTTGTGGTAAGCTTAAGTGCGGTATTCAGTAGATTTATACCTCTATAATTGTTGTGACCATCTTTATCTCCTTTCTTGAACACTGGTATCATTATGCTGTTTCTCCATGTGTCTGGTATAAGTTTTGTCATCTCGAGGGTTATACTTTCTTCTCCGTGTTTTAGGAGCTCGTTGGTTATTCGTTAAGTAGATGTCTCTAGTTTGCGTAGTAGTATTACTAGTTGCATATATCGCAGCATGTGTTAAATTTTGTATATTTTAGACGGGCTATTTAGTGTGACCATACGGTTACGCTAGCAGAAAACAGGTTAAGATAAGAAGGATATACTTACGACATGCTCTTAAAGGAGACGATCGTAAGAAGAAGATAGTGGTCGACTTATTTCCAAGGTAGGTAATAAGTTTGAAAAATAAAAGGCAGATATCAAGCACAGTTCTTTATTAAATCTTGCCGAAGTACTTTCGCTTTCATAATAACTTGAGGGACATTTCTTCAAAAATCATAGGCTATCCAGCACATCCAAGAATGTCATTAACATCCACATACAATTATAGAAAGTACAGACACCAGACAAAAAGACGAACAGTTTAAAATAATTATTTGGAGGGTACATTATGAGTAATGCTAGGAGACAAATTAAACCTTTTTGTTTATATATTGTCGTATATCTTTTTCGTCGTATCTCGTGGTTGAACGACAATGGTTTAGGATGACCTCCGCGGAGCTGTTTCGCAACAAGCGATATATTTCGTAAGTATTCACTTGTATATGTAATATCTTTTTCGGCATATTCCGAAATATCTAAATTATACTTTTACCAACTAAAATTGTGTTTCGATTTTTGAATTGTTGACATGCAAGCAACTGGAAATCAAGTAGTTTTGCAGTAATTGACGTTTTATCATTTACGTTGTTCTTAACTATGTCCAAAATAATGTAAAACAACAAAAGTTTTGCTAACGAGTTAACCATCTGTTTAAGTTTCTGTTGTACAAATCTACATAAAATAGTACAATAACATTGTAGAGATACATAAGATTAGGTAAAGTTACTCAAGCTGTGATTCACCTTTTAGACATCCGACAAACACATACTGTTTCCTAAACAGGCGGCCTACTAAGATATCTCTTTATCTTTGGCAAATTTGTACGTAGTTCTCATGATCCGAGGCACTTATTTGTCGCTTACAAACGAAAACAAAAGAAGGACTTGAGACAAGAGAAAATGCATATGTAACTAGATTTCGAGTTTCCATATCTGTCTCTGAACGACGGCCAATTACGGCAAAAGTAAATGTTGAATGTTGGCATATCTTGCTGTTGATGTTATAGTACAGTGCATATGTTCTGAAAAATTATTTTAACAATAAATTGCCTAGAGTCCGAACATCAATAACTGCCCTCGTGGAAGTCTCTATGTTAAAAAAAATGTAAATTGCTTAATTTATGTACGATGATAAATGATTTGATTGATTAGTTAAAGTAGTCTACCACTTTCACTATGTCACTAACTATGTTTCACTACCACTAGTAATCAATCACAATTGTTGGAAATGTATATTTTCATCCTTGTGATATTTTAATAGTTGCAATAAGCTAGTGATATCTCACTTCCTGTGTACATCTGAAATCGATAATTAATAATAGGTAAGATAATAATCTTAGAATAAGATCAAAGACGTGCGAGTCAGAAGAGGAGCAGAATGTGGGACGGATCATAAACTACTGACAGCAAAAATGAGCATTAATTGGAAACATAACAAGATCCCTCTACAGAAGAACCTTTGAATACGATCTTGCGCTTCTATTTCCAATTGTACCCCAATTCTAGATAAATCGGCTTTAACATCATCCTTCCATCTTTTTCTCGGTCGGCCTACTGATCTTCTACCACCTGGTCTTTCAAAAAACACTGTCTTTAACACTCTGTCATAATACTCTGATCGTACCACGTGACCTGCCCATCTTATTCGGTTTGCCTTGATATGTCCAACTATGTTTTCAGTTCCATACAGAGTCACCAATTCAACATTGCGGTGTCTTCTCCAATCCCTTGTGAATTCATCTCTTTGAGGGAGAAATATTATTCTGAGAACCTTTCTTTCAATGTTTGAAAGAAAGTATAATGCTCTATTTCCCGCAGCTGTCCTTGCTGAAACCTCTTTTTCTATGTGGTTGTCAGCTGTGATTATCGCCCCCTGGTTTTAAACTCCTTTACTACTTCGAAGTTGTTGATCATTAATAGTGATGTTCTGCCTAACTCTTTGTCTTGGATTTTTGGTTACTACCATGTATTTTGTCTTTTATTCATTTATTCGGAGACCCAGACTACCTGTTTCTTCCTCGAGCTGTGAAAAAACCTCTCTCACATCTCTTGTAGAATGCGTGACTGCGTCTATATCATCAGCGAAGGCCAGCAACAGTTTTGATCCTTGATCAGCAAATCCTTTCCTGTCAGCTCAGACGATATTTCACTTATTGCATATTCTAAAGCAAAATTGGAACAGCAACGGTGACAAGGGTTCCCTGTGCCTGAAGTCCTGAAGTCCTGAATTTATACCAAATGGCATCGATGTTCTGCTTCCTATCTTAATTCTTTTATTACCTTTCTTGGTGTTCCAATTTCTAATATTGCTGTCCACAATTGCTTCTTTTATGGAATCATATGCTTGCTGGAAATCTATAAAATTTTGGTGCACATCGTGGTTGAATTCCCAGTTTTTTTCTAATATTTGTTCGGATGGTAAATATCTGATCTATAGTTGACCTTCCCAGCATGAAAGCCGCATTGGTACTCTCCTATAATATCTTCCGAATATGGTGTGAGTCTCTTTAGCAAGATAATTGATAGCACTTTTATGATGTGCTAATAAGCGATATGCCTCTCTTTTATGAAATTGTAAAATTCAATCATGTTGGGTGTTCTGAATGCAGTGTGCGGGTATTGTAGAAGAACATTTTGATTGTGTTTGGGAATATACGATAAGCAGTATTTTTGTTTGTCGAAAGAATAGTTGGCTTCACCAACATTACTTTATTTTGTCAAAACCAACTACATAGGAATTTCCGAATATAGATCAGTTATCCATGGTGATATTACGACTTGTGTATTATAACCTGATCTAATTTAGCCTGGCAATTAAAGTATTAACTATTGAGATGTGAAGCAAAAGAAAGCTTTTTATGGCAGCGTATTGAGGAAATTAAATCACTAAACACAACAGAATGAAGAAAGAACATTTTTACACTGTAAAAAACGCGATAAAGTGAATGGCTTACAAAGCACGTGATGTTCGTGAGTATCAAGGTATAAAAAAATTGCTTATTAAAAGCTTAAAACTTTTATTTTAAAAAAAGATCTTTTCGGAAATGAATCATTCCATCATCAGTTTAAATAAAAAGTTTCAATCAATAAAGGTTGAATGTTCGAATAATTAAACTTTGAGGGTATACAAGGCAACTATCGAACACGGTGATTAATTTTAATCTTGCCCAAGTACTTTTGATCAATAGATCATCTTCAGGGGGCATTTCGTCAATTGTGGACTATCCGACATAGTAGAATGTCATAAATGTAAAAACTGGTACATAACAATACATAATACACTACACTAAGACAAACAAATCACTTTAAAAATTTATATGGCGAAGCTACATATTGTGAAGAAGCCGGAGACAGATTCTGTCTCCGGCTTCTTCACAATATGTAGCTCAAATCAGTATCAAAAACAATCCTCATGGAATTTTACAAAGGTAAATAATGCAATATACCGTTAACTTCGGTAATTAATAAAAACTAAAATTGGGGGCATCTAACATGACCCCAGGATGCTGGTGAGATTTTGTCGATTTACTTTACCTCTGATCTGTGCTTAGACTCCAGCAACAGTGGATATCATGGTTTGTTCCAGTTTCATTTTTAATGAATGACTTACCTCCTGTAAAGACAGTAAGAAAAAAGATATTACCAAATGTGCTGAGGATCTACTGAACGGTGAAAGTCAAACTGCAGGATAGAGAGAAAAGATGAATTGATAGTAGACCTTTTTAATTCAGATGAAAACGTGCTTGGACTATGACGTAAACTTGTTAGATTTATATTAAGCACTTGATTGTACGTTGTAGTTTTGTATTGATAATTCGAAAATAAACAATACCGAATTCCCTGCAGGAAACATGTAAGTTTTCTTTCTATAAGTATATAAACTTGCTATTAAGAATTAAGAAGATAATATCTCAGCCTAACGTACGCTACGAACGTTTCAGCAAATAGTAAAAATCCCGTTAAAAACAATATTTGCTTTTGTTTCCACACAACATATCTTTAAAAGAAAAGATCTCAATCAATTCTATGAACGACTTAATTCCCTTAAAGTCGTTTTCGTCCTCCACAGCACTCTATTTTCCCAGTCACCTTTTCTGAGGTCTATATCTATCATAGCATAGCAGGTTTTCTTCTCGTCTTCTTCCTGGCGGGTCCCAGTCCAATATCCTTTTCGGCCCCTTGTGCTCTGGTATTCTTTGTACATGCCCGTACCACTGCAGTGCTTTGTTTTCCAACTTTTTTGTAATTGAGCATTATATTTCCATTCTGTTCCATATTTCCCCAGTTCTTATTCTTTACTCTCTGGTGATTTGTAGACATCTCATAAAGTCCAATTCAACTGTTCTTATTTTATTTCGTATTGTTGTTGTCATTGGCCATCCTTCCGCTCCATATAGGGTAATATTCATCAGTATGCTCTGAACGATCCTTTTTTCTCCGTGCTTTCATCTTTATATCTTTCATACATGTATCATTTCAGCTTATTATTGACCCTAAATACTTTAAAGTCTTACAGCTCTTCATAGTCTCTTCTCTCTAAACTTCTAAATTCTAAACTATCTAAATTCTAACTTCTCTAAATTCAAATTTATATACTGCAATACCCCGATACCCTAAAAAGCGCCATCATACATGAAGAAAATAAAATATTTTCCTGATAAATCATGGAAACTTATTTTTTCTGTTCAATAATGTATTTATATCTAAATCTACCAGCCTATAATAGTGTCAGAAAATACTGGAGATGATATGTATGTACTCTAAGGTTTTATTAGAAAGTAGTCTGTTGATTTGTTACCTTTTAACGACAAAGAAAGTTCGACATTGCTGACATTAACAGATAAGCTGTACGAAAAATAAATTCCAATTAATCTGTATTTGGTATATATACGAAAGATTATTATTTTAAACATTTTTTTATTAATACTATTACAAATTCATAATTGACTAACCTACAGTTTTTATCTGATATTTTTAACAAATTAAATATCTTACAAACAAGAAAATTACTTGTCTAAATAGTTAGTTATGACTAAACAAGATCTTAACATTTTGGCGTGACGTTTTTGTACATTAAATTTTCGGCTAAGACTATTTTACTAGAAGTAACACTTATACTAGATTAAACGGCTTCCTTTTCTTAAACCTTGCATTGACTAACGAATTGTTAAGAAGCTGCAGCAATGCATCGTTGGCGTGGAGGTAGAATGTGTCTTCATGCATCTTTGCAAACTTCTTGACTCTTTTCCTGTGGGCATTTTCAGGTCTCTTTGTAGATCATTATTTCTATAAAACTATGGTACATTTACTATGCATCTCAGGACCTTGTTTTGAAATAGTTTGGATCACATCTATATTACTTTTTGTTGCACATGTCTGGATATATTATATACATATTGTGACGGGCTTTAAGATTTGATTTTATTATACTAGTAAGTTATTTTACTGACATACTTTGCGTGTCTGGAGCACCAACTTAAATAGTATATTTCCGATATTTCTGAGACCGCAGGTATAGTCCTCCGGTATTCCCATCTTCTTAGGTTATTAGCACCACGTGAGACGCCAGTTCTTAGCAGCTCCATTTCCTATGAAGGAGCAAAAAGTATTGTGGTAGCTGACGCTTACCATAGGTTTATTTGGTGCGTTTCAGGCGCTTTGGGGGCAGATTTTGATTTTTTTTTTCACAAAGATTTTCTGAGACCTTACTTTGTTTGGCGGAGTTTGGTGGTCATATAAGTGGTGTCTTTGAACCGTCTCCTGCTTCTTTCGTTCTACCTCTGACGTGCCCTGCCTTCTGATGGATGGTAGAACGATTCCAACTACGGGATAGGCTTCTTCGATATGTGTCGGTTTCAGGCAATCCAATATGGAATTGTTTAATTGAGAGCCACGTCGACGTTTTTAGGCTGAGCTGATTTCTGTCAAGCTTTTTGTACAAAATTGTGGACTTTATGCAGGCCCTTCTTGAAAAATGTAATAAATTGGATAAGTTCTCAAGTAGTTAATCCTTTTAAAGACCTTTTGCTCGAGAGCTCTGGGGCAATTAAAGACAAGTGGTTATCAGGCTTGATAAACATATCAATATTGCCAATTTTAACTTCTATTCTAAGATATGAATTAGCTTGTAAATAAGGTCATCTATTAAAAATATTATGAATAATAATACAAAATATATAAAATCTTATTTACTAAAACGCTAAGCCCTTTTCTTGTCCACCAATTTACTCAAAACCATATTAGATAATTAAAAATTTTTTTCGGAATATTATTAGTATTACGTATGAGATTGTCAAGATATACTTTTGGTACAAAAATTCACTTCCGGTTTTGGAGATGACCGAAAGTTAAAATTACTTTAAGTTTTAGACCCAGAATGTATATATGGATCGAAAGGTCTCGTTCGAGACGAATCTAAATATGTAACTTCCGGTTGGCGATCCGACACCGGAAGTGACACGAAACGCGCATAAAAAGTCAAGATAGAGCAATCTGACACCGGATTCGTGATCAGCATGCAAAATTAACTGCTAAATGATATCCATGTCGGACATTTGATGAACTAAAAATTGCATTCCGGTTTGAGGTCGACTTCCGGTTTCGTTTTTATTAAAAGTAAAAGTATAAAAGTTTACATAACTCCCGGTGCCAAGCAAAAGTTTTCAGAAAATGGGAGACATTGTAACAAAAAACAATTGTTTTCGACGAAATATTTCGTGATATTTAATACACTTTTTACATTATTGATGTAAAAAGTGATGCATTATTATTGATGAATGTTAATGTATATTCTTGCTTATATTGTTTGTATTGATACTCTTAGTTTTTCGCGCAAAAGAAAAAATTTCATTTAAAAAAACTGGATGTCGAGTTGGTCCGCTAGTATTTACTAAATACTTTTCCAAACAATGTTACTTCTTGCGCTTACTTTTTTCTTGACCTTTTAACGGTGGGTATCGGTAAGGCAGAGTTCTGTCTACACGTATGCCGAGATATTTTGGCGCCTCGTTATGTTACAGCATTTCACATCCAGCGTCCTTCGAGCATGCTTGTTACGAAGATGAAAAATACCTGAGTCTTTGTGGGATTGGGTTGCAGATGGTTTTCTTTATAGTATAGTGCTAAGTCTTCTAAAAAGCATTTCTTGATTTTTCTTTGACTTCATTGGAGGTTTTCTTCCTGAGTTGCCACAAATATATTGTCAGCGTAAATAAATTGTTTTGTTTGTTAGTTTATAGGTTGGTTTTTGGTGTATAATATGTTATATTTGCATCAACTCAGATTCATATTTATGGTATATTTATAGTTTAGATTTCCGTGCAAGAAGCCAATACATTTTTTTGAATTTTAGGTCAAGTTCTTTCATTTTCTTTTTAATATGTGTATTCTATGTCAAACAAGCCTCCAAGTTCATGTCCAGATATTAAGATGAGTTGTGGCAAGGGATCAATTTATTATATATTACTATATGTCATGCTCATTTTCTTAAACAGGTAAAATCAACATGAACTAACTGGTTTGTCTTCATTAATTTTTATTTTTTTTACTCTTTCTTCCAGTGAGCTTTCTTATTGCATAGTTGTTGAAGTTTTTCTCTACTTTCTCTGTTATATTTTCCGAATGCCAGTAATACCTGTATCATCAGCATATGTAGCTATTTTAATATTTCGCTGCCTTATGTATATCATGTGTATGCAACAAGTAAAGACTGTTGATAAGACATTTTAATAAGCTCTGCGTACCAAACTTTGTCAAATGATTGAGCGATCTCAAGGAATATAGCAGAGCGTATAAGTTTTTCTCATATTCTTTCTCGATAACATTAGTTATCCTGTGAACTTTTGCTTTTCTTTTGATAACAGAGTTTGTTTCTGAAACCGCACTGATGTGAAGGAATTTTATTTTTGCTCTCTCTTATCGGTTTTAGTCTTTATTGGATTTAAAAGATAGATCTAAAATGATTTTAGAATTTACAGACAAAGTAGAATTATGAGTTTTTCATTAAAAACAGACTAATTTTTCAAGGAAGATTAATACTCTTTGTCGATTTCTTTCACTGTTGCTACTCGTTTTCCAGAAATGTTTAACTTTATTTTGTATGGACCCAAATAAAAAGAACTTATTTGTTGCTAAATCAGATCTTTATTAATAATGACTCTAAATTTGTTGTTTGAATATTCGAAAAAATATTTTATTTGACCTGTGGAATCCCATATCACCATGGTGGGAGAATCCGTCATCAGCAGTTGACTTTCTTTTATTTTCTCAACAACTCTGGAAAAATTAGTGGTCTATCACCAAGCATTGATAGTTCTTTGTGGTTTTAATAGTACAGTGGTTATATTTGGAGTTTCTCTAAAGAAATAGATGAGCATCTGCTTCCAAGTCCATCATTTGCGAAAAATTGATATTGAGTTTCTCCAGCTAATCTAATCATTTTCTTTTGTCGGTAATATTGTAGCGCAAACTTGAAGTTGTAATATCTGAACTGGTTTTCTTAGTGTATAACTAATACAGTTGCATTTTATATGCCTTATTATTATAAATGAATGAGTTATTATTATTGAATTAGTCCGTAAAGGTCATGGTTGGAGATAATAATACGCCACTAGATTGTCGTAATTTGCCGTATGCTTCGTAATCAATATAACTATAATATGGATATTTTCTCTACATATTAACACTACCTTGATTGAAATATTATTAACATACCTTTACGTAAAAATACTAATGCTGTGTGTATAATATTTTACTGACTTCATTGTTTTCATTTATCTTACACTTATATTTTGGTTTTTTCGTTTTTTATTATGATAGCCATCTTCTTTACGTTCCTTTCCTATCGGAGATTGAATATCATTAAGGCTATTCTTCTTTGCGGCTGTTATAGACAGTTCATTTTTTGGTGCAGCAAAACCACCTTCTTGAGTTTCCCATCCAGGACATTCGTCTACTGCCTGGATTCCTGTGTCCTTCGATCCTTACTTGCATTATGTGTTGTATAAGTGTCTTTATCTCTGGCTCTGAGGCTCTCGCTCGATGTTTT
Organism: Diabrotica balteata; assembly: GCA_918026665.1. Classification (NCBI taxonomy): domain Eukaryota; kingdom Metazoa; phylum Arthropoda; class Insecta; order Coleoptera; family Chrysomelidae; genus Diabrotica; species Diabrotica balteata. Next base: position 27,795,470 of record OU898282.1, read on the forward strand.
GCCGAGCCAACTTGACAGTTCCGGGACCAAGAATTTTGTCTTATTCCTATTGACCTCCTCCTCTTGATTTTTCCAATAATGAACCGAAGTATTTCTTATCTGTGTTCCCCCATTATATCCCCAATGTACGTTAATTTGATCGTTGGCATCAGTACCTTGTTCTTCTGCATCTTGTTAAGAACTTCGGTGTTTTTTGTTACTTTGTTCAGGGAATACATAGTATTCTCCTATAAAGGTACATTTTAAAAGTATGGATGCGTTTTTTTTAGTAAAGGATTAAGAGGAATTGGGAATACATAATAGCGCAGCATTCGAATTTGACGTCTAATATCTAGATATTGTCTGATGAAGAAGTTTTTCATTCTATAAACGGCTTCCTAGCCTGTTCAGTTCTTGATAGGACTTCTTTCGTCGAATCACAACTACTGATTTATTAGTGTACTCAGGTATCTGATAAATGACACCTATTCACCTATTCAAAACTTACATTTTCATTTTGGTGATGTTCATAAATAAGCCATAATGCTCGCTACATCCTACTACATGGTGTATAAGTTTTTGTAGTTCCGAAATTAGAGGATACGTGAAACTGAATGTGATTCAAGCATAGAATCATTGATGATGTTAAAACTGCAGATAACTAACTGAAAAATCCCTGATGTGGAAACTCAAAAGAGAACTTGTTTATTGCTTAGTAAACGCATGATCTACTTGATATAAAATTTGCCTGGTGTTCATAGATTTTGTCCTTTGTTGCTTCCTTTTTTCTTTTTAGTATTCTTCGATATTTCTCGCATAGTTTTTGTCTCCTTTGCTTAATATGAGTATTAGTGTTATATAAGCTTGTTATATATTACTTCGAAAGTATGCCACGGCCAAGTCCTTTACTTACGGCTCTCTGGAACATCCGTAGGATTATTCTTAAGTTTTTTTTTAAGAATTATCTTAGAATTCTTTTAAGAATTATCTTAGCTAAATTCTTAAAATTTAACTAAGATACCTGCTGTGGTCAGTACTAATTTTATTTTCATAGATTCAATACTCCAGTCATTATATTTTCATAGATTCAATACGGAGTAAACTAGTAAGTTTCTAATCCTTCCATGTCTTAACTGTTCAATACAATGCAATAGTTTTAAATGTAAATTACTAACATTAGCTTGTGTAAAGAGAGAACTCAAAACAAATTGACTGGCCAGTTGGTTGTCAAAACCAGTGCCAATAAAACACACACCTAAACACCTAAAAAATTATACGAACAATAAGAGTTTACCACTTTTACCCTCGGACTTTTAAAACCCCCCACATAGGGCCAAACGGAAAAAAATCGATTTATCAAGAATTTTTAAGCCATATAAAATATTTTTCAATAAAAAATGTAACACCCATTGTGACCAAAAACGTTTATTAGCGTTTTTTGCATAGAATAAGCCGTTCTGTCAGAAACAACGATTGAAGCGATCGGAGATTTTTGATTGTCAGTTACGCGCGTGAAATCAATGCTCATTAAAATTTGTATCAGCTCGACACAAAGTAAAATAATACAATAAGAATGAGTTATAAACTTAAAACCGATCTGTCAATCTTGCTATCTATAATATAAATAACTAAATCAAACAAGTTTTAATAAAAAAATCCATTAAAATCTTAAAACATTAGTGTACTTTTAACTTAAGTTTGTTTAGGAAATACGTTCTGATTGATTTCCAATAAATTCGTAGGCTTTTGCAATAGAACACTCGAAATTGGTTAAAATATGTATACTTCCATTATGCCCACTTGTAAACCACGCACATTATTTTATTAATAGGATAGCAAGCACATAGACGTCAAGGCTACCAGGCTACAGGTTTTCTATTGTTTACAATACATATATTATATAATATTACTTTTAAAAATAATTTATTTAGAATATTTTTGGGAGGTATATTTGAACTTGGTTGCTATGCAAGGTGAAATTAATGAATAAAATATTACCATTTATTTTTAATCATATATATTAGTATATATACATATATATATTATATATAAATATAGTATTATATAGTATAGGTATATATATATATATTCAAGCATAACGTTTTTCAATATATATTGAACATGACATGTTAATCTAATCACGTGTGGTGTATTTTTTAAACTGTGTCTTATTTTATTCATTACTAACGTTACAAAAATGTATAAGGTTAACTTGTTCATACTTGACTATCAAAGCCTCATTGCTTATCCAATACGATAAACCGAATTGACTTTTCTTTGTGACTTCTGACACAAAAAGTCGTATAGGTAGTTGATATTTGAATAGCTTTATGTTAGGATTTTAAGTCTACTAACAATCATTTCATTCTGGTAGATTTTTAAGTAATATTTAAAGGGAATTAAAAAAAACAATTGAAGCAGAGATAAAAATCGTATTCTCTACATATTTTTGATTATTAACTGGCCATTCGTTAATGTTAATGTCATATTCCTTATCAGTGACTGATTTATTTATAATATACATGTTAAAAAAGATTGGCGAAACCACGCAACCCTGACGAACACCGCTATTTATCTCTGTATCTCTTCAGTTATCGTTTCTTCTATATGTTCTTTGACTGAAAAAATAAATAATATAGAAAGAACCATCAGTCGTATCTTTGGTTTTGAGAAACAAAATAGATGGAATAAAATAGATCTTACAACAACAATGTAAATACCAGCTCCAGAGACATGAGATTCCAGGAGTAAGACGTTCTCTTGTCCGAAGATCAAGGAGGTTAGGTTAGATTAAATTTGAATATAATTCAAGTATCAGTTGGTGGGTCTTGGTGTTCTGTGTATTTTCGCTGCATATTTCTATATCCTTTTTTGACATAAGATTAACAAATCTAGATATGGTAGTAAATTATTGTTTTCCTTTTTCGTACTGAATTTGATCGATTCTTATTTGCAGCTGATATAGGTACATCAAGAATTTTTGTCGAGATGATTCTAGTTCTTGAATCCAAAAAAATGTAATGTTTTTTACAATCCATTAGTGGTTTTCCAATATATAAAATTTTTAGCAAAAAAGTACATACATTTTTCTCTTCTTTTTTGAACTGATTATTATATTATTTTCGGCTAAAATGATATTTTTCTACCAATAAAAGCTTGAGTCATATTTATGACATAACCAACAGTTAATTACTTAAAAATTGGTTTTTATTAGTCTGCTACTAATTTAGTGAGATGACTAGTATCACAAATTTATTCGTTAAATCGACATAAAAGATTATTTTCATGATTTCTTGTTTAATATATTAATTGAGGACGTCTACTTAATAAAGTAAAGAAGTTAAAAAAAATCCCGTTTACCGTTTATTGATTTAAATTTAAACTTCTATCTTTAAATAATTTTTTTTATAAATTTTTAAAGTATATTCCTAAATTTTAACTTAAAAAAAACCGATTTTTTAAACATCTGAAGTTTTACTGTTGTACATTACTTTGATTAGTTCTTCACTAATTTGATTATATATGTACAAAAAATAATTTTTACCTATTATAAGGCTGTCTTAAAAGACCAAAAACCAAGTGCACCTTACACTCAACCATAAAAAATCCGTAGGAAAAGGTAATCTTAACATAATATTAGAGATACTGCAATTTAAATATCTAGAAAAACTATGTAGGACGAAATCTAAGATTAATGAGATCTGTGGTGGTTGAAAGGAAGTTCACAGAAAAAAATTAAAGAAAAAAGAACTCTATATTACAACTAAACATTATATAATTATATACTATATATAATTATAAATTTGACAAAAAAGAATTTCAACAGTTAAAAGCTTATACGATGAACTTGTTACCTAAAACCTCAAAAGGTAATGTTTTAAATAATGAATTGGTTGCCCATGTGAGTCCATTTCAAACTGGCTATTATATATGTAGAAATATGACAGACTTACTCATAGTCTATTTATTTAGTAAGCGACGACCGTTTCGATTACTACTGTTTTGTCTATGGGTGTTCAGCTCATTATCTTCTTTGAGTACCGTGCCCAAGTTTTAGGCGTGAGTAGCTTCCAGTGACGATTTGCCGTTATACTGGATATACCAGCCGATATCCGAAATTATTCTGGGGGCTTTGTCATCCAGGTCTGCCCCTTTTAAAATGTTTATCATTCGTTTGATGTTGTAACTCATGTCAAATGCCATTTTCATAGTCGATCAAGCACGCGTATACGTCGCAGTTAACGTCCCTGCATCTTTGAATCAGTACCTGTACTCCGAAATGTGCCTCTCTAGGTAGCCCACTGCGTTAATGAAGCCGAACTGTCTGTCCGATATTTGTTCCCCGCACTTCTTATAAAATTCTTCCATGGATGACTCTAAGAAACAGTTTTCAACATGTGGCTCATTAGGCTGATTGTTCGATATTTCTTCGCACTTTTTTTAGCCCCCTGTTTTTTTAGTATCGCTATGAATTCTGATTCTAGCCATTTATCAGGGATTGATTCCTGTATTTGTATATTTTATTGAAGACAGCCGTGATCCAAATTATTCCTTCTTCCTCCAAGAGTTTTAAAACTTCAGCTTCGATATTATCAGGCCCTACAGCTTTCCTGCTTTTCATCCGTTTTATTGCTTCTTCTACCTCGGATTATAAGTATGTCCGGGCCCGTCATCCCCTCTAAAAATGGATGCCTATAATCCGTTCTTTGGTCTAGAAAAAGTGTCTCCAAATATATTCTCCATCTGTTTTTCATCTCTTAGGGTGTTGCAATGATTAATTTTCCATTGGTGTCTATGAGTTTTCATTTGTGTTCGCCTTTTAAAAGTACCCGTTATTTCTTTTATCTTTTTTGTGTACAATTAAAGTTGTCAATGCTTGCTTGTAAGTCTTTCTATTTGTTTACATTTCTCTACAGCTTCTTTTTGTTTAGCTTCTCTTTATTTTTTTTGCTGTATGTAAGCCTGCATTTTTTTATACCCATCTCTTTTATTTTCCTTTAATTAACCTTCTGCATTCCATTAAATGAAGGGAATTTCTGGGAGTCATCCAAGATTTCTTCTATGTTTCTTTGTTTGGGTTTAGCAGATCTTGTTTAGTTGTCTTAATTTATTTCTTCGAATTGATTGATTTCTCGTTGGATGTTATTTTACTTCTTTTAGTTGTTTAACTTGGTTGTTAATATATCCCCCACTTGCTTTTTAACTTCGGATGTTGCAGGGCTGTCATGTCGTAGTTAGGTTCTAGACTTTTTCTTTATTGTCTTCAGTCTCACATTCAAATGACTCCCACTAAAATGTATGTGGTCAGATTCAATGTCCGCTCCTGGATATGCTTTGACAGATTTAAAACTGTTTCTTGAAGTCTTCTAATTTACCAATATATAATCTATCTGTGTTTCTAATTACGTTATACGTCTTCGTAAAATCTATTAAACAGACGTAAATTGGTTTATGTACTTCCCATGATCGTTGAAGTAGTGTTAGCATTGAGAACAAAGCTTCCCTTATTCCCAATCCTTCTCTGAAACCGAATTGTTTATTTCCCATTGTGTCTTCACATTCTGCTTCATTCTATTAAGAATTATCCTAAGAAGTAGATTGAGAGAGTGACTCAGAGAGAAAGAGAGAAAGAGAGAGAGATAGAGAGAGAAAGACTAATTAGTCTAAAGTCTTTACATGATGATATATTAGGTTTTTTTGGAAGTGGGATAAATGTAGACTCCAACCATATTTGTGGCAGTGTTCCAGTTTCGTATATGTGGTTATAAATGTTAAGCTCATTATACATCGACCTAAAAGGAATGTTTCTTGAGGAGCTAGTCGAGAAGCTACCTTGTGTTCTGATTGATTGGAAATAGGTAATTACATTTATTCTAGAGATATATTTATGAAAATATGTGTTATTTATTTATTTATAGATGTGTTGAAAACCTATTTCTAAATGATGTATCAGTAATATGGCTCTTAATAAAGGAAAAGATTAGTTCTCTACCTAGTAAACAACTAGATGAAAAATTAGAAAATGAACAAATGAAAACCTAATTTTGATGTAATTTCCGTAAAATTTGGAAATGGGTTGTAGACTTGTGAATTCGTGAATGTTGATAAAATTATGTAAAGACAGAAATACAAAATTACAATGAACATAGAAACATATAAAAAACACAGGAAAACTGTAAAACTAATCACACACAAAACATTATACAGAACACAAATTGTAGATTGATTTATTCACTACATATGGGACAGATTGGATGTTTTTAAGGGAGGAAAAGGCAATTTCTTTTAATTACAACTGTACCATTTTTTGGTGTGAAAAACACGCCAAAAAAAATTGAAGGCACGTATTACCAAAGCAATCGAAGGCAAGTTAGGAATGCCATCGCCAAATCGTGAATTGAGCGACGCTTTCAATCGAGCATTGGAACGTGAAAGTGTCCAGTTCTCCAAGTTATCGGTAATAGCTGTATTCCTGTTAACGAATCAAATGGTTTGATTTTGTTTCCGCTGAATTTTTGATATTTCGTCTCAATGAAGAACGAGTACATTAATGAAGTGTTCCCGTACATTTTGCTAACCACCAAAATCACAATTGTTGGAGTGAACGAACAATTATAGTGGTAAAGAAGAAGGATATAGATGACTTAAGCTTGATAATTCAAAATCAAATCGTTAGTCTACTGCATTGCTTTTCATATCTATCGACTGTGTAACAAATGAAGACGTGTGTTTGGTTTTTTTAAAGCCCTTTTCTCTATTCGGATTGCCGAATATAGGCCTCTCCTAATTCTCGCCATTCATCTCTGTTGTTTGTAAGACGTTTCCACATTGGCCCTGCAGTTCTTTTAATATCGTCGCTCCAGCGCATTTGCGTCTTCCTCGTGGACTTTTGGCTTCATATGGCCGCCAATTCCCGATTTCTTTATTCCATCGACCATCCTTAAGACCTTCGTTATGTCCAGCCCATTTCCATTTCAGTTTAGCTGCTTGTTCGACAGCATCTTTTACTTTTGTTCTATTACGAATGTCTTCATTGGTTTTATGGTCTTTGAGTGAGATACCCAGCATCTGTCGTTCCATAGCTTCTCTGAGTTTTCTGATCTTCTACATGTTTATTTTAGTGAATGTCACGGTTTGAGCTCCATATGTAAGTACAGTAGGATACAGGTATTAAACACTTTGGTTCGCAGTCTTTGAGGTATATTTTTATTTTTAAGTACGTATGAGAGTCTTCCGAATGCTGCCCATCCCATTTTTACACGTATGCTTATTTCGGTAGTCTCATTTTCTTTGCTTACCTTGACATTTTGACCCGATATGTATATTCATCTACGTGTTCTATCTCTGTCCCTTCGATGTTTATCATAGGTTTGTCATCTTTGTTTGACATTAGTTTAGTTTTGCTGAAATTCATTTTCAGTCCTTCAGTGTTTGGTTTACCACCGCACAATTTAGAGCTAAAGATTTATCCGGTCGTCATTATAATTTTTAATCTGAACCAAACTATGTAACAGGGCGCTGTTGTTGGTATGAAAAATCATAGGTAATATAACACGCGCAAAGGAAAATTTAAGGATGTTCTCCTTCCGTGATTTCCATGATACCCACCTTTATACCATTCGAATTTAAACAAATGTAACATGCGCTTCGCTTTGCGTTCACCATGACGATAAACAAATCACAAGACCAATCCTTGATGTTTGTGTACCGAATATAGAAAATAATTTTTCCTCTCATCATCAATTGTACGTAGTTTATTGACGGATAGGTAAACCATCCACTTTGTTCATTCTCGCGCTTGGCAACACGACGAAAAATATAGTATATTATATCACAAGGTTATCGTATTTTATTGCCACATGAATTAGATACTTTTTGGACTTTTATTGAACTAATTAATGTAACTTAATATAAAAAAGTTAATATAATTCAGCTAATGATTTCACTAATTTCAAAATAATTTCATTTATTAATTCTAAGGCGGTTCACCGAGTCAGCTAGTAATATAATAAATATACTAATTCATAGATTTTTGTTTTTTTTTATTACTTTTTTCGAATCTTCGTGAAATTAATTTTTTCTATAAATGAAAAGCTTGTCTTCAAGTTATCAGTAAAAAAACGACATTTTTGAAATCAGATTATCAAAAATATTTACCCTTCAGTTCTTACCTCAAAATGGCTACCTTAATGTCTAATTTATCGCAATTGCAATAAAATATGTTTACATTAGTTGTTTTTGTTCTAAGTAATATACCATTTAAACGTTTCGGTCAATTTGAATCAATAAAAATCATTCAGTTCAATGGTAATTACACCCACTATAATTAGAAAATTGCCATGATCAATGGATTAAAGCGAAACCTACCTACCTACATACTTAGAACATTCTTTAAACTTTGTGCATGCACGTTCACCCACTACTTAAAAATGTTGCTGTTTCACTCGGATATATTTACTTTTTATGTCAAATCAGTAATTTATAATTTACATTTTATGCATTTATATAGGTACATATATTATATCTAATTAGACTTTATTGGAACAATTAATTTTCTTTTAACTTTAATTGGCATATTGTCTATAAAGATTAATTTCAATGTTGCGAGATCCGCCCACAAAATCAGTAATCGTGGTGCCCCTCCTTAATTTTTTTAGCAGTACATATTAGATACACGCATAGAAAAACATGTACAATATTAAATTTAGAATTCTTCCACATAATAAACATCTATTTTTATACACTCCGCCAAAAAAGTATCGCATCACCTATGAAACTGCAAATTTTGTATTAAAAATAATTTAAAACATGGATTTTTTACTGTTGTTTTTTTTTTTTGTTTGTTTAAGTACGTAACAAGTATTAAAATAAAAACGCAGAATGTTCGAAAAACAAAGGTTTTATGTAATTTATTTCATAAATTAGAAGTAAGCGCACAAACGCATTTGAATAAAAAAAATCAAAATCAAAAGTAATGATAATTTAGTTAGACGTATTGCCTTCTCTAGCTCTTATAACATCTAGACAACGTTGTGGCATATTTCCAATTAATCTTCTTAGATAATCTTGATCGATACTATCCCATTCTACGTTAACAACCGTTGCAGGTCCTGAAGATTAGCTGGCGTCACATTACCAGATCTCACCCTTCTGTAAAGATGGTCTTAAACATGTTCTATTGGATTTAAGTCCGGCTGTGCGCTGGCCAATTCAAAACTTGTAAATTTACTTCTTGAGGGTACTCGGTAATGATTCTTGCGACGTGTGGGCGTGCCTTGTCATGCATTAAAACAAAGCCATTACCAATAAATGGGCGTAAGGACCAAAATCTGCGGAAGTGGTTCGGGCTCAAATCGGTCGATCTATTCAGGAGCGCCGCAAACAAGATCAAAATTTGCCATGTTTAATAGCCAACGTTCGCAACGGACAGGGCACTTGAAGAAGAATGAAGAAGGAACAACACGCATCTCCAAAATTTCTCTAATGTAACCTATCAGCAGTTAAGGATCCTCCATCAGCTGTACCAATTCGGTTTGGCCCCTAAAAGATATTCCGCCCCAGAGCATAATAGATCCTCCTCTAAAGTTCGTGGCCGGTCTTAGGTTGCATTGAAAATAACGCTCGCCATCTCGTCTATAAACAAAATCTTGACTCATCCGTAAAGTGATTATTTTACCTCAGTCGTCGATATTCTAGTTTACGTGCTTTCTTTGAAAATGTTAGACGTGCTATACACTGTTCCTTTGTAAGTCTCGGGTGCAGTGGCAGCTGCTCTGGCCCTAATTCCAGACTGTCTTGATTTACCTAACAGTTTCTTAAGACACACGTTACATTTCGAGTCTAGGCTAAGTCATTCTTCCAGAAATGAACATATTGTTTTTAAAATATAAAATAAAAATATAATTCTTTGACTTTTCTTAGTGTAGAATAACTAGAACAGTTACTTTATCGTTTGAACGCGACACTCTGGGTGAAATATAAGGGTAATCTTCCCGTTTACGCATTATGTAGTTTTTTTATCAGCTCAGTTTCAAGTTTACACATGGCCATGGAGCCATCACAGCGAAGTTGTTAAGCAATTCACGTATTAAAATATTTCTCTCTGCCGAAATCGAGCATTTTCTCATAACGGTGTTTTCTTTTACGTGTTATAAAAACAGAGTAAATTTGATATTGTATAGTAAGTTACGGCCGTGTTGGGACTCTCTACTCTTAAAAGATTTAATTATAAATCGATAAACTCAAAGGTGATTTTATTTCTCTGGAGCTATATATGCTCACATTAAGAATCCTTATCTTTCTACGGTCACTGAAGAACCAAACCTATGGAGATGCATCCATTATACAAGTCCTTTGAAGTAAGGCATGGAATCAAAGATTTTCTAACTTCTCGCGATGTAGGTAGCCAGTTTACAAGGCTCCCTCAGTCATGTTGAAGTTGACTTGCAGTCACGTGTCTTCGATGCAAAGCCTGAAGACTTAAAAATTCAGCTCGTCTGTTTACAGCTCGTCCTTTCATAAAGACCTAGGTCTCCCATGGTCAAGCTTATACCAGACCTAAGAGGTATGTTTCCCTATTACGTAGTGGAATTATTGTGCTCAGCTTAGGGTGGAAGAAAGGGTTGTTTTTATTCAATTCTATGAAAAATCATAGGGAGGATTCTTCATATTTGTAAGAATATTTTAAAAAATTCAGTTTTATTATTAATAAACTTTCCCAAAAGTTGCACATATCTTATATACATGCTACTTGGAAATACATACTATTCGTGGAATCATCTAAATTCCTGTGTATTGTGATGTTCCCGTCGGAAAACTAATGTGGTGTTATTTCACGAACGATGTCGAATTTACGTCGGGGGATCTACATGAGGCTCAAGTAAAGTATGATATTGGCGTTCGCCCAGTTCGGTTGACTATATGTGTGGTTCTTAGTTTGTTTCTTCATCGTAACTGTATTATGTCTGTCACCGTCGATTGGCTAGATGTGGTGGATATTTCACAAAGGGAGATCGCGCTTACGGTCAGGGGATACCACCTGGACTAAAATATCTTAATACTTTGATATTCTTACCCTTACTTACCATAAATACAACTATAAACACTTGTGCAGAATGGGCAAAAATAATTATTATAAAAACATATGTGTACAACTAGAGGAACATGCTGACCGCCAAGAACCTAGAGAACTTTTCTCAAAAGTCAAGTATCTAAGCGAGAGAATTCAAACCGCAAACATAGATCATCAAAGATAATAGTGGAAATATCATTAAAAAACCCAGATGGCCTCGCAGGAGTGTGGAAACAATATTGCGTAAATACTATTTTCTAACAACGACCGTGACGATAATACAGAGAAAATAATTTTGAAAAAGAACCTCAAATAATTGAAATCATAAATTGAGGGGCAATTAAAAAGCTAAAATCCAGAAAAGCAGAAGGAAGATGGAATATACAGCTGAAACACTAAAAAGAAATGGAGGATTAGGGACGGAAGTAATGCTTAGAATTTGCAATGAGATTTGAAATGCCGGAAAGTTGAACAAATGACTGGGGTAAACTTGCGTTTATTCCATATGTAAAAAAAGTGTTTCCGACAGCTGATTGCAGTAATTACCGCACAGTAGCATTGATATCACACGCGAGTCAAATGTACTTCTAACCATCATTAATGAAAGACTAAAATTAATTACTCTTACCACAAATTCCCCAAGAACAATGCGGATTTCGTCCCAGGTGAGTGAACAAGAGAACATATTCTTAATATTCGTCAAATTATCGAAAAATCTACGAGAGGGCTTTGTTGACTATTCCAAAGCCTTATGATAACCGTAAAATGTAATAAAATGTGGCATACACTTAGTGAAATGAGTACTGCCGAACATCTTATCTATTTATTACAAAAACTATAGCTAAGTAATACCTGCTAATTGAATGAGTTAATAATGTTGATTTCGAAAACATCAAATTAAAATCTGGAGTTCGACAGGGATGCCATAATATGCTCTATTCTATTTCAATGGTAATAGTGAATATATGCGTCAAGTTGTTGAGGAAAGTGGCAAGGTAAGGTGAAGCAACGATAGGAGGAAGAAAAATTAAAAACCTGCGTTTGCTGATGACACTGTTATCGTCATCACCAGAAGAACTGGAACACATTATGAATAGGCTAGGCAACGGTGAGTACGGAATATAGTTTGAAAATAAATATGCAGAAAGCAAAGTGATGATCATCGATAAAATCAGAAACAACCAAGCAGAGATAAAAAACATGACAGTTTACGAAGTAGTCAGCAATTTAATTACTTAGGCTTGTTTATTACTAACAGTGGAGGATGCGAAGACGAGATCCGTCGACGCATCACAATGGCCAGATCGGCAACAGCTAAACTCACAAAAATATTGGAAGAACACTGGCATCACAAAAAATACAAAATTACGCCTATGTTATCGAGCATTGATATATTTCCTATCGCCACCTATGCTTTAGAACTTATTACAACAATAACAAAATAACGACATAATAATTACGACAATAACAAAAGCCGATTCAAAGCTTATAATGACCTTTGAAATGTGGGTCTACCTAGAATGTTGCGCATACCATGGACCACTTATCGCACAAATAACTCAATTCTAGCAGAACTTAACATAAAATTAGACTCATCACAACTACCACCCAAATAATACTGAGATATTATTGGACATAAAACTAAAGAAGAGAAGGCATAGAGCAATTGATCGTTGAATGAGATAACGTAGCGGTAAAAGATCCAGTACGATGGATCTCCAAGAGGAAGATCTCCAGTACGATGGTCGGGACCAAATAAAAGAGATGACTGTTTAAATCATTCTCCGAAGCAAAACAACACGCACAGGAAAGAGAAAATTTTACAAAAATATTTTAAAAAATTATATGACGCCACTAAATCCTTCGAAGGAGAAAAGATTGAGGAGTCTTACCTCACAAATTCACGAACAACAATAATACCAATCGCACAAATGAATGATTATAACCAAAAGTCGTTATTATTCTACAAACAATTAAAATACCATATTTCCAACTTCATTAATGTGACCAATACACTCAAATTAGAAATGTTTGGAAAGGTTTTTAAAAAATCCCGCATCATTCTGACGTCAGACTTAGGTGTTCCATTCTAGTTAAATATGTTTATCAAGTTGTAAGGAAATCTAGGGAAATTTTGGCAAAAATTCTAGGGAATAAAAAAAAATCTTCTGACAACCCTGCTCTCGGTATCCTTACTACCACTCGTGATACTGTCGACTGATTTACACCCACTAGATTTGTCACATATCTCTGACTCCTTCCGTCTTCAATGAGGGAAATTATTCTAATCACTTGATCTCTCGTTAATTTAATTTATATTATCACGACCTTCCATACACAATATTTAATACGAAATTTGAAATTAAACGCAAACTGTATACTTTTTACAAAAGTAAAATAAAGACTGATAATATAAAAATAAGACAAAATAGCAATTAACATTTTTTTTCTTAAGCAGTAGCTGTATTTACAAATTTCTTTTTAATATTTATTCTAGCCTTAATATTCTTAAGGGCCAGAAAGAAATAATTTAAATTAACCAAATGCTGTCAGAAATATTTGTAATTTTATAAGTGATGCGATACTTTTTTGGCGGAGTATGTTAAAGACCGAAAACTACTTATTTTTAAGTTACTCTTTTCTCTTCTGGCAGTTGTATCTTTTGATTGAAAACCATTATTACTAATCGGTCTTTTTGGAGTAGAAACCTAAGAATTGTCCAGGTCTTAAGCCACGATATAGTTTCTTCACCCAAAGTATATATTTCTCGGAGTTTGCATTACATAATGAGTTGTAATAATGCGTATTTTGTCCTCTCTTTACATTATTGTCCTAAGTATTTAGTGTTCATCTTTTGATGGTCAACCGGCCAATAGTCTTTCTGGTTAATTTTATATTTTCCCCAATACTCTTTCTAAGTTGTAAACAGTGGCGGCTCGTGGTAATTTAAAAAGGGTGTTCAATTAAGGAATGTAATTTATAGAAACGGTGACTAAGAGCCACAGGCGAAAAATTTAAACATAGAAAAAAATTAAACATAAAAGAAATATGAGATAAGTTTTATTGTGGTATGCAATACATTAAGTCAATGCGACTTAGAAACAAAATTTAAACTTTAAAAATTATATAAAAATGTCTCGGTATTTTTGTGTTCAATTTATTGAGTTTGTTTTTATTCTATTCTATTTTCTTTAACTCCTTTTCTATGCTTAACATAACAAGTGAATTTGATCTGTTCTGCTGCATGGTATTTCTCAGTAAAGATTTAATCCTTTTCAATGTAGAAAAATAACGTTCACTTTCGACTCTGGTCACTGGACTTGTACAGATTAATTTTAGTAACATCACAATTCCACTAAAACCTTCTTAAACGGCGGTTTTCTTCTTCGAAATTGAACATCAAAGGATAGTTCGCTAATAGTTGATCAAAATAAGCTTGCTGAGAGTACTCACATGTCTCTTGATTCTAATGCCACCGTCGAAGCATTAGGAATTAAAAGAAAATTTGGCGAAGACGCTATTTGATAGCTCCGGCATTTTAACTATCGAAATTGTAACACAGCGTTCTATTTTGTTGCAAATCACAAAACTATTTGATCTGCTGGGATTGTTGGGCCCAGTTATTGTATACGCAAAAATAATTATGCAGATGTGCTGTAAATCTGGAGTAACCCGGGATGAGTCGCTTTCGCTCGAAATTCACGACTTATAGTTGGCATTTAAGGCTCAATTAAAACTTATCAAAAATTTAAAATGTTCTCGTTGTATTACAATACTAAATCCCGTCGAGTATCCAAATTCATGGATTTTGCGACGTCAGCGAAAAGACCTACGACGCCTGTCTTTATTGTCGTTCTGTTGATGCTGAGTGAAATATTTTTGTGCGATTGATTTGTGCAAAATCTCGCCTAGCGCTTATCAGCTCAATATCATTACCGCGATCAGAGTTGTGCGGCGCTGTCGTCTCATCGCATCCTTTAAATAGTACTGAAGTCAGCTACTTATTTTGATCGGACTCGACAATCACTCTTCACTGGATAAACACCCAGCCGTATCTTCTTCGCACATTTGTCGCTACCACACGGTTGCGGAAATACAAAGATTGACTAGTCAGTGTCATTGGCGGCATGTTTCGTCTTTAGACAACCCGGCAGATTGTTTATCGCGGGATCAGCTTCCCTTAGAATTTTTAGAAAATAATATTTGGCAAATGGGTCCGTCTTGGTTATCGCGAACCTAATCTTCATGGCTGAAATGAATTTTGAATTCGATCGAAATTCCCGAATTAAAATTGGTAAGGCCTCAATCAATAAATTGTATGCAGGTTTTGTTAAATAATAATAATTTTCGAAAAATATAGCTCGATGCATAAATTAATTTGAGTGATTGCCTATGTTCGTCGATTTATTTTCAAAATTAAAGGGAAAAGATAAGCGTAATTTAAACGAACTAAATGCTCAACAATTGATCGATTCGCAATCTTTAATAATTAAGATGACGCAATTAGACACAAAAGAAATTATTTATTTAAATAAAACCTAGATTTCGTTATTTGTGCCTTTGAATCCATTCCTAGATAATAACGGATTTTAAGAGTAGATCGATCCTCGCAAAAACAGCCAATTTTTTTCAGACAGATAATCATTACATTACTCTATTAATTATACGTGAACAACACGTAAAATTAAAACATGCTGGCACGCAAGCCACCTTGTACTCCGTGCACCAAATTTATTGGCCTTTAGATGGACGTAATGTAACTCGAAAAATCTTACATCGATGCGTTCCTTGTTTTCGCATAAAACCGCGCCCGCTAATCATAAAATGGGCATCCTTCTCGATACCGGGTAACTCCTCGACCTTTTCTTAAAACCGGAGTTCATTATTGCGGTCCTTTGTTTAATAAGGAAAAGAGGTTTCGCAATCGTAGACGATTAAAAGTATACGTCGCTGTGTACGTATGAACGTGTACACGGGAGTTACGCCACTGGATTCCACAGAATCTGCACATTGTAGGAAATTAGAAACTACGCAATACTATATTAGAAATATATAAATAGAGGAACATTTCAATTACGATAACTTTTGTTTCAACTTTTATTAAATTTGTATTTTATGAAATAAAATAATTTTTAAAAACTCGTTTTCCGAAACCCAAAGTTATAATTGGCGCAGTCAGTAGGATACGTGCGGATCGGAAAAGAACATTTTACACATCAAGTGATAGAACTTTTTCGGTTTTTGGTGTTTCAACATCGTAGTGCGTATCCAAATCGAACCTCTACCCTACAGTGTTATTAACGAGAAGAAGCAGAGTTCCAGAGGAAGCAGAAGTTCGGAGAAGAGAAGCAGGTGCTCCAGATAACTGTAAGTGCCGTTCCTTTTCGCCTTTCCTTTCATATATTTGTGAGGATAGATAGATTAATTTTTGAATCTTTTTTGAATAAGAATACTTTGTAACTGAATAAGAATTTTTATCCATTTTTTTAATACATATTTATGCTATTTAAAATATTTATTTTTTATTGAATAATTTATTTGAAATCTTTGAAAAACATTTATATTGCATATATATAGTTTTTTTTTATAAAACATATTTCTATATAATTTTGTGAGATATTTTGACACATAATTTTTATTTGAAAATATGGCTACTGCAACTCAAACTCAAACTCAAACACAAACTCAAACTCCCCTTAACTGAGATTTTCTCAAATCAAAACTAAAAAGTATTAAACCTTATGACGGAGATTCCAATACTCTTAACAAATTTTCTTTTAAGATGCAACGAACTAATACAAACATATTCTGTATATAATGATGCAGATTTAAATAAACATATTTTGGAGTGCATACAAGACAAACTAGTTTTAAAAGCAGAAGCACTAGTAGGAAATCGCATGGAACTAACGACATGGAATAATATAAAAAGAGCATTAGAACAATGCTTCGCAGATAGACGTGATTTAGACTGCTTAATGCAAGAACTAACACAAACAAAACCATTTAAAAATGAAACACTCACATAATTTTGGAACAAGAATATAACTATTAAGAAGCAATGTAGCCCAAAGAATAAGTAATGATACTAGTATAGAGCATGCATATAAATTATGCCAAAAAGAATCTTGCAAAATATTATACGGAAAAATACAAGAACGAAATGCCGACGTAAAACATAAACAGATCGAAAAAAGCAATTTAACAAGGTCAGATCCACACGACTATACAAATTAGAACAAAGCTTATATTAAAAGTGGAAATCGCAATAAAGCACTTCCTAAGTTTAAACAAACAACTATTATCAACGATTGTGGGTTGTTGTTGGAAACAATAAGGGATTGTATCATAAAAGCACAGTTCGCAAACCCAGATCTAATAAAAGAAATTCTTTGCAGGTTCAACAAAATGAAGACAATAATCTTCTTGACCCTGATCCAGATGATAATATACCAGACGTCCCAGATTAGAGGTGACACCGATATTAATATAACACCTCTTGAAAACCTTTTACTCCCGATTAAATTAGGCACATGTAGATTAATTTATAGTAAACATACATTTATCCATTATATAAACTTAAAAGAAATAGTTAGACAAGTAGAATCTCTTAAAGTTAATTTTCAAATAATAAAAACTAGTGTAGTGAAAAGTTAATGCCTCAAATCCTATTTCATATCATGGATTGGCAGAAAACATGTTAGAAAGAACAGAAATTTTAATTAATACATTAGAGAAAAAATTAGAAAACATCTATCCCCATATTCGATCAAAAAGAGGCTTAATTGATGGCCTAGGTAAAGTAAATAAATACTTATTTGGAAATTTAGATTCAGAAGACGGAGATAGATATGATAAAGCAATAGAAGTACTAGAAAATAATCAGAAACAAATTATTCATGAGACGAACTTACAAATATCTTTATATAAAAAACTAATTGATCATTATAACAAATCTCTAGAAATACTTTGGCAAAACCAAGAAAAACTACAACATAACTTACAAAAGTTTCAATTAGAAATTCAAAGCACTATAAACAGTTTGGGAAATTATATTACTTTTCAAGGTACCATAAGTCAGATAAATTTAGATTGTCAATATATGATAGATTTTATTGAAAATATAGCAAATGGAATTATGTTTTCAAAATTAAACACATTACATAGTTCAATTATTTCGAGTCAAGAAATTCAAGATATGATCAAATATTTGCATAGTATTTACCAACCTTCTCAAATTCCAAAATTTATAAATATTTTAACATATTACATGCTATTAGGGACACAAGTAACTTTTTCGAATTCAAAATTGATCTTTGCTACTCACATTCCTATCCTAAAACCAAATGTCCTTGATTTTTATCATATTTACCCAATAATTCAAAAGAACAAGATGTTCACTCCCACATACCCTTATTTGGCACGAATCTCTGACGAGACGCACCTACAAAAAGAAGAATGTCCCATTTTAGAAGAAACATATTATTGTAAAGAAGATACCATACTACAAGACAATTGCACCTTGCGTTTCCTCAATGGTCAAAGTTCATCCCAATGTTTTACCACAGAAGTCACTCTTCAAGAATCCATTATCGAACAAGTAACTAATAATGAAGTATTGATAATGCCATCGACATCAGAACGAGTCCAATCAAAGTGCAAGAGAGACCAAATTTTTGAAGTACACAGTCCATCTCTCATCAGTATACCAGAAAATTGTGAAGTGATAATCAACCAATTGAAATTCAATAACAATATCAAAATTCATAGAGGGAAAGCTCTAATTTTACCAAAAATAAAATATTTTTCTACAGAAAACATACAAAAATTCCAGAGCCATAACATTACCAAAATTGACTTTGAAAATCTTTATGCAATTAATAATATGGCCAAACAGTTAGTACCAATTAGAGACACAAATATTCCTTCGCATACCACTCCATTGGTGACCACCTCAGTCATAGCAGTTATTCTAATTTTGATCATTCTATATATTATTAAACAAAGAAGATCAAAACAACGGAACGAGCATGAAATAGAATTACAAGAAGATTCCGGCATTGAAGAAGATTCCACAAACCAGCATCCCAAAAATAATTCCATTATTTTTGGGACTCAGTGAGGGAGGAGTTACGCCACTGGATTCCACAGAATCTGCACATTGTAGGACAATAGAAACTACGCAATACTATAATATAAATAGAGGAACATTTCAATTACGATAACTTTTGTTTAACTTTTGTCTGGTAACTTTTGCTTCAAGACTTTTGCTTTACTTTTGTTTGAGAACTTTTGTAAATTTGTATTTTCGAAATAAATAATTTTTAAAAACTCGTTTCCGAAACCCAATGTTATAATTCGGGTCGTTCATACTCATAACATTACTCATACTCATATAATATATACTCGGATGTTGAAAAGCTTGGCATTTTATACGGCCCAAATCTCCCCACTTTGGAAGAATATGGGAAGCGACGTTTAAGTCCTTTAAAAATCATTTAATTGGCACTGTAGGGGATACTTTATTAACATACGAACAATTAGAAACTTTCGTTATTGAAATAGAGTTGATATTCAATTCCCGTCCTATTTTTCCTATGTCGTCTAACCCTAATGACCTTCTTCCCGTTACCGCTGGACATTTTTTGATTTTTGGTCCGATGACAAGCTATCCGGAGACCGAATTTTCAGATATCTCTTTCGGAAACGATGGCATAAATAATATCTTAATCGATCAGCAGCAATAATGTTAATGCTACTGATAATGGAATAGAGGTCGATGCTTTGGTGTTAATTCTTGAAGACAATTTGCCACCGTTGCAATGGTCAGTTGGACGTATCACATCAGTGCACCCTGGAGAGAACGGTATCGTCAGAGTGATAACTCTGGACCAAAACTGGAGAATACAAGCGCTGCGTGAAGAAAATTGTGTCTACTTCCGATCTGCTAGCTAGATCATCGATGTCAAACGACACCCTCATTTTGAACTTCAGTAGTTTAGGGCGGACGGCATGTTTCATCTTCTTATATTTTAATAAATTTTATTAGTTAGTTTTTAAATGTGTAATTTTTGACGTTCCTTTGTATTCATAGCATATTTTTAGATTCAAGACGAGGTTTACTACTCCTCTCGATATTTTGTTATCCATTTTTATAGGTTGTAACATTTTTATATCATTACCAATTCAAACGTTAGCATGTACACATCGTTATAGCAAACAAGAAACATTCTATTCAACTCGTCGTTTTATTATTTTAAATTGATAAAGTAATATTATTTGCAATTATATCTCCCGGTAAACAGTCTCTGGAGTCAAGACAATCAGTTTATAAGTTTGATGGAAGTTACCAAATCAGAAAACGGCAAATACTTTTTTCCTACTAAATTTTGTTAGCAATTGGTTTATAAATATGCATGTATTGAAATTCTATAATTGAGTTAGTTAGTAGTTACTAAAAGAGCGATCCTGAGTTGTTAATAATCTTAAAAAACGTTAAAAAAATAGTGTTTCCGTATATTTTTTTATTAAATATCTACCAACTAAATTTGGTTTGTCTCCATAAAAAGTAGAATTTATTTATGTTTCGTTAAAGATTAGTAATATTTGTTGTGTACAAAGTATAAATATTTATCAGAAATTGGAAGAATGTAAAATAAATATCCGCAAGTTTTTAAATGCTCGCGTTCGTTTTGCAAGAATTTCCTCTTATACAAAACTCTCAGCTTACGAAATCAAACATCCTTAAAGGTTGATTAATGCGGTTTTTAACACTAATTTGTAAATCTCCCATATATTTAGTAAACAGGAAAAACATTAACATTTATTTAAGAGATTAACAGCAGCTATAAAAATACCAGAAAATCGTGCTTGGCGCCTATATTTAACTCCTCTTTCTTCTACTGGTATAAAAACTTGACCGACATAAAAAGGTTTCTTAGATTTTCAAATCATGAATACGCAAATCAAGGTTAACGAAAATAGAGCTATACTTTCGTATGTGTTAAATATTTGAGAAACTTTTATTGTTTCTATTATTATTCAGTGTACCTTTCACCTTTAAACAGTGTTAAACAGTTTAAACCGCAAATTAAAATCAAAGAACTTCACATTTGCCGTATTGGCTTTCAACTTACATTTTTTATTAAATGTTTCACTCAATAATTCCCGGAACTAGCGTAAAATGTTACTCATTCAAAACTGGCTAACCTGTTACTCATTACAAAACCTTGAAAATAAATCGACGAACAGGGGTTTTTAGATTAATATCTCTACTAAATATAGTGCGCGGCATAAGTTAGGGAAATTGTCAATATAATGGTAATGGTACTTCATTCTGCATCAATTATTTTGTAAATAAACAATTAAAAAATCTTATTAAAATAGTTTTTAAAAAACATGGAAATTTGAAACCTTATAAATAGAATCAAACTAAAAAAACATTATAAGTATTGTCAAAGCACTTGTACAGCCATTTGAAAATGACCGTTGTTCTCTCAAAGGGGATAAACAAATAGAATTTTTTAAAAACAACTTGACCGATTGTGCCTATCTTTTGCCAACGTAGTAACTACATAAAACTCACATTATGAAATGTGTTTTAAATGTTTTTATTGTTAATTTTAATAATTATAAACCATTGAAAACCTACTTACTTTCGGGTTTAATTTGCAATAACTTTTTTGTTTATAAACATTTTTTAATTTAGAAAATCACATTTTAAAGAAAATCGTCTGTTGAACGTTTTTGTCTATCATGCGTAGTTTTTTCACAATATTGAAATGAATTTAAAAAGTCGCTATTTTGCTTAAATGCCATGACGCAGTAAAAGTTTCGATAACCACGAGATAATACGCCTTTTCTACTGACTTCCCCCAGATATTTTTAGTTAAAAAATAGCGCCCAGTAATTTTTTGATTTTTCAAGTGATTTTTTAATAATTTTTTGTGATAATTTAATTTAATTACTTAGGTATCTGAATAAAAAAACTAGTGTTGATTGTTCATGTAGATAAGTGACTTAATTGATTTATACAATTGTATAATTGTTGTATTATTGTTTATTTAATATTCAGCTATATCCCTAACTTATGCCTCGCAGTTTACATTGGGCGAGATTCTAGAACTACGTAATTAAAAATGGAGAAAGGAGGAATATCTGAACGCCAATATGGGGTTAGGAAAGGGAAATCTGTAATAAACGCAGTGGGAAGAGTAATAGCCTTCTTTCTAGATATCAAGAATACTTTTGATTGTGCAACTTGGAAAACAACAATAAATATATTAAGATACTTGGAAGTATCTCTAGATCTTCAAAATTTAGTAAAGAAATGCTTCAAAAAAGATAAATAAGCATAGCCACGAACAATCTAATAGATACATCGTCGGGTGTGCCACAGGGCTCTGTTCTCGGACCGCTATTGTGAAACATCTTATATAACGATATTTTAGAAGAAGATCTAGGAGAAAGGATACAGGTGATGGCATAAGCAGACGATTTGTTAGTACTTGTAGAATATAATAATAATTGGCTTATCATGAACTCGGCAAATACAGTACTGGAAAGAGTTAAAATTTTATTAGAAATGGAGATCTAAAATTAGCTTTACAAAAAACAGAAGCAATCATACTTATAGGTCCGAGGGACAGAGATCATATCTTCTTCATGCTCGAAGGGAAAAGAATATTTCCAGTAAAAAAGGTAAAATATATGGGCATCATGCTTGATTGTAAGGGAATTTTTGGTGAACATGTCAAATATATGTCCACTAAGGCTGATCAAAGATCTGCAGCACTAGCAATATTAATGCCTAACATAAGAGGACCTAGTGCAGAAAAAATACAAATCCTCGTAGAAGTCCACTGTCCACTGGACAATTTTATGCAATTGGAATTAATTTGAAAAACACAAAGGAAACGTATACCGGACGGCCTCGACTGTAGCTCTGCAGGTCATATCGGTAGTACCACCAATATACCTGCAGGCAAGAGAAGGATCGAGAACATGCGACAAAAATAGTCAGGAAAAGAAAGAAGAAAGAAGGGAAACAATAATAATGTTGCAAGAAGAATGGAAAAATGAACAGAAGACTACGTGTACAAGCGAATCCAGGATGTGCAGAAGTGGATCAATTGCAATTATAAGAGAGCCATCTACTTCGCACAATTTGTGATATTTGTCGCACAAAAGTGATATGGGAGGCAGCTCTCTATTGAACGATCTGGAAAGACGTACCACGTGCGTAAGCCGAGAGTGGTTTTAGTTGGTAGGCAGAGTAGGTACCATGGATGCACCCGAAGACAATATCCCCCAAAAGGGGAAAGGATGTAATCCTTCTACTCTTAATACAACTCACGCTCATTTCTACTCTCACATACAAAAAAAAAACGTAAAATCTTAGTAACAGAACAAGATAGATATATTTTAGAAAGTATATAATACCTCAAACATCAAAATTTGTCCTTCGTCAATACGTTTACAAGTTACAGTAGTTAAAGTTGTGCTAGTTTTGAAATTTTCAAATCATTAGAATAATCTACGTATTGAGAAAAAAAAATGATCAAACGAAAAGTGGTTTGATAAACGTTATTCGGACTCTGCTCCTTCGGAACCGATAGTTAAGAGGTAGATCATGTAATGCGTGGGTCGCTCAAATTATCCAGTTGTCCTAGATAAGATCAAAAAACAACTCAGAAAATCGTTTTGGTCGGTCAGAAATTGACTTCTGAGATTGTAGATTATTTGAAAATATCAAATTTCAGTATATTTCATTGTTGTGTTAACATTGGTCAATGCGAAAGCTTTGTTTAAAGTAGATGTTTACAGTCGATTAATTATTGTTCCATAATTCATACAATTTATATAATCTACATATCTTTGTGCTTTATTCTAAACGAACTGTTTGATTCAAAAATATTTAAATGCATTATACGGGTAATAAATAATTCTGAGGCCCAGCAAAAACTATGGGATATCTCTCAACACTATATTAATAATAGTTTTTGTTTCAGGTATGCTAACAGTTCAAATTTAACATGGCTTCAACGTCAACAACAGAAATTAAAAGAACGAAGAGAACTTATTTTGAGAGAAGAGCGACAGCCACATGAAACCAGGCTTTTATCTGAACTTCGCTCTATTCAATCCAGGCATATGCGCCCCACTGCAAGTCATCGTCTTGACGGTAAGACCAAAATTATGAGAATAAGTAGTATCATGAAATAATGTTTTACAGTTATTTAATAATATTATTATTAAAAGGTTCAATGGCATTGGCGTTATTTGCGCTTAATATTACTTCTTGGCAAATGTGTTCACTTCTTTTTCAAGTGTCATGTTCCCCTACAAAGTTGACCATCAGACGCATCATCTTCATTTTGTCTTCTGCTTCTCAGAATAGTGATCTGATATTAACTTCGTACCATTGACGCGGATTCTTGAATTATTGATCTATGAGATCCTTCTTCTATTTCATCCACTTCTTCTTCAAGTGGTATCTCAACGATGGAGGTCGACAATCATCATAGTTACTGTGACTTTAGAGACGGCTGCTCTGACAAGTTCATTTGCGCTCATTCTCTCAGGTTGCGCAGCCATGGTATTCTACGTCTCCCTATGCTTTCACAGCTTTAACCGCATTACAGTATCTTTAATTTATCATAATAAAACCTCATCATGCAAGAAAGGTTTTAATTTGCTTAAGTGCATAACAAATCGAAGTTGGGACGCAACCCCTAGTATAACTGTAATATTCTATAGAGCCTATGTGCGATCCATCATTGACTAAGCATGTTGTTTATTCGGATCTTCAAGTAATACCAACCTTAAAAAATAGATAGAGTTCAATATAAATGTCTTGGAACTTGCATCGGTGGGATGATATCCTCGCCAATGAATGCAATACTGGCAGAATGTAATGAATTTATGCCGTCAGTTTTTATTGCAAAAATATTTGTTAAAACTAAAAACCTGGGAGTCAAACATGATCAATACATTAAGTCATATTGTGAAAGAAGACTTAACAAACCAGTATTGGGAACTAAAAAACTCGTTCCCACCCGCAGAAGCATTTACGAGAGAAATAGAGTCGAAAAGGTGTTTGGTAGTAACAAATTACAATTCATGTACACCATACCTTTTAAATCTGTAATCAAAACACAAATAACTTATAATTCCCAAGTATGCTGAATCTCATCAAATAAATCACATTCCCCTAAAATCCATACTAGGTGATTCCTATAACAAAACTATTATATTTACACGAAGGAAGTGTTGCTTGTGGTGTATTTATCCAAAATACAAACCAATCAATGATATACAAATTACCACCTGTTTGTAGCATTTATCCTGCCGAGCTTTTTGCAATTATAAAAGGTGTTACCTGGTAACATTCAATAACATACTCGAAGAAGTAATATCAACAGAGTCTAAATCTACATTAGACTCTATAAGAAATACAAAATTTGAAGGAATGAAGTGTCCTATGTTATGTTGTTTAAAAAACATGATTGCAAATTTAAATATAACATTTATTTGGGTGAGAGGCCTTGTAGATATACCAGGGAATGAAAAAGCTGATACTATAGCTAAGAAAGCAGTGCAGAATGGAGTCTTTTGCAATATTTATACAGTAAGGGATATATTTCACTCAAAAAATAAAATAAAGCTGAAATGGAAACAGCAATGGAAGAATATTGTTAAAAACTCGCAAAATACGTATTTCCAGATACACCCCACTTTACCATTCCCACCCCAATACATATTTAATTACTCGACTACCAAATTCATCTCAGCAAGTGTATTTCGCCTAAAAACGAATCATGGTCGATTCCCGTCGCATTTATATTGTGGCATATTACCGGTACCATCCTGTAGTTGTGATCTAAGTTTTTACGAAGATCTTAAGCATATTTTCTTTGGATGCAACACATATATTAAAATATCTAATAAATTAATTCAAACGGTTATTAAACGGTTATTAAGTTTATCACACATTTTGTCAACTGCTATTAGAGAAACCTTAGAATTGCTAATAAATTTTATTAAAGATGTAAAAGTAGAAATATAAATTAGTATAACTTCAGTGATTTATACATATATCTAAAAAAATGTACCAAACAATAACAAAAAAAATATCTTTAAACATAAATAAAACATAAATGTGGCTGATGGACTTGTTTCCGTGCCATATCTTTCAAACACACACACATATGTTTACTTTCAATTTTTCCTTTGAATATTAACTCCAGTAAATTGTATTTAGCATCCCTCTTAACGTTTCCAAAATATTCTAGTTTTTTTGATGGTGTTCAAAATTCCTTGGATACATTATGCAACAGTGGCGATATTATACATCCTTGTCTCACTCCGGGCCGTATACTTATTTTGTATTGATCTTAATGTTTTTGTTGTGCATAACCCATTAAACAAATTTTACGTTATTTTAATAATATAATGTAGGTACTATCAATGTAACCTGCTCTTTTGGATTGTTGTTCTAATATGAACTTGTGAACATATTTCTTTCAGTAAAGTTTTACGTATTTTTGTCTAACTCATATTTTATATCTTCCTCTTCTTCTTCGCGTCCCATATCAGAATTATCCGACGTTGGCGATCACCATTGCGAAGGCTTCTCGATCTTCTGTAATATGGAATAATTGTCCTGCATTTGGTATCTGAGTCCATTCACGAATGTTTTTTAACCAAGAGACTTGTTTTCTTCCTACATTTATATCTTACATATACGATTTTTAGGCTATACCAGCGACACCACAGCTTTCGCCGACGATGATGAAGATTACACTATTCCTCTACACATCAACACCATGCACAAAAACGGAACCTCTACTCCAGGATCTAACAGTACTTACAGTACACTGAAGTCTACTTATAGCACCAGTGTTAAAAACGAAAGGCCTTTCGTCAGCGTCAAGAGAGCTCACGAACGATATGCACAGGTAAGCCATTCGATAAGATAATAATTTTAGATATATATTAAAATGTTTAACACGATTTACTTAATTTTCATTCTGTGAAATATCTTTTTGAAATCATCTACGTAATAAGTATAGTCTAACGCACTATAACTTAACGCAACTTGGCACTTAAATTGCATCTGTAAAGGTATGTAATATATATAATATATCAATATGAACATTTTCTTAGTTTAGGATAGAAAATGAGTATATCAATAATTGTGTTTATTAATTTTTTAAAGAAATTGCCCGGACTGCCTGTTTGAGTTGATATTCGTCCAATAAGTCCTTACATCACTTCTCTAATCACCCTTATCTTCTGTTCTGTAGTTTTCTGAAACCTTTTCTTCTTCTTCTTAGGGTGCCTGTCTGTTCCGAACGTTGACGATCATTCTGGCTATGATGACTTTGTTGGTTGCTATACGAAATAGTTGCTGTGTTGAGGTCTTTATATACCATGTTCTCAGGTTAGCAAGCCAGGATATTCTTCTTCGTCCTAGGGCTCTTTTTCCTTCAATTTTACCTTGCAAAATGCATTGGAGTAGTTCGTATCTGCCTTGATTTTTCATTATATGTCCCAAGTACTGCTTATGGCCCTTCACGATGTTGACCAAATTCGCGATTTTGTTCATCCCCCGTGGCACTTGTTCATTGGTGACTTTGTTTGTCCATGTTATCTTCAGGATCCTTCTGTATAACCCTACCTCAAAAGCCTGAAGTTTTGATAGAGTTTCCGCCTTCAATGTCCACGTTTCTACTTCGTACAGAAGCACTGAGTACACGTAACATTTAAGGAGCCTTATTTTTATTTCTAGGGTGAGGTCATTTCTCTTGAACACAGAGCTCATAGCAGAGAATGCACTTTTTGTCTTTCCAATGCGACATTTAATCTCTTGGATATTGTCCCACGACTCATTGATTGTAGTTCTCAAAGTAGTTGTATTGTGAGACACGTTCAATTGTCATTTGGTTCACATACAGATTTGCTTCAGTTATGTTTTCCTTGCTGATGATCATTAGCTTGGTTTTGCTGGTGTTTATATCCAGTCCATATGTTCTACAATAAATATTGAATATCAGTGGTGAAATTATGCACTCTTGTCTCACTCCTCTTAAGATTTTGACCTGATCTGTATCTTCTTATTTGGGTGCCGTCTTCAATGAAGGTTGGCGATAACCTCAGCAAAATCATTTCTGTCCCTGGCTTTTCTTATTAAAGATTGAGAATCCAAACCAGTCCACTCACGAATGTTCTTCAACCAGGACGCCTGCCGTCTACCAGGACCACGTTTTCCTTCTAACTTCCCCTCTATAAGAAGCTGCAGTAGCTGGTATTTCTCATTTCTGTATATGTGTCCCAAATATGAGGTTTTCCGTGTTTTCATTATTTTTAAGAGTTCTCTGTCGGTACCCATCTTGTGTAGGACCTGCTCGTTGCTCATATGCGCTGTCCAGGGGACTTTCAGCATCCTTCGAAATAACCACATTTCAAAACTTTCCAAACGCCTGAGTGAGTTGATTTTGAAGGTCCAGGCCTCCATTCCATATAGTAAGGTGCTGTAAACGTAACATTTCAGCATTCGGTATCGGATTTTGAGATTGAGTGTTTGGGACGTAAACATTTGTTTCATTTTTAAAAAGGCATTTCTTGCTTGTTCAATTCGCGATTTTATTTCTATGTCTGGATCTATATCTTTCGTTATCCAGCACCATAGATATCGAAATTTCTCGATATTTTCGATAATGTTACCATTCACGTTTAAAGCCATGGGTGGATGGATGGATGTTTTGGAGACAATCATTGTTTTTGTTTTCTTGACGTTAATGCTGAGGTCTGGAGATCCTGTGCGCTCTCTGCAATTAGGACCGTGTCGTCGGCGTATCGTACATTATTTAGAACTCTGCCGTTAATTTTAACACCTTCTCTTGATTGCTCTAGTGCTCGTGCAAAGATTTCTTCCGAATATATATTGAAAAGTAGTGGTGACAATACACACCCCTGTCGTACACCTCGCTTGATATTGAATATTTATGTGTCACCGGCTTCTGTTCTAACTGCTGCAGTTTGGTTAAAATACAGCGTTTGGATAATTTTAAAATCGTTCTCGTCTAGTTCCTTTTTGTGAAGGCAATCCATCAGCTTATCATGTTTTACTTTGTCGAAGGCCTTATGATAGTCAATAAAACAAAAAGAGATCCTTTTTTTGGTCTCGACATTTTTGCAGCAGTATAATAAAACTGGTTAATGCTTCCCGTGTCCCAAATCCATTTCGGAAGTCAAATTGTTCATCACTGATATCCTGTTCATATTTCTTATAAATGCGTTGGTGAATAACTTTCAAGAATAACTTTAACATATGCGACATTAAACTAATAAGTCTGAAATCACCACACTTCTTTGCTCCCTTAGTTTTTGGAAGGGGAATAAAGACTGATTTTAACCAGTCTTGTGGAATTTCTCCGCTTGTATATATTTGATTAAATAATTTGACGATTACATTTAAATGTTTCTCTTCCAGTAGCTTTATGACTTCCGTATGTATGTCATCGGGGCCAGGGGCTTTCCCATTTTTTGCGTTTTTGATTGCTCTCTCTACTTCTTGTTTTAATATAGGAGGACTGGTTTCATGGTTTTTATATATTATGTTGTTTAGTGGTGTGTCCGAGAATAGTTCTTCTATGTAATGTCCCCATACGTTGTTTAGATCGCTTAATTCCCATATCGTTTCATTCTCGTCATTTGTTAATCTACAAGGGAGTCTTTGTTTTGTCATTCCAGCTAGATCTTTTATTTTTTTGTGAAGCGTTTGACTGTCGTGTTTCTTTATTAATTCTTCGATCTCTTGGCAGTTTTCTATCATCCAATTTTCTTTTGCGGTAGCTATTTCTTTCTTGATTTGACGATGTATCTCCTATATTTTTCATTATTTTTATTTTTGTAGGCTCTTCGAGTATCCATCATTCCCAGAATTTTTTGTGTCATCCAGGATTTAGATTTTCTTTTGTTATTAGTGTCTTTTATATATTTCTCGGCGCTAGTAAAAGCATTCTTGACTTCAGTCCATAAGCCTTCTGTAGTTGGTGATAACTCTCTTTGGAGTCTTTCACATTCCTCGTTGAGTTTAGTCTTTACCATACTTTGTATATTTTCTTGTTTAAGTAAATTGATGTCGGTTTTTCTTTTGACGGTCTTTTTAGCATTTTGAACTTTATTTTTAATTTAGCCACTAGTAGGTTGTGATCCGATGGAACATCTGCGCCTGGGTATGTTCTTGTATCCGTTACTGCATTATACTGATCTGTATATTCTAGAATATACTGATCTGTATATTCTCCACCTATTCGGAGCACCGCTGATTGATTCCAATATAGATTACCTATTATTTTTAAGTCTTTTTCGTTACTTCGTAAATTCGTTAATGTACGGTTAGGATATGTACTATTTGTTTAGTGACATTACTATAATTATTGCTAGGTATAGTTTGGGTTTGCTTTTATGTTATCAATGAAATATATAAAATTCAAGGTGACTCCAGTACAGACTCTATATAAGAGTATATAGCTGGTTGTTTGTCAATCCTGCTTTCCGAAATGTTGGTGACTGTCCGTATTGGGTGCGTAGAGTTCTTAAATCATGTGAATAGCTTTTTACATTACCTATGTATTTTTTATTGGCTATGGTATTTTTTGTGCTACAATTGAATACATTTTATTGTAACAGTTCCTCAAATTGTTAGTTGTCCTACTTTTAGCGTTTCATCTGTGATTTCGCTGTTTGAGTATTGACCATATCAATTATCTTATCATATTTCATTTAAACAAAAATAATTATGTATCATTTAGTAATACGAAAATTATATAAAAACTATAGGAGGTTGCCAAGATTGCAATTTACTGATATTTCAAAAAGTTTCTAAATAATTTTAACAATTCTTACACTTTAACACAACATTTAATCCGGGTTTGATGGTATATAATTTTTTTTAACTTTTACCACAGAATAAGAATTAAGTTGTATATTTATTATTATTTTTGTATTATATTCACGTGTAATATCTTAAGCACTACATTATTATAATACATTTTCATTTGGTAACTGACACTGTAAGTTTTTGTTTCGTGGTTTAGAGCAGCGATGACCAAAAGTTTTCGAAAGAGTGCTATTTGAATAAAATTTTGCGACCTTTCAATCTTTCCAACCATTAAGAGCTCTTGTTAACGACAACGGTCAACGGGTCGTTTTTAAAACCGTCCCGTTGGCCGTTGCTCAGTGTCTTTCAGGTTCGTATGAATTTTTGTTCACGCAATGGCAACCAATCCGTTGGTTAACTTTTCACCGTCTACGTATCCAGTCACTCTCAGTGAACCATTTTAATTTATGCAAGTGTGTTAACGGTGTTGGACGAGCATCAGTTGTTTCAATAAATCTCTTTCTTTGTTGCCGCTAAAATATGGATTTTGATATGGAGATTTTAATAAAAGCGGTAATTGAAGAATTTTATTTCGTCTTTTTTCAGTTCTTCTTAAAGTGTATGGAAAACACCATCTTCCACCATCTGCCGTCTTTCTAACAAAATAGGATGTTTCCATCTTTTCCTTTTACGCTTATCCCGTTTCTTCTGCATTTTTTTATACAACAAATAATAAGCTAGTATAATTTTTTGCTGTATTGCGTGCACTTGTTACTTTAAAACTGACGATATTTGGGATATTCCATACTGTCAACGGACGCATATCCCTTGAAATTTAAGAACCGTCGACACGGGTACCCGTTTAGCATCGGCCGGTTACCCATTGAAAAAACGTTCGTTAACAAGAGCTATAACGGTAAAAATGTGTTATTTAGATGGTGATTAATGCAAGTTCGTGCAAAAAATACTTTTCAGGGCGAGTGAGGTTTAAAAATATTCTTTTATTAAGTGAGATTAAAGAAATACATTTCAGTAAGTAAAAGAAACGTAGATTTAATTCAAAAGTTTCTGAAACTGTTTTCTTGTGGCATGTCTAGTTAAATATTATGTTTATATGATGATTGTAATGAAAATTAGAATTTATAATTGTTGTCTGACAATTCTATTTTCACTCCGGAAATCGTTTCCAAAAAAAGATTATTTTAAATTAAAATTGGGGAGTTTTTATTATAACCAAAGTTATTTGGCGGTTATGTTTTCCAAATTGACGGGTGACTTACCTGGCCTCGGTCTTGTAGGCTATAAGCCATGCTTTTAGTTGAAAATTCTGATGGTGGTTTTTGTATTTATATCATTCTGAAGGTTTTTAAACCATTTATGTAACCACTTGACATTGTTCTTTTAGCCACTTTTCCTTTACTTAGCTTATTTTATTTCATATATCTTTTCTTATTATGTTATATTGCATTGTTATTTTTTTAGTTTAGCTCGGAAAATCTTAAAGAAACAAACAAAATTAAATTTTTTAGATATATATCGTTAGTTTTGATCAATATTTCAATAATATTATATTAACAAGGTAACTGCCAAGCTATATTTGTAGCTGGAGTACTTGCCGATACATGTTGAATCGCTCAAATAGTTCAGTAGGTATTTACAGAGGTTTAGTAGGTTTATCAGATCATGAACTTGAACAAACTAAATAATACGTCTGACGAAGAAGATTAACATGAATTTAGCGATGATTAAATTATAGATCGTAATTATGAACCTAATTCCGATGAAATCTCTGATAATTCTGGAGGCGAACTGGAAATTTTGAAGAACGTAACTTGATTTACTATTATATATTTTTGTCCCAATTGTTATAATATTTGTAGTCGAAGATAGATGCGCTGAAAATGTTATTATAATAACATTTTCAACGAAGAAGCAATAATGTTATTATTTTTAGCATTAAACACACAAGATAATGAGAATCATCAAAATATATCGATGTGTGATGTCGGAATATCAATGAAAGTAGATGATGATTAGACAGAACCAAAAGGCAATCAAGTATAATTGCCAACTTTTTCAATTGAAGCTGGTGTTAACAGTGATGTAGCTGGCATGTTAGCAATGGGTAAACCAGACGAGTTCTTTCGCTATCGTTACTGACTCCAGATTTGAAGTGATAGCAAATCAGGCAAACTTATACGCTACGCAAACACTGGTTAGCACCGACACCCTTCATCTTCTAGGCTACACAACTGGAATCCCACAGATACTGTTGAAATAAAACAGCTTTTTGGTTTGATAGTTTGGATGGGACTTGTAAAATTACCGTCAGACTATTGGACTCAAGATTCGTTGTTCAAAATGGGGTTTGCATCAAGTGTTATGTTTAGAAATAGGTTTGAAATTCTATTGCGAATGGTTCACTTTTGAAATAATGAAGAATATATAGAAGACAGATTACACAAAATAAATAATTTAGTAAACTTAATTTTCAAAAACAATCAATCTGTTTACGTACCCGGAGAAATTGTGTGTATGGACGAATCAATGATTCCTTTTAGAGGCAGGCTACTGATGAAACAGTACAACAAGCAAAAACGCATAAATATGGAATTAAATTTTTTAAATTGTGTTGTAAAAATGGTTATACATATAATTTACAAATATCCGCTGCTAAAACCTTAGAACAAGAAAAAACTATCCCTTTAGGCATTGTTATGAAGTTATGCACATCAATATTAGATGCGAATAGAACTATTTGTACGGATAACTGGTCTACCAGTATAAAGTTAGCAAACAAACTGCTAGACAGAAATACACATCTTATAGGAACAATCAGACGAAACAGAAAAGTAATACCAAAAGAAATAGCTAACAAAAAACTAAAAGTAGGTGGAGTAT
Organism: Diabrotica balteata; assembly: GCA_918026665.1. Lineage (NCBI taxonomy): Eukaryota > Metazoa > Arthropoda > Insecta > Coleoptera > Chrysomelidae > Diabrotica > Diabrotica balteata. The sequence continues at coordinate 27,829,309 of OU898282.1, forward strand.
GGAGAATAGCAGAGGGATAGTTTTTTTAATTGGAGGGATAAACGTAATGTATTAATGCTCTCTACTTGCCATTCGATTGAAACTGAAAATGTACAAAAAAAACAAGGAACTTCTTTAGTAAAACCAAAAATGGTTTTAGCTTACAATACAGGCAAAGCTGGAGTTGATTTATCAGATGTTATGACAGCATATTCCAGACCACTACTTCAAACTGTTAAGTGGTACAGAAAAATAGCAATAGAGCTATTACTAAATACTTCAGTCGTGAATGCATACATTTTGTATGTGCAGGTTACTGGTAACAAAATAGGTGTGGTTGAATTTCGGAAAGAAATTGTAAAGTTTCTCTGTTGTAGCAGTTCAGCAAATCCCATGACTCTGGTCACTCCGAAAAGAAAATGCCACGAGATAAGTGAGGTCCAGGGACATAAGCATAAAATGCGAAGATACTGCAAATCATGTTACGAAGCAAATATGAAAAATGAAGGTCGTATGGTAGCAAAAAATAAAACTAAAAAAGATACTACAAAGTGTAAAGAGTGTGAAGGAATACCATTATTGTGTTTACAATGTTTTCAATACACATACTGTTATAGAGGTACAGCAAATATCAAATGTAATGTTTTTGTAATCATATTTCAAAATACAACTAAATTCTAAGCTTCATTTTTATATCATTTTTATTTAAAAAAAATATTTACCGTTAAAAATATCCTGTGTAGAATGGTTGCACAGACCGTGCCGGGCCAATACATACTGTATGCCAGCTGCCTGGTAAGCTACATTAAAAATAGGATTGTAGTGCCGGTTCCATCGGACCGACGTGGCGTGATGGAACATTGTGGTGCCGGTCTCATGGGCCCGTCACGGCAGTTAACTTGTTAATATTTGAATTGAAATCATCTGGTTTACAATCATAATTGACTTGATCCAGAATAACAACTATAAATTTAATTAGATAAATTAAATTTAAATTAAAGTTCCATAATAAAATGTTAAATCACTTGTAGTCCAATCACTGTGGCTAAAAATGTGTCAATATCTCTAAATTTGTTATAACTGAATCGATTTTGCTAATAATTTAGAATTAGTTTCTTATCAATCGTATGCCCCTCTTCAAAAGTTATATATGCACTAGGGGAGCCTTTTATTTTTATAGGGTGAAAATCACGCTTTATGGATCTAAATCATGTTAAATTGTGCAATTGAAATATTTTCAATTATTACAGTAGTATTTTTTTGATTCTGTGGGTCAATAATTTACGTCTGGATATTCAACAGTGCACCGTTAGTAGCGTATTGATTGATTATTTACGAATTTTGAAAATATTTTTCAATCTTTTTAACAGTCTTGGAGTGCCATTGTTAAAATGGCGTGATGTGCGATATTAATTATAAATAGTTTAAACATTTTATAATAGTATTTTTAAAGGTAATATTTAATATAAATTAATTTAAAGATAAATATAATTTATCTTTAATTATTTAAAGATAAATAATAATAATCGCTCTAATATTCCGTATGTGTTAGGATTTTTAAATTCAACTGTTACCTTTAAAAACAATAATAAATTAACAGATAAGATCAAAACAGAAAATAGTATTTTTCAACTATATATAAAAATCAACTTTGGCAAAAATGCCTACAGTTGATTTAATGTCACAGAAATGAAGAAAAGCCTAATACAATTTATAAATTTGACAACTTATGTAAATAAAACTAAATAAATCAAATATTGCATAATCTAAGCATATAAAACAAGAGACGTAAGTTTATTATGACCGTAGAGGTTTGAGAAGCATAGTTTTAGAAAAATGGTTTATATCCGACAATATTTATAAAGCACCCTTTAAATATTAGACCACGTGAATTATTCATACTTTTTAAAAATAGGTAAACAAAAACTAACAGTGTTGTTCCGTAAATATATTACATCTTACAATTACCCCATGCACCAATTTACAAGTTTCACTTAAACTAACATTTTTAGAATGGTAACCAGTCCCCAGCACAAATTTTAGCTGCAAACCCTTTAGGGCACGTAGTCCGTCCTCCCTCCAGAAGCACTGATCAAGTAGATAGTGGACTTTTATCGTTAGCGGAAAAACAGCAATACAAAACAAACTACAGTAAACAACAACAAACGGTGGGTATTGAAAGTGAGACGGACAGTTCGCCGACTGCAGAGGAAAGGCTGCCTAGACCACCCACTGATGGAAAGCCGTCTGTTGATCATAGATCGCCTATTGACAGGGAGCAACCTGTAGGTCAACGGCAGCTTGTTGACCGAGGGGAGCGCTCTGAAGATAGGTCAGACGGTAGACCCCCTGTGGATGGTGCTAGGCTAGAAGCGCTGAATGACCTGATCGCTAACCTATCGAGTGGGTCTGATAAATCTAACGAGAGTCCTAACAATGTTGCACCAGCATGGCAGGTACTAACAATGGGTTAATTTTTTTTGCTTTGTCATTAATTTTTTGTATCAACTCATATTAAAAAAATCATAGTCACTAATAGATTAAGAACATATTTTCAATAAATATATCACAATTGGTTTTAGATTCACTCATCTGTATACGAAAATCAGTTTTTAGAATTAATTATCATTTATCGTTTGTGCTGTATATCGAAAAATGCTTTACAGATACATTTTAGTGTCTTTTCACCATCTGTTTTAATAAAAAAAATATTGTTGTAATATTAAAGTTGTCAATACTACAAATCCGCAAAGTTACCGAATATCATATGCAAACTTTATCTAAAATTGTAAATTTCAAATAGATTTAGTCCAAATTAGTTGACATTACAAGGACGGTCAGATAAGTACTTGATCTACAAAAGAAAAACGAAAATTTTCAAAAAGTGCTGATTTATTTCTCAACATAGCTGAGAATAGCGATAGACTTGACCCAGCGATATTCCAATTACTTAGACTCATCTGGAAAATACGTTCTCACGAAGTATGCAGAGTAGACATCCGTGGTGGCGCATGATTTTTTTTAGATTTGGAAACGCAAAGAAGTCGCACAGGTCCAAAACTGGATACGGTGGATAGGTCAGAATTTTGTAGCCCAATTCGACCAATTGGTTTTGATGGGTTTGACGCATCCATGTTTCATCGACGGTCACGAAAAGCACAGAAACTCCTTCACATTGCTCTTGAAGATCGTCAAATACTGCTCTGAAGTGGTTTCACGGTTGCGCTTGTTGTCCGGAGGGAACAAACAAAACAAAATTTCATTCAAAATATAACCAAAGCAATTTTTTAGCTGCGTACTATCTCAGCTATCTCGCACATGTTTAATAGGCAGTTTGCCAATACAAGGTCATGGATCTTTGTCACGTTATCCTCGGTGATAACCGTTTTCGGTGCACCTGGACATGGCTCATCAATAACCGATGTGCAAATACGTTGAAAATCGTTAAACTAATTTTTGACGGTCGCCATTGAAGGAGAACAGTTACCGTATACTGTATCCAAACGCTCCTTGATTTCTCTACGCGATTTCCCTTCCAAATTAATATTGCTCTTTTTCCATTTTTCTAAAATTCGGGGACACACTCGCTTCCAAACTCGATCAACTCAAAACTCAGATTCGGCTAAAATTTTGACAGTTTGTATCTAGAGAAATGTACTACTGCAAAGTAAATTTCTCTTGTAGTAATACGCCATTGGGCGGTGAGACTAAGTACTTATCAGAGCTCTGCTATAGCAACTTCTACTAATTCAAATGATCAAATCATACTAGACCTGTCTCAAGCTATCTAGTGGTCGTTCATAACTCAATTCTTCATCGTTCATTATTCAGCTCATACCATTTTTCAAAGTTGTATCATTTTACATAACAGCGCATACGCGTCAGAGCTTTAAGTCGTTAAAACAATTTGTTCCCTAAAACGTTTCTCTTTAAATGGCATTTTCAGTTTGGAAAAAATATGTCAGAATCATACTGAGAATGATTGAGTTTTGCTGATTGAGTGTTACCTTGAGTTTTGCCAAAAACTGTTCCACAAAATTCGATGAATGCGCTGGCTTATTTTCGTGATGAAAAAACTGTACAGTCTTTGAATAGAGGCTTTCGAATTTAATTAGTTGATAGCGGCGAAATTGTTGAAACTAAATCTTTCAAATGGAGTCTCATTTATTTAGTCTGTTTTGACAAATCACCGTTGTTGGATGTAGCGTAGAAAAACACGTGCAAATAATAAAATTGTTTTATTAAAATGGTTGTTGTGTTGAATCTACACAAGAACTCGTCCTTTCACAGATCACGACGCTGCGAATTTTGTGTCGTTACTTGGGTCTGCACCCGTACAAAATCAACTGACCCAAGAGCTGAAGGTAAACGAACATGAACAACAAACGACATAGTGTTTTTGGTAAAAGGGCTCTGAAGTATGAAGTTGAATTTTCATCGAAAAATCACCTTCAACGACGCGGCCTATTTTTGGATGAATGGGTACCACAATAAACAGGATTGTCAAATTTGGTACTATACCTTTCCAGATGAAATCTAAGAATACCTAATACATCCCAAAAATTTACTGTTTGATCAGTCTATATTTCTCGTTGAGGCCATCGCCATTAATGGCGAGCGCTATAGGTCGATGATACCAACTTCTGAAGTACCTGAATTGTATGCTATGAACACCAACGTATTGTGCTTTCAGGATGGACCACGCAATAGGATGACGGTACGTGTCAAATTCGACATTCTGTATAAGCGATTTGAGCGCATGTTCATCTCAGTGGGGGTGATGTAAACTGGTCACCTAAATTGTGCGATTTGACTCTGTTAAACTTTCTTGTGGGGCTTTCTTAAATCTTAGGTCTATGCGAATAAGATATACATCGCAGCAGCACTCAAAGCCGACTTAACCTGTGGTAAAATTCAGCTTGATTTATGTGCCAAAGTAATGAAAAATTGGACATTTTGGATGCACGCCACCTAGCGAAAACGCGACGGACATTTGAACCATGTTATCTTCCATAAATAATGACATCTAGATATCAAGAGATATGCGCTTAATTAAAGACCCTATAGTTGCGTGTTATGAAAAATTGGACTGTTTTATTCTCAGTACGGAACGCAATCTTTTTAGAACTTCAACGTGGAATTCTTATAGATCGGTTTTACCTCTTTATGGCACAAAAAACAATTAACGTGTAATTGATTTTCTTCTTTTTTACGACTCTTTTTAGACCTTGGCCCCGACGGAAGCTTACATTGAAAAGACTGTTTGGTTTTTATTGTTTGTCATTAGCGATCATATCTATGTCGTCCACAGATTCCTAAGAGGCTCTGTTTCTGCTCTATCTTGAACAATTTTGGAAATTTGGTACACATGAGTCATTCCCGCTGTGTAGTTAGCGCATAGGCAAAAATGATTTTCAATCGCAAGTCTCACACGGATATTTCCCAATGCTGAGAGGACAACCACAACGCAGGTCACTGTCAACAGATATGCGGGCATTTTTAAACCAATTAAACTAGCTTCTTTTCTATGTTTTGCTCAAACAATCATTCTAAAAGAGCTTTTTGAGATTAATTTTTGATTTTGAAAAGTCAACTTTTTCGAGTATAAAATTAAAACTTATTGCAAATGCATTGCACGCATATCTGCGTCATTTTCAACGATAATAAAATGCAACAAATGCAAGAAAAGACCTCGTTGACAAAAACATTCCAGTAAAAATGTGACACTTCCCATTGGCAATGACAATATGAGCAAATTCTTGAACGGTTACTTATTACGCCAGCATCTCATAGGCGCTAGAAAAAAGAAAAAGACTATCACATAAGAACCAACACCAGTTACAAATAGTTTATATCTGTTAATATATCAAAATATTGCACTAGATATAAGAAACTTATTAATAAAGTGTAAATATCAGCATATAGGTGATGGATTCGACCGTTACTTGATGGAAGTTCATGAAACAGCGGTGTATACAAACTTACATGTGGTGACTGCAAAAAACTTACATCTGTCAAACGGGTAGAACCTTTAACAAACGTATAGCAGAACACAAAAGGACTTTCAATAATTGAAAAACAGCATAAAAAATTTTCAGAATGTGAATATATACCTATTATTTCATTTTATAGAAAAATTACCATCCTAAAATGTATAAAAAATATTAAGATCATTTATTTATTAAATCCAAAACGTTTTAATTCGTGGGATCATATATATGGTGTCCTTTATATTTTACCGAGAGAAAAGATAAAAAGAATCATGCACGAAGAGCTTTACATTTTGTTCTCATAGTTACAGTTATTTGCGTGTTTTTTATTGTATTGCTTTTTATTGCGTGTCAAAAAGCTTTATAGCATGACCATGCATGATATGTCAAAAATCAATGTCTTGATCTTTCAAAGTATTCACCCGAATCATGGAATCATTCATTCAAATTACTGATGGGTAATAATTGCACATATTTTAATTTTTTGCTAATGAGACTATCTAATGCATATTTGTCTTCATTAATTAAATTATCAATTATTTTGGTTTTTTGTATGGAGATAACTTGTATATCTCATAACTTGTTGGTTTTGCTTAATATCCTAATGTTTATAAATGAAACTATTCATATAGAGTGAGTTTGGAACGTCTCAATTACAATAGATCACCGTATATATTTTCTTTCTTTTGCAATCATTAAAAAATGCTGAATATTTTTCAAATAATATTGCCTGGACCTATATTATTTAATTTTTCTTAGATGGATAATTCACCATAATTTTTTTATTATTATCATCAGTAATATCATCATCAGTGCGAAAACTGGAGAAGAATCACCCTTCTGAGTACCATAAATGAATTAACAGCAATAATTATAAACAACCGATTGACGAACAGTGAGGAACTAATGTTAAAGAGGGAACAAGCCGACTTTAGACTAAACCATGTATTGACCAAATTAACACACTTAGAGTAATCGTAGAATAGTCGCAGCAATTCAACTCTCCTCTCTTCATGTGCTTTGTGGTCTTCAAGACCGATTTCGACATGCTCACACATATGGAAAACACTACAGGAAATAGGAATACCAAAAAAATAAATCTCCTTTAAGAATTGTACAGTGATACAGAAAGATACAATTATTGTCAAAGAAGAAATTCGTAACTGTATTAGAAATTTTGTTTCTTTCAATGATCGCATGATGATGATACAGCTGCAAAATAAATTAATGAATATTAATATAATACAAGTCTATGCACCAACTGCTGACAAACCAGATGAAGAAATTGGGCAATTCTACAACCAAATTAAACAAATCCTCCGAAGCACAAAAAATATGAAGCTACGATTATTATGGGAGACTTCAACGCAAAAGTTCGTGCCGGAATAACACACGATATAACCGGAAATTATAGCCTTGGAGAAATAAACGAAAGAGGGCAGAGACTAATACAGTTCTTCCAAAAAGAGAATTGCATTATAACAAATACTTTGTTTCAACAACCTAAAAGACGACTATATACCTGTAAATCTCCAGTTGATCATGAAGGAAAGGTAGTCAGAAATCAAATCGACTACATTATCATTAACAAAAGGTTTAGAAACAGTATTACATCTGCAAAACATTCCCAGGTGCAGACGCAGCAACTAATCATAATCTGCTCTGTGCTGGAAAGGTGAAGGTGATTTAATAAAGATGATAAAAAAAGAGAAAACTCGAATATCTGGACCATATAATGAGAGGAAGCAGATACAGAATAATGCAGTTGATACTCAACGGAAAAATCGACGGAAAAAGAGGAATTGGTAGGAAGAAATGTTCATGGCTCCGAAACCTTCGTCAATGAACTGGCTTATCAGTTGATGAATTATTACATGCCGCGCAAGATCGAGAACGTACATATCGGCAAATCGTCATGGATTTTTCAGGCGTTTACCCACGCCTAAAACTTGGGCCCGGTACTCAAAGAAGAAAATGACAGAAAGCAAAATCCTACACAACGGCATAATATCTGACCCAATAACTGTGCCAAACAAAGTAAAACAGGGCTGTGTTTTATCCCCCCTACTATTTAACATTATACTGGACTGCGTACTAACAAAGATAAACTCTAATAGAAGAATTTACTCGAGATTAACAAAGAGACTGGAAGATCTAGAGCTGAGAATGCCTCTTAACACATTCAATAAAACCAAAGAAATGCGATTTGGCACCAGAAACAACCAGCCTACTGTGATGAAAAACCAGGAAATTGAGAATGTGGTGGAATTTTGTATCTCTGGACAACATAATTGATTATAACGGTGATAACCTGATTGCAGGAAAGAATTAATAAGGTTCGTAATACCTATAATATGCTTAATAACATATGGAAATCAAAGATTTACCCAACTAAAACTAAATTAAAAATCTGTATTATTATATGGCTGTGAAACGTAGAAGATATCAGAAATCATATTACACCTATTACAGTTTTTGACCTAATTGAATTACAAATGAAAATTTATGAACCAGACCAAATAAAAAAACGTCATAAAGCAAATAAGGCGAAGAAAATTGAGAGGGCTGTGTCACACACTTCGTAGATCCCCAGTCTAGGATTACATACATTTCCACATCTGTAGGACCCACATCTCTAGAACAGCACTGGATTAGAATCCTCAAGGTCAACGGAAAGTAAACAGACCCAAAAAATCTTGGGAAAAGCACTTGTTTGTAATCATCATTCATCGAAGTTCATTAATTATTGATTGTAACATTCACGTTCGTTATTTTTTACACTTTTACACGTTTCTTCAATACCTACTCCTCAATTTCTTGATATTTTATAACTGTAGGTACCTATTTTCTTTTGCTTATTCAGTTTTTACTTTATCTGATTTATTAATTGCCTTAAGGGTTATATAAACTGTTCTTATAAAATTCCTTAAATTGCATGTGCCCCTCTATGTCATACATTCGCTACTCTACATTGCAATTATTGCGAACACTCATATAATATAACCGTGAAATAGGTTATGTGTCAATAATTTATAGTATAATTTTTATACAAACTATGTAACCTATTATGAGTTGTATATTTATTTAATTTTCAAAATTTTCTAATCTATTTTCATTTCAGTACCAACGTGAAGAATCAATTCAGTCTTGGCGATCACAGACAGGCACGGAGCTGGACTCAAGTCCCTCTCACAATTCTTCTCCAAGACCTCAAACACCAGCGTTTCCTGTGCACGCCAGGACTCCTTACATAAATGCTTCTACTCCAACTGTACAATTCGACATACCTTCCGAACGATTACCTCCAAAAAGTCCTACAACCCAGAGGTAAGTTCATTTACATATAGAAATATCAAGACTGATAGATAAAACGATTTATTGTGGGTTTGTGATAAAAGAATTATTATGATCAGTATATACAATGGGTTCAGTTAATTCTTCTACTTTTATTCTGTTCAACCTGTAAAAGCCTTCTTCTTAGGGTCCACAAAACATAAATATGCCTTTTGTCGTATTCTAGTGATTTCTCTTGCACTTGCCTCATTATAAATATAGCGTCGGTGTATGATCTTACCGACCTAAAACATTGTTGTTCTTCTGCTAGTGTCATAATTTCATTCATTTCATTTGTTATAACTTTGGTTGTTAATTTTAGTGTTGTATTTAATAGTTAATTCCTCTGTAATTCTCCAGGTCCGATTTATCTCCCTCCAAGTTTTGATATCTCTCTGTCCAAGTTTTAATATTTTTTTTTTATTTAAAAGGACAAAGTCGCGTCTACCCGAAGGTTATTAGCGACATTTCTTTAACATTTGTAACAATATTAAATTAAACATTTGTAACAATCAATCATTGTAACAATTAATTACAATTTATTTTATTACAATGTATAAACATTTGTAACAATTAATTATGCTAAATTTGTGTGTAATGTTTATACATTTTAAGTATCCTAATAAATTGTCCGGAACAAAATTTTTATCAAGTAATGCTTTCAGGTTATTTGGAAAATTGTAAGAATATATTTAATTTATATATTTAGGACAGTATATCAAGAAGTGCTTTATACTGTCTACTGTATTGCAAATTTGGCATTTTGTAGGTTCACTATTTGAGAAGAGATAGGCTTGAGTATACCTACAGTGTCCAAGTCGTAGTCGTGTAATAATATTTTGAGATCTTCTACTTCTGGCAGTCGACTTCCATGAAGAAATGTCACTTTTGATGGTTCTGAGTTTAGAACTGGAATCATTCTACTCCGATTCCACGCACTTAACACCTTATTTTTGAAATAAACTTTTAGATCACTAGGGACACTCCGACACTCTGTTTCTGATGCCTCATTTGTGATAGCGTTACGCGCACTAGTATCTGCTTGTTCATTCCCTTCTATACCTATATGAGATGGTATCCACAGGAAGTGGATTCTTCTGAAATTTTCTTGAGCTTCCATTAATTCGGCCTTGATCATTTTCTCAATGGGGTGTTTAGGGTATACATTTTCCATAGCTTTGACTGCGCTGAGAGAGTCGAAAGGACCAGACAACAAGGGATGTTTTTAATATCTACATGTTTAATGGCTTTAAACAAATCAAATAGTTGTGCAGTATAGATGCTGGAGTTTAGAGGAAGTTTAAATTGAAAAGGATCATTTGGGGTTACTGCTGCTCCAACGCCAAGTTCACCTTTGGATGCATCTGTATAAATTTTAATCCAGTCATTCTATTGTTGATCAAGGATTGAATTTAGTTTGACTTTAAAAACAATGGGACTAGTTTCGTGTTTATTATATATACTTAATGCTGTAATGATTTTGTGCTGTTGATAGTCCAAGGTAGATATATATTTCAGCTCAACAGGCCTCAAAGGCCCAAAGCTTTAACGGTTTTCTTCCATTTCTTTCTATCTTGTGCTAAGATTTCCAATCTTGTACCCGCGGCGACTTCAGATCTTCTTTTGCCGACTCCAGCCATTTTCTTGGGGGGCGGCCTCTTTTTCTTTTTGTACCAGCCTCCGTGTTTATTAATTCGTTGAGAACTCTTCCTTCCTTTATTCTTGCTATATATGCGAGCCATCTTAATCTTTGAATTTTAGCGAGTCTTGTTATTTTTGGTTGCCCATATATTTGCATTATTTCTTCATTCGTTTTTCTTCGCCAGATGTTCCCCTCTTTTACACCTCCGTCCAAAGTAGATAGTGATTGGAATTCGTTTGAAATACTGTTGAGAACTGAATGTTCAGGTTAGAACTATATAATCGGATTCTCTCGTAGTAAGGTTTGGGGGCACGGGGCTTATTATTGTAAAAATTGATATATTTGTTATTAAAAGTATCACAGAAGAGAGGTTTGTTCATATTTGAGGCTTTAGATGTGGCATGTGGTAGAGCTAAGTATATTCTTCGGTGGTTTAGAGGTGGTTTGCCGGCTTCACTCAGTATTATTTCGGAGGGAGTTGTTCGGAAGGCTCCAAGTGCAATTCTAATACCAGAGATTTGTATGCTGTCAGGTTTTTTAAGTAAGTTTTAATAATTGTTTGGTCAGATATGTTCCTCCGTACTTTAGGAGTTTGTTCGGTATTCTGTCTGCTGCGGGTGATTTTCTATTTTTTAATTTCCTTAATGCTTTCTTTACCTCTCCCTTGTCGTCACTTCTAGTGATTTTGGTTCATTATCTTCACCTTTAGCACATATGGAAAGCAGTCTGCCCACGTTTCCTTCTGAATGTGTTTCGTTTTCATTAGTTCGTTCATCTCTTTTCTTTGTCTTCTGATCATGTTTCATAAATCTCTTTGTGTTCCGTAGAAGTCGTTTTTCATCTCTTTTGAGAACCTCTCTAGTGTTTGCTTTTTATTTGTCTAACTGAAGTATACGTTTCATTTCGTATTCGTTATAGTGGTTATATGTCTGTTGTGTTTGTTGTGTTCTGTATTGTAAAAAGGTTTTCTTCTTTTCTTCATATTTTGCCTTCACTTCCTCTCTAAAATCAATATATGATTAAACTGCTATAGTTTGTCGTCCAGATCTTATGTATTGATGTATGAGTTTGTATTTTGCCTTAAGTACGGTTATGCAATTCAAGAAGTCATATTGAAATAATGAAAAGAAATATAAACATTTTATATTCCTTTAACTGTCCAAATAAGTTTTGAAACTGATATTTAAGTCACAAATGTCCTTCTTCTACTTCTATCACACTGGTTAATCGAACATTAAGATTATTATATTTATAGACGCTTGAGTTTCCCTTCATCAACATACAAAAACAATATGAAGTGGTCACTTTCTCCTGAAAGGTAAAGTAATATCTCTCAATAAACTTGTGGCACATACAGCATGATATTTTTTGTATTATGACATAACAAACCAATGTGTTACACTTTCACTGCATTGTTAAAGTAACTACACTGTTTCTATGTAATAACTTGACTTTTTGTTGTTCCGAAATATAATGACATGTTCTGTATTAAGAGCTTTTTATTTAAAAATGTATTACACATGAAAAGTAAAAACGTTTTTATAAAGAAGGAATGCAAAAACAGCTTAAATAATGCACCATATCTTGGAGTACATAAAGCAATGCATGCACAAGCAACTAATTACTCAATTTTTAAAGCAATCGACAAACTGATTGTATCAATGCAATGCGCAAAACGTTTCTAATAGAGTCGAGAAAAACTGTTGTTTCTGTTTCGAGGCTGAAACAAAAAACAGTTTTTCCGTTTCAACGATTTATATTTCTGGAGCTTGAAGAAAAAGGGTCAATCTCCTTTTCATGCGTTTACAGAAAAATAAGTTTAATTGATATTTATTTCTTGTTCAATTATAGAAACTCACCTGACAAGCGAAAACCGGACATTTCTCAGATAATTTTAAGACGACTTAACCCAAATCACCTAATCTGAAAATGGCGCCTTGTAAGTAGTTTCCAGAACGCTACTATTAAAAAAAAAACGAAAACTGGTACGATTATTTATCCACCAGAGTTGAATCGATTCCATTAACTACGAATTTCTAGTACTGGTCGTACGCGTCTGTTTTGGGTAGGTCAACGGTTATTTTAACGCATAACTTTTTTGTCTTTAACTTTTAAGCATTTGTGATACTAGATTATTAAATTTTTAGGTATTCTAGGACTAAAAGGTATTCTAGCTTTAAGTCTGTAGGATACACCGTTACAAATCTAGTTTTTTTTTTCGTTTTTTCATCAGAAAAGTTAAATTAATAGGGACCTTAATTAATTTTATAAATTATCCTTTTGTTTCAATAAATGCAATACAAAATTCGTAAAAAAGTTTGGAAAGGAAGCAAAAAATTAATTTGAAACAAAATTTGAAACTTGAAAAAATCAATTTGAAACAAAAACTATGGAATGAAATAACGAGTAACACAAAAATAACAAGTATTAAAGGTAGATAGTAACAAAAGATGCTCAATGTGATAAACATTAATCTCTATGCTTAAATTTTGATTTTACTTGGAGAACGCCGAATTCCTGCAAAAATTCCAAAGTTATTTCTTAATTCGTTACAAACATCTTGTATCCTTAGTCAGAGTTGTGCACAATTTTGTATCGGAATGGAATTAACAAATGCTTTTATATATCTTCAAATACAATAATCGCAAGGATTCAAATCCGGCGACCTTGCTGGCGAAGCAACTAGACCAACTCTTTCCATCCAGTGGTCCTCTTAGTTATTATTAAGAAAGTCTCGTACATACCTGCTTAAGTTACAAATGCTTACCATTTCTGCTAAAAGAATATAATTGTTGTGTAAGATTTCGTTATTTTTTTTTTTTTGGGAATACTGGATTTGTTTCTCTTAATCGGGAAATTTTTTAGCGTATCTACGTTATTGATCGAGCGTTACATTTCATTTCGCAATAAACTAAATGTATATTTGCGTATTCCTCATTAGTAAAAAACCATTTTTGTTGAATTGAAATTGTTGTGCTTTAATGCCACAAAGTAAAAACTAAAAGAGAAACTTCACAAACTGACAACAATTTGATAATGAAAAACGTAGATCATACTTCTGTTGACAGTTCAAAGCCAACTAGTATAAAAAAATATTAATTTAACTTTTATGGCGAAGAAACGAAAACATTTTCAAATCGATTTATCTTGAAAATGGTGTATCCTACCAACATAAAATAAAAGTACCTTTTAGTACTAAAATAACTGAAAATCTAATAATCTATAATGCTTAAAAGTTAAAAACAAAAAAGTGATGCGTTAAATTAACCGTTAACCTACCCAAAACGGACGCCTATGATCTAGAAGATAAATAATCGTACTAGTTTTCGTTTTTCTAAATAGAAGCGTACTGCAGGTATTAAAAAAAACTAATTACAAGTAAACATCTTCAAAGAGCTCTAGCTACCTTAGGAAGCATTTTCGGACTAGGTGAATTATGTTATCTTATAATTATCTGATGAATCTCCGGTCTTAGTTAGTCACGAGAGTTTCTGGACTCCCTGTATTTTAGAGAGTTCGAAATTTCAAAACCAATGGTTCCAAGAGTAATTGTTTTGAGTGTAAATATATTATGCTTTCTTGTTTTTTTTTATATAAACAAAAATTGGACAAGCCCTAATAAAATTGCAATAAAACATAAGTAGGATATATTTTATTCTTTTAATGGAAATTAAATAGGAATGCCTTTTACTATTTATAAGTTGTTTTGATCTTGGCCGTGTGGTTGGAATAAATATTTCTGAAAATTGTCGGGTCTTTGAAGTTTATTCCAAGTTCTCTCTTTAGTTATTAAATTGTATTTTACTGTGTCAAATTCTTTTAAATAATCAATTTTAATGATAAAGCATATTTATATTTCACAATTTACGTGTAAATGGAAGTCTAGTTTCGTATTTAATGTTTATTTTGTCAATGTCAAATCGTACATCGAGACATTCAAAATCGCCGTTCGCTTCAAGTGTTGTTTCTGAGAGAACGGTTCGTCCTCTTAGAAAAAACAGAAGAAATGCGTTCTTTACTTGATGGTGAAGTTATCGTTTATGCATAACAGACAACATTACAGACTTAAGGGAAAAAATGCTTAAAAAATACTAAAAGAGGTCACAAATTCTTCAACTGATGCAGGGAAATACAGGGATGCATACAGGCAGAATTAGATAAAGAAGAAATTACTACTCTTACACCGTTGCAATCCCTACCAATGTTGAGCGGAATTAACCAAGCGACAATACGATATTATTAAAAACACAAATAAATCATTTTATCCTTCGACACTTTTGTTAAGGAAAAAACATGTGATCTGCCCACGAATTACAAGTACTTGCGTAGAAAGCAGTTTACAAAGTTGAAGAATCTTCCAAGAACTTAACACGTACTGAAGTTGTTTTAGACGGTAACACATCCATGTTTGCCTTCAAGATGACCATAATTGATGGCAATGTCTGTAATGCTGTGGTAATGCTGCAACCAATACAAAATCTACAAGTCGATGTTATATATGTGATGCGACATCTATAGACTTTAACAATCTGACTAAAAAATTAAGTATTTTTGATTATACCACGAGATTTATGCACGAAGTTCTCGGGAGGAATGCAACCTAGGTATATTTCAGCTGCCTTTTTTTAATTTCTAACTCGCTATTTACCATTTTAAGGTAACGAAAGTTGGCTATAACCATTGTAAATTCGTTTCTATCTGCTGCTTTTCTTAAAAGCGTCTGTGTGTTTAAGTCCAATCGCGAATGTTTTTCAGCCAGGATATTTGTCGTCTACCAGGACAGGACACCTTTTGCTACGATTTTACCCTTCATAATCAGCTGTACCAAATCGTACTTCTCATTTTTAAGTATGTGCTCCAGATATGCTGTCTTTCTCCTTTTAATGGTGGTCAAATGTTTTCTGTCCCTTCCCATTCTGTGCAGAACCATTTAGTTCGTAATATGATCGGTCTATGACATTTTCAAAATTCTTCTAAAAATCCACATCTTAAAAGCTTCCAGCTTTCTCATTAAGACAGCATTAACAGTACAACTTTTGGCACAATAAAGAAGAATAGAGTGGATATAACATTGTATCATACGATATCGGCTTTGCAGATTGAGTATTTCTATTCTTGATCGGATTTCTGATTTTAGATTTAGATCTTCAATAATCCAGACTCCTAAGTACTTCATCCTGTCCACTTGTTCAATATTTTTATTTTTTAACTAGATCCTTGTTATGACTTTACCTCTCTTACTGATAACCAGGTTTTTTGTTTTCTTTATGTTTATTGTTAAACCAAACTGTTTCCAAGTATCACAAATTGTGTTTAGTAGCGTCTGCAGGTCTTTCTCACTTTCAGCGATAATGACTGTAGCGTCGGCATAACGAATGTTATTTATATTTTTACGAATATCTCGATATTTTTGAGCAAGAGTTGTGAAACTATACAGAGCTTCTACTGTTCCGAATCCATTACGAAAGCCAAACTGTCTATTACTCATATTTGGTTCGCAATTTCTGAATATTCTTGCATGTATAACCTTTAAAAATGTTTTCAATAAATGTGACATTAAACTGATCTATTTAGTCATTACAGTGTTTGGGAATTTTTAGTTTGCTTGGTAGCGGAACAAAGGTCGATAGTAGCCATTCGGTAGGATCACACCAGATTTGTATATGTTATTAAAGAGGATAGTTACTGCGCTTAAGTTGTCTTTCATCTACAAGTTTAATCAACTCGATGTGATGTCAGGTACACAAAATGGTTAAACCAGGATCATTTTGTCCTGAAACAATTCAAATGCTGTACCGGGTGACCCGAATACTGAGTCCGAATATCAGACACTGATGTCTGAGGTATAAAAAAACCTGCATATTTTTTGTTAAATTTTGATTTTTTCCATGATAAATATATGCCAATTTAAAAAAAAACAATATTTCCTTTGATTTCTATGAGTTTTAGTAGAAATATGTTGTAAAATCATTTTGGCCGCGTAAATCCGTTAAATCGACGTATGTGCGCCGGTGAGAATATCTAGATATTTTTAAAATATCTACACAAATTTCATGGATTAATTAAACTTATTTTTGCAACTCCACATTTACTGCTCTTTGTTAACAAATTTGAGATCAAGTACAAAGACGGATTAAGTTAAATATAAGATATTAGAAGTTTAACTCCAATGGAGACGTAGCACATTGCTTTTTACAATCTTAATTATATTTGATGTACAACATGATAATTGGTTTTTCTTTATGTTTCAAAGTTCAGTTTCAATTGCACAATTTTATTTACCGTACCTATATTTTGCGAAAAGTAAAAAATGTTTAACTTATACATATTATAGCTCTTTAACCAACATAGTAATAAAACCGTTTCTTTCTCCCTCGACCTTTTTCAACTCATTTCTTCTTATGACTTTATTGTTCTATGAAGGCTTGCGACGAAAATGGCTATTTTATCATAGCGGCACTGTGATAATTTTTATTGACGTCTTTTCAAATTTACAGCGTAGATTTTTCCATGAGTTTTCCAATTTTTGCATCACACCGACAGAAATTCGGTTATGTTGCTTATCTCGTTTATATTACTAAAGATATCCTCTCCTTGATTTTAATAGCATATGTATTTGGACTCAATTTGATCGTTGTTACTCTTCTACGCTTAAAGGCCATCATTAATAAGAAGAACTATTATATATATATATATATATATTATAATTTAATATACCTGCTTTAGAGAAATTATGCTATCTATCAGCTTGCACGAAAGCCATTTTGTTTACATCTGTCATCTGTTTTTCAATTTTATTTTTTATTATTTTTCCGTAGAGTCTTGAGAGTGAATATATGACACTTAGCCCCCTGTAGTTTGAACAGTTAGTTCTATCTCCTTTTTTGTAGATGTTGTTAGTATGTGCTTTTGTCCAAATGTGGTAAGTCATGTCCTTTATAGACTCGTAAGGTGAAGATATACGCCAGTAATTCCCGCAATTCTTCGGTATACCTTGTGATCCGCTTGCTTTTCGATTTTTTAAATTTCGTATTACATCTCTGACTTCCTGTACTGTTACTTCATCGTTTTTATCGTATTACACTTCATATGTTGTTGTAATGGTGTTCGTGAATTGCGGTATTGTTTCAGTCAGAAGTTGTGAGTAATGTATGATCCAAGATTTTCTTCTATTCAATCCATTCTACTCACTTCTTTTTTGTTTGTTCTCAGGTTTTTTACCGTTTTCCATGCTTCTTTTGATCTTGTTGACCTTATATATTTGTTGAGCTCTTCGCATTTACTTTCCTAGGAAACATTTTTTTCTTTAGTAGATTTTTTACTTCTCTGTTGAGTGAGTTAAAGCTGGTATAAGTTAAACTCTTTTACTGTTGTAAAATAACAAATATAATTATTTTTAAAAATCCTGTTAACAGAAAGGACCGACCGACTTCTCCCTCCGACTTGACCAACGGTTCAGCAGAATACACTCACACAATTACTAGCCGCAGCATTTCGGCAACGCCAACATCAGGTTTTAGAGATACCACCGATAACTATCAGCATAGTCCAAAAAGTCCAAGCTATAATGGGTCTTCTTCCCCCACTGTTTATTACGGAACATCCAGGAGAAGCTCCATAAACTCGAACAACGAATCGCCACATGAGGTTTCAGCAGCTAATGTAAAATTTGTTAGAGATACTTCCAAGTTTTGGTACAAGCCTTCTATTACCAGAGAACAAGGTAAGTTTTTACTCAACTCAATAAATTAACTCAAATAAATATAAAAGGCTTGGGAGAAAGGGAAAAGTGTCTGTGAAAGGAAAATAAAGGGAGGGGGAAAATATGGGAAGCAGTCCCCCATGTACAACATTTCTTTTATGTGTAAGACTTAAAAGTATTATCCTACAGATGTTTAGGAAGAACATTGTGAATTTAATATTGTTATTATAAATATTTTAGCCATCATTATGCTCCGTGAGCAACAACCAGGAACTTTTGTAGTCAGAGACTCGAACTCCTTCCCAGGAGCTTTTGGATTGGCCTTAAGAGTTGCTACAGTGCCATCGAACGTGCAAAATAAGAGTGGCTCCAGTGACGATTTAATCCGCCACTTTCTTATTGAACCCACCAGCAGAGGAGTTCGTCTAAAGGGATGTCAGAACGAACCAGTGTTTAGCTCTTTGTCAGCATTGATTTACCAACATTCGATTACCCAGATGGCACTTCCTTGCAGACTTATTCTTCCACATGAGGACTTAAGGTAAATACATTTCCGGTGCATTTAAGAATATTTGTTGTTGTGTGTAATAAAGTAATAATTAATATAAATTCTTTGTCACGCCAAAACAGAATTGGGGTCCTTACAGTGTATTATTTTAACTATTTTCTTAATAGTAATTAACTCAGTTATAATAATTACAGAAGATTTTATAACTCAAAACAACTTTTTAACGTGGATAGGGGAAGATCTTCAAAAAACACAATCCGCACCAGACCGGAAAGTAGCTGTTGATTTTTGCCCACTAAAAACCTCCATAAGATGAATAGAACATGATGGTAGTAGAAAAGTTTAGGGTAGTAGGGTAGTAGATACTTCAATATGCAACACTACCCCCTCATCGACTTATTCTGCAACATTCTCACTGCCTTCTTCCGCTCTCCTTGACAATGTACACACACGTCAGTCCCCTCATTACCCTTCCGTCTCAGGTGGTTGCTGAAACAATCATACTACCTTGAACATCTGAGAAATATGATAGTTTGACCTCGCTGTGTTCACATCTTAAGATCCACATCCCAGATCAGTGATGAGATGCTGGGTCCAAGTAGTCTTTACTGTTTTTTTACTACTTATTTACTATTAGTCTCTGCTGCCATTAATTCATTACAGCTGTTCCTCTCACTTCTTTGGTATTGCCCTCTTCCTTTTTTGTTTTCAATTATTTTTCCATTTCTCGGCCATCAGATCTGTCGATCACATCCATACGATACAGTAAGATAGCCACTACAGACCTTAAGATGTTAACTTTCTTTGGACTTCCCTAATTTTGAAAACATATTTCTGGATCTGTAAAAAACTCTATCCATACCTACACCCCTTACGAGAGTCTGGTTCCGCCAACATTCGCTCAGGAGGCCTAATACCATTCCTGTTCTCTTAAAAAATCGCTAAACATGCGCAGATATCCTTAGATTCTTCCATAAATTCAACACAGTAAGACGAACATTCTCATTCGTCACAGCCTGTACCTCCTCTATACTGATCTCTAACTCACCCAAGTTTTCGCCGCCCTATTAACAAAATTTCTTCAATATTTTGTGATATTATCTGTTTTGGGAGAAAGTATAGCAATTGTATTATCAGAAGATATTAACAAACCATTATTTTATTACAATCGTAAAATAGTTTCGAAACACAATTCAGATTTCTGCTTTATAATCTGAGCCTTCTAAAAATTGCAAGGCAAACAGACGTTGATAAAAGATATTAAAAGAGACATGGGGAATCTAAAATTTGCATTCCACGACATGTCTTTTACAACTAAGCAGAAATCCTTAGCGAATTGTGCTTCTTGTACTCACACAGAGCAAATCCGAATAAAATGAGAAAAGGCAGCAAATATTTGATTTCACGCAAACAAATCCTATGTATCTCTTGATACGTATTTCGACCTAATAGGTCTCATCAGAAGAGCTATTCAGAAGAAGCAGCTTCTTAAAAGGCAGAAAATATTGATTGTTCACGTTGAGAAGCCCTAATGAATAGCTCTTCTGATGAGACCTATTAGGTCGAAATACGTATCAAGAGATACATAGGATTTGTTTGCGTGAAATCAAATATTTGCTGCCTTTCTCATTTTATTCGGATTTTCTCTGTGTGAGTACAAGAAGCACAATTTCGCTAAGGATTTCTGCTTAGTTGTAAAAGACATGTCGTGGAATGCAAATTTTAGATTCCCCATGTCTCTTTTAACATCTTTTATCAACGTCTGTTTGCCTTGCAATTTTTAGAAGGCTCAGATTATAAAGCAGAAATCTGAATTGTGTTTCGAAACTATTTTAAGATTGTTGTAATTAGATGTCGCTACTGCGTCCGTATTGAAGCCATGTTTATTGTTGCTTCTTAAAAGGCAGAAAATATTGATTTTTCACGTTGAGAAGCCCTATGAATAGCTCTTCTGATGAGACCTATTAGGTCGAAATACGTATCAAGAGATACATAGGATTTGTTTGCGTGAAATCAAATATTTGCTGCCTTTTCTCACAATATTTTATTGTTTTGTTTACTTGGCTTAATTTTAATTCTGAAATTTATATTTCTGTACATGTTTTTGATTGTTGATGTATTGGTTATCGTTTTTCTTCCATATTATCAAATAGTTTGTGTCTATCGACTCAGTCTATAACTGCTTTTTCAATATTTATAAATGCAATGTGCGTTTCTAGCTTAACTTCTCTTCGTTTTTCTGTAATTTTTATATTATAATAAAAAGATTTTCGTTAGTAGACCTGTGTTTTTATATACATAGTTATATATTCTAACCATACATATTTTTTATAGGTATTCTGAACAAAACGGCGTCCAGCAACAATCACTTTATACGCAAGGGGCAGCTTGTAATGTTCTGTACCTCTCCACCATCGACATGGAATCGTTAACCGGACCCGAAGCTATCAAGAAAGCTGTGATGCAGCTCTTCCAGAAAAACCCACTTCCAGGCACAGCAGTAGTTCACTTCAAAGTCAGCGACCAAGGTGTAACATTAACGGACAACAAGCGAAAGTTGTTCTTTAGAAAACATTACCCTATTAATACAGTATCGCATTGTGGACTAGATCCTGCCGATCATAAGTGGCTCGTCAATGCCGAAGATACAGGAGCAGAGAAAAGTTCTAAGTGAGTATTTAAATTTATTTGTTTCGATCTATCTATTTAGATAGTGTTTTAGGATAGATACTGTATTAAGACAATTATTAGACACGAATATTTAGTATTTAATTGTTACTTTATCTGAAAAAAAAATAATAGTTATTTTGATCAATTAGATCAATAGACCTTCTCTGTCTTCTATCCTGAACCGCCGGAGGGAGTGTAGTGGTCATCGTGATGTCGTGTACTGTCCATCTCCAAAGATATATGTCTCTGGTCATTTTTTTTAACTCACGCAATAGGTCACATATGCCTGTAATTTCATCGATCCATCTTGGAAATCTTCCTCGTAATCTTCAGCATTCTACTTTTCCTTCGATGATAAGTCTTTCCATGTTTTCTGTGTCTGCTCTCATAACATGTCCAAAGTATTTTAATGGAGATGGAATTTGCTGGATATCCGTTTGCTGATTTTTAGCTCATTTAAAATTGAAATATTTGTTCCGTGGTCAGTCCACGGAATTCGAAACATTCTTCTTTCCAACAGAACATTTCAGTGGCGTCTATATATCTTTCTTCTTTCCGCTTGTCGTGGGGTCCAATATTCCCATCCGTATGTCAATATTGGAAATATTAAGCAGACATTATGGTTATAAAGTTCACTTAGATATTTTTAGCACACAATTATGGTTATAATATTCACTTATAACCGTCATGGTACCTTGTATTTGGAGTTTATAAGCCGTGATCGGAATTTATTTCTTTCTGGCATATTTGTCTGGAATTTGTCACTCCCTGAAATGATTCTTCTCGAGTATTTAAACACTTGTACATATTGTAGACTACAATGTAGACTCTAGAAAAACTACTGAATATGCATATTAGAGATGGTGTATTGATTGAAAGTTTAATACATTGAGGGCAGTACGCGTATCAAGCAGGATCTCTACGGAAACGGCACTGTACCATTTCGTACAAAGGGTATAGTATGTTTTGGAAAACCAAGAGTTGCTATTATACATCGATATAGAGGAAGCATTCGACAATACCTCCAATGAAGCAAGCACAGGGGCAATTAGTCTAAAAGAAATAGACAAAACAAGCTGCAGGTGGATAGACTGAATACTGAGGAACCATATGATATACGCAATGTTACTGGGGGATACTGTGTAAGCACACGTAGCCAGGGGCCATCCACAAGGGGAGTCTTATCTCCTCTCTTGTGCAATCTGATCATTGATGAGCTAATAGCTAGATTTCGACAGGCATCATGGCTATGCAGATGACTTGGTCATCTTAGCCAACGAAAAATTTAATGATACTGCCAGAGATATAATGTAACATGGTAGCCAGACGCATTGATGAAAAAATGTGAAGTTTAAAACCAGAAATGTTATATTGGATTTATAATATGGTCAAACCAACAATTACATATGCATCAATAGTATGGTGCAGTGAAGATGTAGTAAAAAAGTGCCATCCTTAAATTCAGCAACGTTCAGACTTGCTACCTTGTAATTCTTAATAAACCTTATTAGATTTGTAAGATATAAGATATACAAATTCAGTTATCAAGCACCTTATGTTGCTTATCTCGTTTAGTATTGCTAAAGATATCCTGTCCTTGATTTTAATAGCATATGTGTATTGACTCAATCTTTGTTACTCTTTTGTGAATACGCAATAATTGAATTCAACATTTCTGTTTGGAAGCGTGATTTGTGAGAATCGGTCTCATATTAATTGGATGTTATACGAAGATTTTTTTAATAGAATGCTAGTATAAATTAAACTCTTTTACTGTTGTAAAATAACAAATAGTAATTTAATACACTAGTACATACTGTAGACTCTAGAAAAACTGTTGAATAGGCATATTAGAGATGGTGTATGGGTTGAAAGTCCAATACATTGGGGACAGTACGCGTATCAAGCAGGACTCTCTACGAAAACAGCACTGCACCATCTCGTACAGAGGGTGAACTACGTTCTGGAAAACCAAGAGGTGATTTTACACATCGATATAGAGGGAGCATTCGACAATACCTCCTATGAAGCAATCACAGGAGCAATTAGTCTAAAAGGAATAGACAAAACAAGCTGCAGGTGGGTAGACTAAATACTGAGGAACCATGTGATATACGCAATGTTACTGGGGGATACATTCTAAGCACAAGTGGCCAGGGGCTATCCGCAAAGGGAGTCGTATCTCCTCTCTTGTGCAATCTGGTCATTGATGAGCTGATAGCTAGACTTCTACAGGCAACGACAGGTATCATGGCTATGCAGATGACTTGGTCATCTTAGCCAACGAAAAATTGAATGGCACTACCAGAGATATAATGCAACAAGCTCATGGTAGCCAGACGCATTGATGAAAAAATGTGAAATTTAAAACTAGAAATGTTATATTGGTCTACAAATAGGTATATCAATAGTATGGTAGAGTAAAGGTGTAATAAAAATGTACCATCCTTAAACTCAGCAACGCGCAGACTTGCTTAACTTGTAAGTCACAGGGGGTATGAGGGCCGTTCAACCTGAACTCTTATTAGATTTGTAAGATATAGGATATAATGTTCCTGTATTGCCATCGTTAGGCAACCCATATTATGTTGTGTTGGCACTCATGAACTGGAGTATATCGCTCACGAGGTTAATAGTGGCACATCTCAAAAATCAGTCATTTTTATAATTGAATTTTAAATTCTTTCTAAACTTTCTTGCAACAAGACGAACATTAACTCGCATAGTTTTACTGGATGGCATAAGCACCACTACATACTTCATCTAATTTTATTCAAAACTTGCATTCAGTATACCAATGCGTGTATTAAGAGACGTTACGCTGTGTATAATTCAATAGTAACACTTTTGCATTGTACCGGTACGTTGGGGAGATATTAGTATAATTTATTTGAGCAATAGTGGCACTTGTGAGTTGTGCCAGTGTAGAAGTTGCGTTTTTGTTTATCTTCTTACGAAGTGTTGCTATAGTTTTGTTTGCTTATTGTACTGAAATACTCTTTGCAGTTGCAAAGTCAACCCTAAATATAAATAATATCCATCTATATTGAGCTGAAAATAGAGCTTCAAAACGTGCAGTTTACTTTTTTAAAGTTGCAAAAAAATATGTATAAATATTTTTTCATACCAATATTACGTATTACTAACAAGTGTATCTGTATAGTGAAAACTAAAATTAAGAACGGTACTTTAGCAGAAGATAACAGGAGAAAGCACGATAACTAAAAAGAATTTTTTGAGAATAAAGATAGCGTTGGTGTTGTTTACATTTCTTCGATATTACTACAAAAGTTATAAATTTGCCATTGCTGCATACCACTATGTCGTAGTCATTCATAAAATAATGTAAATTACCTATAAATGCCTTGTTAAACGACCAAATACAAAACGTGGGAAATAATGTTCATTTTTTTAAAAGAGAGAAACATCAAACTAGCATCACTTTCTGAAGCTATTTACTCTCAATGTCAATGTGCAACACCCAAAACTGGTAAATCTTTCAATGTCATAGAAATCGATCATGACGACTTTCTCGATTTGAAAAATTTAACTTAACGAACGAACCTGATTTATCTTTACAAAAAATACTTTGGGAGAAACCATAAAGTTGAGCGATGTTTCCATTTTAAGATGGAGAAGAACCACTTGCACTGTTTTTTTCTACAAAACTTCTTTTAAAGAAGTTTAATTTAAGACCATCGAATTCGAAGTGAAAAGAGCACAGCTTTTGTATTTTCCCGGTTTTAGGGTAAATGTGCTCTGATGTGCTCATTTGATGACTGACTGCCTATGTCTTATACAGTACTTTTTCTTATATGTATAAATTGTTTTATAGTATATATTTTTTTATTATTTGCTACAGTGTTTATATTTACTTTCTATTCATTCAACTTTTTTTCTTTTTCAGTAGAATATTCGGCTTTGTAGCTAGAAAACCAAATGT
This sequence comes from Diabrotica balteata, assembly GCA_918026665.1. Classification (NCBI taxonomy): domain Eukaryota; kingdom Metazoa; phylum Arthropoda; class Insecta; order Coleoptera; family Chrysomelidae; genus Diabrotica; species Diabrotica balteata. The sequence continues at coordinate 27,855,076 of OU898282.1, forward strand.
TAATAATCCCGACAACCAGTGTCATCTATTTGCTGAACTAGAACCCGAGCAACCAGCAGCAGCCATTGTAAATTTCTTAAACAAAATTCTAACATCTAGTGGCATCAAACCCAACATCGTCTGAAACGAAACACGGGATGCCCCCAATCTCTCCCATCACTACGTCAACAAATCGACCGAAAAGTTTAACGAATACAGCTGTTACAAAATTTCTAACGCCTAGTCCCTTTTTATTTAATATAATATATATACTTTTAAGATTAATAAATTGTTTTACTTCAGAACCAGTTGTCTGAAGTATATTATATATGTATATATTTAAATAACACTAAGTGTGCCTGTCCCAATTTATTTTTCATTATTCATTTTATGGTAGGGTGGTAAACCTGAGGCTGCTTGGTATCAGGTTTGCCGTTTATCATTGTTGTATTTTATGTTCATGGTGAAGTGCTTGAAATATTTGAAATATTAGCAACGTTCACAGATTTTTTTGAATTTTCAGAAAAAGGTTTCTACTGTACCTTGACCCGTTTTTGTTATGAGATATAAACAAAAATTATAAATTACTGATCAAAATTATTTATCAGGTATAAGGTATGAGTAGATTGATCTTTGAATAAATCGTCTCACTTCTCATCTTTCTTACTAAACCTATAACTCGGTTCTGTTTAGTAGGTTTGCAAGCATTAATATTGGTACACTAAGTAATTGATTGTGCTACCAAAGGTCAGTGAAGGCATATTGACAGATGATCAAGATGAATTAGAATAGCACTTAAAAGGTCCGTAGGAAAGAGATAATGACAGATCTACGTCTAAAATTGGATAGAACAAACATGATATTATTATATAGGAGCATTCTTTTAAATTTTTTGAAGAACAGAACGTATTACTGAAGATCACTTAACACAGATTTTGTACAAACCTAATAATTTAGATGTATTTCTAATCATTTTGAACCACTTTTACACTACAACGATGCTTGTTGAATTCTCAAACATATCTATCAGATTATTTTTAGATCTGCGTAGATAACTGAAGCTGAAACCAACAGTTCACGTTGCCGGTTCACTATCTGCAGTCTGCGGCAAAATGACTGATTTATCCCAACAATATTTTAGGCCGCTCTTAAAAAAATGTTTTTGAATTTTAAATGACTTCACTGACAACTTTGATTTCAGCAAGGGATATTGCTAGAAGCTAAATGAAATTGTTTTCTTGGTTAATATTTTTTTCACAATGCAGGTATCCAAACGTCTTGATTTGACACAATGTACCTCTACACAATAAAAATATACGTATTATAAAGATAATACGGTCACAACTTCAAAATTTTCCATTGCATAGCTTCGGAAAATGATCGGTACAGGTCATCCCTAAAAACTTACTAATATGGAAGAAGTAATTACACAAACTGAAGTTTTATAGGTCGAGTTATACGTTTAGCATCTTTTTATTGTTTCATTTCGGTTATATATGCTTTTTTTCTGCGTTTTTCTGTTTAGTCAAAAAAGTTAAGTTAATAAAGATGTTTTAAATTTCTCTGTGTTAACAGTTCATATTTATTTTAACTGATATATATATATATATATTATTATATATATATATATATATATATATATACCGCTCCTGTAAACTAACATTGTCAAACAGTTCAGAAATAGATATCAGGGTAAAATATTGTAGCAACTATTATATTTTAATCGTTATTTGTATGAATCTCTGTATCAGTAACCGCTCTATCAATGGCAAATAAATCTATTAAACACTTCCTCGTTAATAATAGCAGATGTGGGGAGTTTTATTAACAGATATTATAGGTAATTAAAGGGTTGACTTTCCTTCTTTTACTTCTCCAGAGAGTTGTGTCCATGGTGGAATATACCTGCCTCTCACCGTTGACAGTCAGTTATTTTGACCTTAAATAGTCATTTTAAGTTATATTCTTCCTTTTTTAATATCAATAGATTGTCACATTTTAATACTTAAATGTTTGTCGCGAGATTTTTCCGTGTTTTATCATTATTTGCAGTAACTCTAGTGCAGTCTGCAGATTTTGAACCATTTTCAATATCTATTGGTTTTTCTTCATGTAATTCCTCTTTAGTATTGCTAAAAATACCAAATTATCAGTATATATGCTCAAAACACCAGGGAATGCCTCATTGGAGCTCCTCTTAGATCTGTTATAGATGCTTAATCTATATACAATCCCGGTTTATGGCGAATCTGGCCATCTTTCGGTTCCAATAATTTTTTGTTCACCAGTTGTCCCTCTTACATCAATTTTATTCGTCTTTTTAGTTTGGGTTTTTACAAATGATTTAATTTAATGTTCCTAGCATTTATTCTAGAGGTAATAATGTAAAGATTTTTTCGTTAAAAGAATGAATACTTAAAAGAGTATAATTTGCATGATAATGAATGCATGATCGAAGATTGATTGTACAATCAAAAACTTGTCCAAACGTGAAATATTATATAACAATTATAGACCACTCAAAATGTACAAAGGATATAAATGTCTTTAAAATCAGGACTTAATTGACACATTCACTGTGAAAATAGTGTTTCAAAATGAGAGACCATTACAGTGCTAGTTTTATTGCATTGAGTTGTGACTGAGAGTGTTAATTGCAATTGTGACTTTCCCTGGAAGTAATAATTTAAACGTCAATATTATTATTAAACATAAATTCATTTCGTCTAAACCTAACAATTTAAAAAAATATAATTTTTAAACGTAAGCCCAATTTTTATGTTAAAAATACTTGTGGTACGCATGTTATAGATATATTTGGGGGACTAACTGAAAATATTAAGAATATACCCAGGTGTTAATAAAATGGTGGTGTTTAGAGAGGATATTGCCATTGGTGCCATATTAGATTTAATTAAAGTTTTGTTTAATTAATAGTACAAAAATAGTTTTATCTCTTACAAATATCAAACAATCAAAATGTTAATATCATATAAATAATAACTGTTATAATAGATATAATATAATGGTGTATTTAGAAAGAATCTATTAAAAATAAATACTAATAAACAACCGCTGTGTTTTATTTCAGATCTCTAGTTTAGACTTAAATTTGGATGCAATTTGTTCAATTTTTGCAGTAGACATTATTCCGATAGACAAATGGTTAATTACTCTGTACTGCTGAATTAGAGTAGTATTGACTTGTCAAAATTTCTTTGAAGAGTACAGTCTATATTGTTGACTCTGAGAGAATATTGTGAAATTACCAACCAAATAACAGTTTTCCGAAGCTGAAGTTTCTTACTTAAAGGTATAGAAGGTATAAGCAAAAAAAAGGAAGTTAAATAATATATAATTAATTTTTGATTTGATAGGTTAGGTGACTGCATGCTTTTGTTTTAAACTTTCAAGTATCCTTTGATTCATTAAGCTTGAATTATACAGTTGACATTTGGAAAATTTTGTAAGTTACCTTCTTTAATAAGAGTTACACTAAAAAAATGGGGGATTCGTCTGGGGCGAGAAGCCCCCAGAAATTTTAAACGAAAATGAAATGAAAGATGTGGAGAAAGAAATTAAAGAGTTAAAAAATATAAATATGATAATTGCAAGATAAATCTTTGATTTACAACTAAAGAATATCTTTAAGACTCACAAAAAGTGGATAAATAGAATTAGTGTGGAATTTAAAAACAGAAATGCAGCAAATAACTTTCTTCAAAATAGAACCAATTACTAAAAAACTGTACAATTATAAATGTGAAGAGATTTAAAATAAAAGTAAAGCCAGATAAGATTATTAATGATACATTTAGTAATAGTCAAGGAAGCGAGGAAAACACCTGCAAGGGGAGATCGTGGTGAGGTGGTAAATTTAGTTCCAACTGGAACTGTTTGCTATACCTTTCACTGCGACATCTTTGCCAAGAGGTGTTATAATTTGTGGAATAGAGCATAGGGTTCTGCCTTATAATATGCCAGTGATTCAGTGCTACAAATGCTTGAATTATGGACATACAAAAAAATTATGTAGAACAAAAAATAGCAAATGTATTAATTGTGCGGAAATGAACGATTTTAATCAAATATGCATTATTAAATGTGTACATTGTGATAGTGAAAATAACAATAGTACAAGTAGACAATGTCCAGAGTATATCAGACAAAAAAAAATAAGTGAGATGATGTCTCTAGAAAATATATCTTTCTTTGAGGCAATAGAGAAGATACCTAAGGTTAAAAATAATAATAAATTCAATGTGGAAACCCATTGGATTTTCCCAGCTTGCCAGCTAAGGAAAATTCAGATATAGACATACCCGTAAAGTCACGTAGAACAGCGTATGTAGCCAATCAAGTTTAGACAAATACATATAGTGTTGCAGTCAAAGCAAAGACCAGCCCCAGATCAGAGCGCAAAGAAAAGAAATTCAGAACATAATGAATTTTTATTAAATCCTAATGGAAAAGTACATCCAGAGAAAACACATATTTTTAGTAACACAAATTATAACAATAATAAATGGAATGTAACTACCCCTGGAAGGGATGACTCTTAGTCTCTTCCAATTTTTCCTGTTTAGCCAGTCCCCTTTCTGTAGGTTTCTTCTTCTCATTACTTCGTCCACTTCATCTCTGAAAGATCTTCGGGGTCTGGCCTCTCTTTCTCCTTCCTATCGGGCTCCACTCTGTTATTCTATTTATCCACCGATTTTGGTCTGCTCTTCTGACATGTCCGTACCAGGTTAACCTCTTCTATAATGAATATGGCTACTAAATTAAACAAAACAGATAGAGAACATGTTCCTAATTTTATCACAAAATTAAAAACAGAAAATGTTGATTCATCCATAGGAAATGATGACTCAAGTTAATCAAGTTTAATATAGCACACGGATGTTTCACACTTATGCAGTGGAACATCAGAAGTCTTAAAGCAAATTATGATAATTTAAATATATTTATTAATGATAATCAAACCAGATACAGTTCTATTAAATGAAACCTGGACAGATAATAGTTTTATATTTAAAATAAAAAATTATTATGTATATAGAGATGATAGATATGGATGGATATGGTGGCATCTGATTTTAGTTAAGAATTGCTTTGATCATAATAGTATATAGAATATCCGACTGTGGGTAGTGGAGAAAATCTTCAAATAATAGGTACAAGATTGACAATATTTAAACTAAATGTCATTAATATTTTATAATCCTTCTGGTTAAAAAGATGCACGAAACCATTATGGAATAATATATTCTCAAAATATTGGTACACCGTTATATTTATGGGGGATTTAAATGCTCATGATCCATTATGGGGCTGTGCTATTAGTGATCATAATGGAACATAAAAGGAATACTTAGAAGAACATCAATTAGTAATAATAAATGATGGATTTGCCCCTACTATTGCCTGGTCAAAAGCCATCAGCAGTAGATCTAACCATTGTCAGTCAAAATATTGCAACCAAGTGTCATGGGTGGGTATATTCTGATACTGGACGTAGTGATCATTTCCTAACAGTATGCGAATACAATCAAATCCAGACATCTACAAGTCCATCGAGATGTAGAAAACGTAATTTTAAAAAAGCAAAATGCAGATTCTATTGAAAATAAAATGCATGTTATACATGATGTAATATATAATGAATGGTATGAAATAATCAACTCAAGCTCACAAGAAAATATTCCATATCATATGTACAAGCCGAACGGTAAGAGTGTACCATGGTGGGACGATGAATGTGAGGAATTGGCATTAAAAAGAAGAGAATCAATTAAGAATTACATTGAAAATCAGATGTTGGAAAACTACATAAATTGTAATAAAGTAAAGGCTTTTGTGAAAAGGCAACTCAAATTAAAAAAGGATGAGTTTTAGGAATTTGTGGGAACCTTAATCGAGATACACCTATCAGCAAAATCTGGAATACAGTTAAAAAATTTTTAACATATTTTGCAATAGGAAATACAATTTCTCCCCAATAATAGAAATGTATAAATATTCTAGACAGCTTAACCTCTTGTAATGTAATGCCCAGATAATCCAGAGAGCTATAGACCAAGTACCCTAACTTTATGTGCGGGTAAGGTACTGGAAAATATAATTATGAATAGAATATAATGGTTTGTAGAACACAACAGCATTTTATCGCAGTATCAAATAGGGTTCCGCAATGAACTTAGTTGCAATGATGCACATATAGTACTTAATGCATTTACTGATAAAAAGGTGGTATTAACTGTTTTTCTTGATCTAAAAAGCGCATATGATAATGTAGATATATATCTGTTATATAAAAAAATGGACCGAATTAAATATTCCTAGTGCATAAAATAATTTAATATTTGAATTTTTGAATAATATAATGATCTATGTGAAAGATAAGCAGAATGAAATATTTGGACCCAACACTACAGATACAGGTTTGGCTTAAGGGTCACCTCTGGGCCCACTTTTATTTTAATGTGTACACTAAATCATTACATGAAATTATACCAGCCGAATTCCAAGTTAATACAATTACGCTGATGACCATGCTCTTGTAATGTTCTCGGACGCGACTAGTTCACGTTCGAGAGCATCGCCCCGCCCCATTAATTTTCCTGTTGGCACCAGCTCCCTGACCTGGATCGCCCAACAACATGGATTATTCCACTCAGACGACCCAGCTCGACAGCACAGCAAGAAGGCAGCATACTATTGACTTCAACATGGGTTGAAGTCAATGAGAAGAGAATGGGGAGAACCACGGAGTGTTTAGAAAGCTATACTCTAACACTCCGACATCGAGGCCTTCTGCAAACCCGATGCCTTCGGCGTGCAGGCCGCCTTTGACGAGCCAGACTTCTTCAAAGTCAGAAGCCCCTGATGCCAATGGAAGTCCAGAAGTAGATCCAGTCATCGCCCCCTACCGAAAGTGGTTGGACGACCACGTAGGCTTCACGGCACCCTGCTTATCTGCGATAAAACCACCGGATATGGCAGTTCGGGAATCCCGGACGACCGAGAAGAAGATGAACCACCGTCGAAGGACGTTGGCACCAGCGATCGAGGATGGGACTTGACGGAGAGCACGGAGATGCCGTCAACACCACCGACCTCCCTCTTAGTGCAGTGCAGTGTGTTTGCTTACAGACCTCAATTTTTTATTTTTATTTACCATTTTCTTGTATCTTCTCATATACTTTCCATCTACATTTGTTTGTGCTCTTCTTGTGGTTATATTCTAACTTGTAGGCTTATTGTAATCTTAATATTTTATGGAATGCTTAGATCAATAAATCTTTTTCCCGCCACAGAGGCCTACCTGAGGAGGGGGGTTGTTCTCGAGGACGGCGACTCTGTTCAATCGCGTCGAGACGCATCGCCCCGACCCCTCTAATATATTTCCGCTTGGCCCTACCCTGACCTTGGAATTCCCTATATCGACTATATCCTTCGCGAAAGTCTCTAATAAATAGGCAGCGAGTTTTCAGGTCAATAGTCTAGTCCTTCACGGGCTCTCCGAGAGATTAGTGCTCTCGGGGCTCTGCTTTCTTGTTTTTAGACTTTTCCCATACTCTGTTGGCTGTGATGTTATTTCTACTGCAACCTGGTAGTTGTTTATTTCGAACTTAAACCTTTGTCATGTAAGAAAATATCTTGCCTTTTTCAAGGCAAGATACCTGTAAGAAAACATTTTCGAATCCATACCCGCAAATGGATTCAAGCGTAGAGGGCTTTTCGTCGAAAGTATCATCCGAAGCCCTCTACAGCTAGCACCCGGAGGTGTAACTAGGAAGGTGTTTTGACCACTTATTTTGTTCCCCGACGGGGACAGTAATAACTGGCAAGATCTACATAAATTATCTTATTAGGATTGCTACTTCTAATTACCTTGGAGACAATTATTATTTGGCTAGCTGAAATGTATTAAGCTTTCACATTTATCAATACGATAACTCTTCTGCTCAGCAATGTTTTTTAGTGTAATATTTGATGGTGCACAACTGCTCTAACGGGACATACCTTTAACTATAGATGGACCGATTCTTTCCTATACAAAAATCTCTATTAAAGATTTTGGGCTTAGTTTTCATATAGTTCTTTAAACTGGACCAGAAAACATTAATAAAAAATATTGTAACGAAACGCTACAAATCTAGGAATGAATATATTGAGTGGCAATTATGTGGCATACTTGGTGGGCGTGCAGTCCCTCTATTCTCTTCTGTTAATCTTTACTAAAAGGTATTATTAAGATCCACACCTTGATTACGTCTTGTTTAGTTACTTAAATACAATGCAAGTAAAGCCAACCGCCGTAACCATTAGACACAATAAAATCCTATTTAAAGCTGCGAGGATTATCACGGGTGGTTATGAGATCCTACTAATTGCCTTATTAGCTGAGCGCGTGGAAAAACATCATTAGAAATCAGGACCGTATAAAATCCCTTTTTGCTCATTTTTATCTTAAAACTCTTAGTTGATATAGAAAACCCCGATCTATATCGAAACTAATTGTCTTGTGCTAGAGTTCAATCTAATCTCAATAATCAGATAGGTCATCGTGGTATAATTATAAAGGCACACCATTTCTTTATTTACCATTACATGTTAAATTTCAATCAAGTTCTTAAACAGATTCTATTTAAAGATAATAAATTAAGTCCCTGTTACCACGTCATTAGAACCCAATTCAAGGGGCAGTAGGGTTTGGTCGTGTCTACCATATCCATCAATAACATTATAACTTATACATCTTGGGTCTTTCTATGTGGCTCATACACAATCTATGCACTGCACTGGAAATTATTGACCATTAATAAGGCAATAGGAACGTTTGCTTAGAAAAAAAATATTAAAAAAGCATTAATCTCGCCCTCTATGATGCAAAAAGTGCAATCCCAAAAATTACAAAGTACCTGTTGGGAACAAATAACCACATTGTAAATTTAACTAAAAGATTAATACTTGAGGCAAATGAAGCAGGACTGATATTATTTATAGCATGGATTCCAGGACATTCAGGAGTAAAAGAGAATATTGTGGCAGATCAATTGGCGAATATAGGTAGAACCCTAAACATCCCAGTCTAACATAAAAATTGATAAAATGGACTATTCTTTTCATTTATTACTCAAACACTATAAATGAATTTAAACTTGATTGGCTTAAACAGTTTAAAAAAAGGGAAAGTGGTACCAACAATGTCAAAGCGAATCTTTATAAAACCATGGTTTCTTAAGTTTTGACTTTGTAGACCGTAGACACCTGACAACAAATTATTAGGTTACGACAGGACATTGGCACCAGATCATCTATTTTAAAATTAACTGTATTGATTCCCCTTTTTGTGAGTGTGGGCATAATAGGAAGTATAATACACATCTTACTAGAGTGTCCTATCAATAAGACACCACTATTGATGTTATATCAAAAACTTATTAAAGATGGATTGCCCAACGCCCAGTTTCAGTACAAAATATTTCCACAGTATCCAATGCTAAAACCTTGAAAACTATTGGTAAGTTTATCAATATTTTCCAAATTAAAATGTAAGTAAAATATAAATAAATACCCAACCTAAACCTATCCTTTAACCACTGATGTCCTGTCCAAGATGCCAAATTCCCAGAGATATGTAAGAGATTGAGTGTGGCTGATATTTTATTTTCATTCCAGAATTATCAATTTTCATTTATTTGTACATGTTTATAATACATTGTTTCTCATTTGATGATAAACGACCCAAATCTATCAGATCGTTTTTAAGGTGGAGAAGAATAATTACCACTAGGTATTGGCATTGAATCCATATTATTATCTTAATAACACTAATATGTCGCTAAATAGTTCTGAAAAGAACTGTTTTTTTTTATATAAATGCAAACGAAAAATCTAAAAATGTAAGGAATAACGCAGGAAAATACAAAAAATCGTCGATATAATAATTTTGAATTTTAAAATTTCACAAATGTCATTAGTGTCAATACGCATATTTATAGTGGAGTAACTTGCTGCGGTGGACATTCAAACACGCTTACGGTGCAGTATTTGATTACTCTCCCGGTTAAAAACAGACTATAGAAAGGTACTATGAAGGTGGGTTCTCCTTACTTTAGGGTTCAATAATAGCATCGAAAATTGGCGAGCTTGTATCATTTTGATACACACGCAAACGACGAAGGGTCAATAAATATTACTGAATAAAATTTTTATCATAGCTATTTAAACCCATTTTAAATCTAGTGGCGTAGGAATTAAAAACAACGTAGTGTTCAATGACTCCATTTTTAGCCACTTCTCATGCTGTGATAGTTTTGGTTATCTCCTCCATGGTTGTCACCATAGGGAGGTTAGGGTCTTCACAGGAAACAACTTCATATTAGCTCCCTAGGTGCTCTACAGAGGGCTTCGGTTAGTCAATCCGAAGTTGTCTCTGCGTTTTCATCTTAATTTGGTATAATGGTTAAATAAAACCCGGTATTGAAGTCGAAAAAGGTCCTAGCAAAAGAGTCTCAGGACAAGCAGGGAGCAGAGACCCGTCAAGGAGGTCCACAGGTGTAGAAGATCCTACATGGTGACCGGAATAAAGCTAGGCTCGACTACCTATGGCTTGGAAAATGCACACTTTTTATACACTTTATTTCGTATCGATACGTGCATTTCGAAGTCCATCGGCCAATCGTAAATTTCGTATGAGGTAGAAAGGCGGGGCGATGCGCATCGACGTGCTGATTGGTCCATAGACTAAGGCACACCATGACAGTTATACAGGGAGTCAGACTTTTAGTTTTAGTTAATATTCGACGACAGAAAATTGCTCATTTGTTAGTTGACCACGCTGCAATAGTTAGAAATGCCTATACGGTATTTTTATTAAAAAACAAACTTAATTTTACATTTAAATAAAATGAATTTACATTATATAAAACAATTTTTAACATTGTACGATTTGTAAAAACTTATAAATCACTTAGAAATAAAACTACATTCTTCAAATACTGTACAATATACGAATTCCATCCGTTTTTTTTTCTCTTATGTTTTGTGAATTTTATTTAAAAAATATTCTATGTCAACCCTTTGCAATGTTTCATGTGGATTTTCTGTCAAGTCTTCATGTAATAACTTCCTTTTCTTTAAAGTACTAAAAATCAAAATAGAAGATTAATTATTAAATAAAAATGTTTTGGATCATACATGTTGCATTCTCATTGTACCATCCATTTGCTCAATTGTTTCAAAACTCTCTGTAACATCCCAGTTTTGGTGATTCTTTTAGTAATATTACTGAATAATTAAATATACAACTATTTAAATGAGAATAAGCCACAATTAAAGGTTAAAGTGTGTTTATTGCCGTTTCAATTTCCACTTCGGAAATCGTTCTCAAAATTCAAATAGACATAATAAGCTCAGTGGAGAAAATATCTCAATGTTTACCAATCCACGAAAAGGAAGAATACAGAGTATTATGTAAACTTTGAATTGGAAAAAAGTCTATTAAAAATTGAACAAAACATAAGCAAAGTGGAACTAAAGGCTTTAAGTAACTTTAAAAACTGACGACTCCATAATTATCCTACAGCAGCAGACAATGGGGATAATTCAATGTGAAATTAACAATCTAATAATAAACGGACCTTATACAAAATTAACAAAGGATCCAACAAAGCCTTTGGGGAACAGAATATATAGAACTTTCAAAATTCAACTCTTGATGTTTGATTTATAATCCCCATATTTTTATCTGTTTCCATGTATGAATGCCCTCTCATTGGAAAAATCATATGTATGGTCTTATGTGAACAAGATGATACAGAAATCTTGCAACTGTATAGTTTTATTTTGACCTCCACGAGAATCTGCGATATATTAAACAACTCTTCAACTGAAGGATCAAGGAAATTATGGACGAAATGATGAAGGAGAGAAGACACATCGTCTGCGCCTTTTTTCCCTATTGTCTGTGGGTATGTATAAAAAACATTTTTATTTGAGGCTAGTACGTGTATGTTGAACGTTAAAGGTCGTGGCATATTATCGTGCACGTTGCGTTTCCAGCCCATAGCGTTTAGTTTCTAAAAAATATAATTTATATGGTTTTAAATATGAACAATTCACACTGTCCGGAACCTATCGTATCAGGCACCTAAAGTTTCCGTTCAATATATTCGAATACAATATTTTACGAATGCTGACGGCTACGGAACGAGCCGAAACCTGTTGGTACGTATAATGTGAATTAGGGGTCCGTCGTTTTCTCCTCGTTGTTTATTTAGGATTTGTTTGATTTTGAAATAGTGTTACGATAAATTGTGACTCAAAACTGTAAACATATTTATTACTAATATTCTTATTCATTCAAGTATTTTCTAGGTCATATACCACCGATTCTAACTCTCCAAAAGGGGATCGAATAAAAAAACAACCAGCCTGACTGAGCTCTCCTTCATTCGAGATCATTCGCCGCTCAACTGTTCGAGACCGGTCTGTTGTGGGATTTTCCTTCCATATTAGTCGAGAAGGTCGGCTTCCGAATTTCGAAGGGGCTCTCGAATAACGGCAGTTTATATTTAAATAGAAATTTTATGTAAACAGTTAGTTAGTCGAAAATAAATTGTTGTATCGAATAAGTGGTATAATAAATTGATATAAATGATTGTGTTTTAAGTGAATTAGAATAAGGGAAATGAAGTAATAAATTAGACTTTAAAACAAATATAACAATAGATTATTTTAAAAAATAATAATTTTCGAGGCTAATTTGGGTCATTTATCACATGTGTTTTCATTGCTTTGTGACAATTAATCAGGGAAGTGATAAACAATTAGGATTTTTGCACGGAAGTGATAACTCTTCTTTTTTAAAAATACTCTTTGGTTTGATATGTATTGCTTCGTTAAATGTAGTATTTTATTTTTTAACTAAAGGTGTAATTAAATTTTAAATATATTCAAACCAAATCCTATTCATTCTAAAATATCCATAATATTTTCCATCGTCATCAATTAATTCCTTTGTATAAAGTCCAGTATTCACCTTCCTTTTTCTTTATCTTAGCATTGGATGTACTTCAAACCTTCTTTGTACTACAATTTTTCTTAAGAAGAGCATTGCACATAATGTTTGTCGCGAAAAGCGAGAACATATCTTCACCGCACTCAACTGAAACGTTCTATGTATGAAAATGTGAACGCGCTGTCCGATTGCTAGACTCGAAACGCTACGTGCCGGAAACTATAGGCGCAGGATAATATGCCGCGACCTTAATACAGATAATTGTCTTTTGTAATAGACATCATTCGTTGAATTGTTAGGAACTGGCAAGTTTTTTTGGTAGTCAATGCAAATGCTTTCGATTTTTTCATTGGTTTTGCATAACCTTTTCATTTGCCGTTTTTTCTTGTAAAAAGCTTCTGTTTTCATTTAATGAAGTTTGCTTGCAGTGTAAAGGTTTTTCATTTGTTTTTCCAGAACAAGAATTTATTGATTCGCTTGCAGTGAGGGGGGGCAAGTTAGCTTTTTCTTTCTCGAGTGATTTTAGTTTTGAAAACGTATTCATCACACGTACTGGAACTATCTGTTCGGAGGTACCCGAATGGAATATTAAACTTATTCGCAAATAAAGTTCTGTAAGATTCGTAAGAAATGGGAGAGTCTTTATACATTTCCACGTACATCTGCCACATTTTTTTAACGTTTAATTCCTCAGATAGGTACACTTTCAGAAGAATCCAGAATTTCACAGAGAATCCTTTTAAGTTATGATGGGATTCTCTTTCTGTAAAGGAAGATGTGTGTTCCATCCATCGAGCAAAAAGGCAAAAGAGGGAATGTAACGGTAGTGGAGACAATAATATTGTTAGACAGGAAGTGCCATCTTGAGAGGCCACTTTTAGACTATTATCGTTAATATTTAATTAAAACTTTCTCGTCTGAAAAATATTTTATAGCTATTGTTAATAAGTGTCGAAAAATTTAAATTTAGCGCCTTTGCATTTCTGGATATGTCCGCCATCAGAGGCCACTTTTTTGGTTCCTTTTCATAAGGATTAGATTCCCTCTTTTGTCTTTTTGCTCGATGGTTCCATCACAGCAGCAGTAACAGCCTCCGACAGCTTATGAGGGCGATTAGCGTGTTTACCTCTCTTGTTTGTAGGTACCTCTCCAGTTAATTTCAAAAATCGTTGCAATAACTCTAACTTCTCACTTCCGATTCCATGAATAGACAGAAAAGCTTTAGTGCAGATAGATAGGTCAGTATTAACTTCGTCGGCATTTTTAAATCGAAACTCTGTAAACATATGTTGAATCATGTAATTTTTCTGGGTCGGTCAAATCTTTTCTTGACCTCCGTTGTTTAATTTGTAAAACTGTAATAAGACCATATAGGTATAAATTCTGTGCATCCTCTGAGTTAAGTAAATTAAAACTACGTATTATTGACTGTCTAGCGTCAGCTGATACAATTTCAAAGCAACGATATCTTTTGCACTTACAGTCTGGCCCTGTTACGTGACTCTGTACTCGTAGCCTTTTACGAACCTCTTTCATCCGCCCAGTTTTTTTTGTGTTTTCTTATTTAGGGTTCTCTAAACCATCACTACTACTGTCTATAATATCACTTGCAAAAACTTTACTCATTTTTTAATCAATAATTTAACGATATTATAGCCTTAAATAAAATTGCACACTGCTTCACGATGAATTCTTTAGTGCAACGAACAGCTCAATAAAAGACAAGTTGTAGTCACAGTGGCGCCACGCGAAATTGGAAATGCGCTTTCATTCCTAGAACGCATGGACTATGCACTTTTATCCCCATACTACAAATGTTTTACTTGTGATTTTCTACTGACCTAACGCTTATATTCCCTGACGGAAGGTATTGATTTGTGCCTTTATAGTACTTCTAACATGTAGCATTAAAATCTCGATTTTCGTAAAAGTTGGCATGGGGCCTTCATTCCCTACACCCTTCAAACATTATCTAAATATTTTCATGCACTAAAAGTCTAGTCTTGTTCTACGGTCCTATAAAACTCTCATATTCAATGGAAGACAAAGAGATAGCAATGGCCGCTTTTTTACATATAGAAGGGGCATTTAATTTACCACCAGTTACCACCAGCTCTTTGACAGGAGCTATGAGTACACGAGGCGCACCTGCCATAATATGCAGATGGATCCCTGGAGAATAGGACAGTAATGTCCACTCTAGGTAAAGCACCCATCAAAGCAAAGGTAGGAGGAGGCTGCCCACAAGGAGGAGTTATGTTCCCCTCTACTTTGGGCAAACCTTGGTAGGTGATCTCCTCAGAAATCGTCCGCAAAGTTTTTATTGTCTAGGATATGCCGATGATATAGCAATCGTTGTCAGGGGCAAGGTTTGCTCAGGTGGTGTCTGAGAGAAAGGAAGCAGCACTAAATTATAGTGACCACTGGTGTGAAACAAGAGAGACTGACAGTCAATTACCCAGAAACCCAATTCGTCAAGTCACAAAAAAAAGCACTACAACAAATCCCGGTGCTGGGAAGAACAGAGATTTCATTTGCAAAGAAACAAAATACCTCGGGTATATTTTGATCATAGCTACATGCAATACACACTTTTGAAAACCGCAGAGAAAGGCTCGACTCGTCCCTTTGGGCAGACTGTAAGAAGAATGTGTCGGTAAGGAATTTGGGGACTTAAACCCCACAAATGACTCTATTGGTTACACACACGGGTTAATTAGACCCCATGATAACCTATTGCTCCGGTGACCCCCCTTGGTGGAGCAATAAGACGCTGCAAGTGGGAGCAATAAGGCTGCTAGGTAATTCACAAAGGCTATGCAATGTCTGAGTATTTCCGGGGCCATAAAAACTCAATTTAATTACTGCCATCGTTGGTAGTCCTGAGCTGAAATCTTATCAGCCAAGTGATTATCTTTATACAGGGCGAAGCCAGAGTCAGTGGATGCACTGATTAATAATTAGTCAGCGACATTTAAGGCAGATGCATGGCGCTGAGCAACAGAAAGCTAGATCTAGAGGATTGCTAAACAGCCGATATTAGTGTTGGTGGAAAACCTATCGATGCAACAGCTACGAGAATTATAGCTTTAAACAATAAGGTTCACACATTGAAGATACCTGGCAGGGAAAACTTGGAATAAAGGTTGTACCCATACAAGCCGCTACTACCTGGTACACGATGGCTCAAAAACATCGGAGGTGTGGGGAGCCGGCATAGTAGGGACAAATTAAGGGATACATTTCCCAGTAAGTCTATCTAAGGATGTGACAGTTTTTCAGGCGGAAATAACGGCAATCCATCACTGCGTGGAAGAAATAGAAATGCAGGAAAGAACGTTGTGTTCAGTTGCCATCTTCACAGATAGTCAGGCAGCGCTTAAGGCACTCAATTCTGTAGAGGTCAATTATAAGCTAGTATGGATTGTGCGTGTGTGTGCCTAAATAAACTAGGAGACCGTAGCAAGGTTACGCTAGCCTGGGTACCGGGGCACGAGGATTATAAGGGCAATGAAAAAGCAGATGAAACAAAGTCAGTAACAAGAACGGCTACAACGAAGTGGGTAGCTCACAAATCTCTGGAATGGTGGAGGAATTTACCAGGACAAAGACAGGCGAAACAGTTCATTACAGAACATTTGTCAAAATTTACGGCAGACCTAATAAGCAAAGACAGGAAAACAGTCAAAGCCATAGTAGGTCTTCTAACAGGGCGCTGTAAGCTGAATAGGCACTTGAAGCTGATGGGATTATCAGATGATGTCCTGTGCAGATTCTGTCACCTCGAAGAAGAAACAGCAAAGCACATTTTATGTCAGTGTGCCAGTCTGGCAAATGTGTGGTTCTTTCCATTAGGAGAAGAAAATCCACCGGTAAATAGCTACTTGGAAGGTACAGTCTAGAAGCTACTAGACTTTATAAAAAGGTCCAGGTGTAGGTAATGTTTTATCTAGGACTAGAGGGACCACAAGTGATCTGAAAGAGTCGCAGTGGAATAGGCCAAAAGGCCACATCTCTAAATCTATCTATCTACCTATAAAACTAAATACGAAATTTCTTTTTCTTCGTTTTCTCAAATATTCTAATTTTGGACTTATGCTATTGAAGTAATGTATCGATATGTCATTGATATGTAACGTTGTTTAAAGAATTTTAGTTGTTTTGGATTTGTCTCAAGCTGACCCACTACTTGGGCCAGGTTGAGACAAAAAAGTTTTTTTTTTTTTATTATTGGCTTTAGGGTAAATACCCACACAACCAGACACACATTTTTAAAAACAGATACAATACAAAGATTACACTCTTCTCGCCCAGGGCCGATCAGGACATTTTTATAAACGATAAAAGGTAGGCCTCGGACAGATAGGTATACATACATTAAGGAAAGACATCAGGTATCAACAAAGGTAGTTATATTTGTATATTCGTTGTTCTGACGAAAGACAGCAAACAATCGTAAATAAAGTATTTATAAAAATAATTAAAAAAACTAGTTTTTTATTACAAAAGATTTTTGTTTGACTTTAAATAGATTTAATAATTGCATTTTAAATTTGAACTAAAAAAAATCGGTAAAAAACAGGTCAAAAATATCTCAAGCTTAAATTTAGATTATCCACTCTAAAAATTAGTTTAAGGGCCGATCCTCGCGATTCTGGGCATACGTAAATTCCAATGTAAAAGTTTATATCAAATAACGCAAAAACTATGGCAGATATTGAGATGATTCTTTTTTTATATGGAAGGTCTAAAAAAGTTCTAGTGCACTATTTGGTTGTAAATTAATAAATTGTTTAAACAATATTTTTTTTTTAAATATTTTTGGTTAAAATAAACGTAAAATTTTTTTTTTTAAATAGGGCACTACAGAATTTGACCCACTTTCCGAATCTGTTTTTATTTTTAACATAATAGTGTATAACACAAAGCAGCTATTTGATATAAACTTTTAAAAAATTTCAAATTTCTGCTAAATGCAATTTTCTCTCCGTCAGCACAGGGTGTCCTTGTCGGTAGCTTTGGATTCTCGCCAGGTAGGTAAAAACCCTCGGAGGAGGATAAATAAGTTGAATAACATTATTAGGGCTCATTTCGACTTTTGACAAACCAGTGTGTTTATTGTATTTAAAATAGGAAATTTTATATAAATAAGCAGTAAAGTACCTATAATTTTATTAAATTTTTATATGAATAGAAATATTTTCTGTTGATTTTCCATTTTCCTTCTAAATATTTATACTGTTTTTATAATAATACAATTGTTTCAGTATTTGCTTATATAATAATAATTTATTATATAGAAACAGCGTAGAGTTTTGGTCAATCATCCAGTACATTTTTTTTTTGTATTTCAATCAGAATTATTATTTCCTTTTCTTCTTTACATGAGCTCAGAGTAATAACCAAATATTTTGCAGTATTTGAATTATGAAATTTAATTATTTATATTTATTGCTCAGCAACCTACCAATCGTAAAATCAAATACTGCTCAAAGAAACAATGTACAGTCTCGGAACGGATTGTTACTATGAAGACGACTACGGCAAGAAATAAGGACAAGCGAAAAACATCCAAAACCCAGATGAGAACTACTTTGAATATCAGATCACTCAACTCAAGGGACCAAGAAATAACCTATGTGTTGAAAGAGAAAGAAATAGACATTTGTGCTCTTACTGCAAACAAAAAATAAAGGAAAAGGTCAATCAAAATTAGGTGAATACATACTAATCTACAGTGGAGTAGCAAAAGAAAACAGGGCCAAAGAAGGGTGTAGCCTTAATAATACACCAAAGGTATCAAAATTACATCAAAGAGTGTCAATACATATCAGAAAGAATAGTAACATCAAAGATAAGAATGGAGAAGGAAAACCTGAAACATTATCGGAGTATACGGCCAGAAAATAATAAGCCTCAAACAACAAGGGAAGTGTTTTACGACCAATTACAACAAGTAGTAGATCAAGTCAAAGAAAAGATGATACTTCACAGCTAATTTGATTATAATAATTAGGGAACCTCATTTTTTGCCATGTTAACGAATAGGATTTGTATTTTTTGTTAAAAATTTGCACAAACATTGTACCTTTACAGGACCCTCTACGAATTTTTAAAATGTAGTTCAAATGGTGACTAGGAAGAACCTACAAATCCATACCGAACAAGCAATTTCAAACTAATAAAATTTTCTATATTTTCGGATCTACTCAATGGATTTTGATCATTCTTTTTTTAATTTGTATGTAATTTCTACGTACATTAGAAATTAGTAATTTGTTTATATATTAATTAATTAATAAATAGTCTAGTTTGTTTAAACAATTTCGTGCAAACAATTTTCTTCCAAAAATCTATTTTTTTTAATAGTAGTATCAATAATCATAGAAACAGTCGCGTTTTTTGCATTAAATTGTCAATAATTCAAAACAGCTGCAGATTCAAGGCAAGAAACAAGTAGGTTTTTTTCCTAGAGGTCTACAATAACTAAAAATTTGTCAGCGACCATGGATTATTGAGTGTCACGAACATGGTCTATTTTTTTGCTTATTTCCCTGGAGTATATATTTGATTAACATCTGTGTAATTTCTTTGTCGCTTCCTTGCTGGTTTTGCACATTGCTATGATAGCAATATCTTCGGTAAATGTTGCAATTGTATATTTTCTTAGGACAATAATTACAACACGTATACAAAAGGTTAAGACACTTCTTTGTGGCAGCCCTGCTGTAATATCTGTCAATTCCATGTATGTTTCTTCCTGTTTAATTCTGATAATATCTTTCCAAGATGCAGGAGTCAATTATTTGAGAGGATCGTTTTGGTAAATGTAGTCTTAGTTTATAGTTTCTGGCGCCTTTGCCATACTTTATCATATTCCTGAGTCACATCTTAAATTATTGATATAAGGTTGAATGCTCGAATAAATGAACTTTAAAAATGAAGGCAAATTTCGAGCACAAATTTAAAAATCTAATCTTGCCCAAGTACTTTTCGCTTTCTACAGCATCATCAGGGTCATCTGCGCTTGCTGGATAGCGTAAATTTGACGAAGTAAGTCTAAAATGTTAATCACAAAAAACTTTTATCATCCATTAACTTCGAGTTTTTTATCAAAGTTTATTAATTTTCTTCATTTAAAATAAACTTTTCTTGGCTTATTTCAGATGCCCCTGATGATGCTGTAGAAAGCGAAAGTACTTTTGCAAGATTTGATTATTAAATTTGTGCTCGATATTTGCCTTAATTTTTCAACGTACATCCTAAAACGTCCATCATATTATCCTTCATGATCCATATTTCACATCCATATAAATAGTTATACAGTTATATTTCATCATCAATCTCATCATCAATGGGCGCTACAACTCTTCGTAAGTCTTTGCCGCGGTTACTATTGCCTTCCATGTTTGTCGGTCCTGTGCCAGTAATTCCCATTGTCGCACTACCATTTTCTCTAGATCTAGGAGTATATTTACATATAACAAATTAAATCCTTAGTTGGAAATTTTTGAAATAAGTATCTCAGTATACATCTAAGTTTCATTAATGCTCCTCATAAATCTCATAAATCTAAACTTTTGTACTCCGTTCTTTATCGACAATTAGTTGCATAGGGCCGACATTTACTAACCACAAGCACACAAGTAAATTATCTTATTTCTTTCATTTGACAATAATAATTGTCTGTTAGATTAGCATTGTAAGAAGTAAATTAGCCTCTTACTGAATGATAATAAACAACACATCAAACTTATTCTGAAAACTATTTCTTGTGTCATGGTATATTTTATTAGATTTTGGTGTAATAAATCACAACCTATCAAATTCAATATCAAAAATCAAAATTGGAAATGATAGCGTAATTAAATTATTCCTTCCTTCAAGAAATTTTAAAAAGAACTGATTTCTATTACATAATCATAGACATAATTCTATATTTATATCGTTTCATTTTATCAATTTTAATGATCGCGATACTAATCAAATTTTTATGATATATAATAATAATCTTTTCCGCAAATCGCCAGGAAATTTTGACATTCCTGTCAAAATTTCTTGAAGAAAAAGTCAGGACTTCCTTACTGTAAGGAAATGTCATTTCCTTACTGTAAGGAAATGATATTTCCGTACAGTTGTTAGTGTTATACCAGCAATTAAATTTATAAGCGTCAAGTTTGACAATTCAACCTCAATACGTTCCATAGTAACCCAAGTAATTTTATTAGGATATTTCAAAGCACCATTTATTTGGGAATAAAATTATCGCGTTTTTTTTTAAATCAATCAATATCTGTCGAATTTTAAACGATTTGCGGAAAAATAGTATGTTTACCTCGTAGGAAAAGCCACATTCCTGGACTCTGTATTGCTAAGTCTCGGCTTGCGCCTCGACTTAGCAATCTTCACAGTCGTCCAGGAACGTTAAGCTTTTCCTACCCGGTAAACAATGTACTATTTTTTATAATTTTTATTTTCCGTAAACTTTAATCTACGTTAAACTTCAGACAGCCAATTTTTTCCGTAAAAAAAATAACAAATAAATTATGTATGTACATTTGTTACATTGTAAATTTATGATAGATTATATTACTTTGATCTGTTATTATATTTACTCAAAAGACCACTAAAGAGATTTATGGTCTGATTGTAAGCCAAAACCTGTCACTGCAGGGGTTGTCTCGGTGTATAATCGGCTCGAGTAAAAGGTAAACGCATTTTTGACCTGGGCTTGAGAAAGATACGAAGTTTAGAATATTACTTCATGACAGATTTGTTTTCGTAAAGAAAGAAATTTTTGAATAGAGATAGCAAACTGAAATTTACCGTTAGGATTATCGAGGATGGGCCTTAAAGCAGTTTTTCCTACAGCAGTTTAAAAACAGTTTTTTATGATTAACTCAATCCTATAATTTCTGACTCTAGTTGTTTCTGAAATGACCGATTAATTTAAATAACACACCTACCTTTCAGAAATTGTGGTTTCATCACTATCCTTTCCGTGGCAGCAAAATTCATAAGATCGTCATTAAAACTTGTACTACACGTCGAATCTTTTCTATTTGAAACATTTCTAGGACTTCCTGATTTATCTTGCACTTTAGACTTAATTTCAATATCTATATTGTCGAGGTTTATTTTAACTTTTAAGTCCTCTTCATGTTTGCTTTTTGTCAGTTTTGGTAAATCTAATTTTTGTTGTATTAACCGCTTTGGATGTTTTGCCTTATTCACCAATTTATCTTCCGCTTTCCGTTTGGTTATATTATCAACAATTTCACTAGTTTTCTCAGACTCTATTTCTGTATCTGGGTTCGTTCTAAGTGATTGCTTATCTGGTTGAATTTTCTCTGTTGTTTTTTTACTTTCTGTGACATCAAAGTTGTCAGTTCCCTTTTCTTTGGAGTTCTGTTTTATGTTTGTGCTATCTATAAGTTCCGCAGTATCCTCGGACCTCTTTCCGACCTTCACGTTCTTTTCATAGACTACTTCAACTGATTGTTCCGTTTCTTGGGATTCAGTTACCTGTTCGTCTAGGTTCGGTTTTAATAATATACTGTTCACAGCTTCGACAGTTTCTTTAATGTCTATACTACAGCGTTTCTTTAAAATGATTTCTTTCACAACTTCATCAGGATCCTCAAAATATCTTTTTCGTTTTTTTTTCATTTTCTTGTATTTTGAGTGTATCGGAATTAGATTCATGTATACATTTTTCTATAGATTGTTTATTGTTTTTACTCATTTCGATAAATTCGCTAATTTCATCTATAGTATTTTTTTGCGTATTAGATTTCCCTTCAGCTAGATGTGTTTGCGGCTTTTCAAGATTCTTAGATATCGTTTTACTACTATCTGCTATTTCATCATTTTTCTTGTCATCTTTCTTTTCTATCAATATCACTTTTTGATTGGAACCAGATCCTTGGTTTGTTACTTTCTCTTCGATTTTTTTACTATCTACATCAGTTTCTTTCGTTTCTGTCGAGTTCCTTGTATTTAATTCCTTCTTATTTATCTGTTCTTTAATCACCTTCTCCTTTGGTCTTACGAATGAGGATTCTCTGTTAGTACGGTTTCACAAACTGTAATAGGATCTATGACAGTTTTTGAATTCCCTTCGATATTTGTATTTTTATCGACTGTACTTTTTGCTAATACTTTGTCGGCAATCGTTTGTTCTTTATCGACAGGAATATTCGATTCTGATTTATTCCCGCTGTCTATGTCATGTTTAGTAGTATTGTTCGAAATTATTTTAGGATCCATATCAACTAATGTACACAGTTCAGTTTGTTTTAGATGGATAATAACCTCAGCTCCTATAGATTCCAAATAGAGCTGTCCTATATACTCGACTTTGTGATCATTCTGTAGTATAATTTGACTACTTTTTGGTTTATAATTTTCGTCGTGGACCATGTTTATGACAGTAAAACGTTCCGACTTATTCATATCAAATGAATCTCTATCTATTGTCTCTAAATGAGCTGCACTGGTATTAACGAAGTCTTTGTCTTCCCCATTTTTCTTTTTGGGACTCTTGTTTTGCATTAGATGGATGCCTCGTTCTTTTAAGCCTTCAATCAAATTCTGTGCTTCCACATCTGATGCTGTGTGATCAGCCTTATCAATACTTAACTTTTTATTTTCTTTCGGTGCCTCCTTTTCGTCGTCGCTTGACGATAGCTCTAAATTAATGTCGGAATCATCACTGGTCCTTAAATCACTTAAAACTGTGCGCAGCCCCTTCATTTTTTTTCTTTTTCTAGGAGATTCACTTTTTCGCTGCATCTTGGACGTATATACTTTAGCTATCGGTTTTATTTTAAATTTACCGGCTGGTTGTTTTTTAATTTTTGGAAGTACAGGTTTTGGTTTTAAAGAGTCTGCTACTCGCTGACGTTTCTTCGCTAAATCTTCCAAAACTGACGACTGCGATGTTGTTATTCCTTTCATAACGGCAGTAGTTGGTTTTAACTCCTTTAATACAGTTTTGACGTCGTCAGCCTTTGTTCCTATTTCTAAATCTTGACTAGTGTTTGCAAGTTTTTTTCCTTTGGAAGTGTTCTTTTTGTTTTCCTTTTTCGCTGGTGTTTTAACAGTTTTTGTACTGACAGCAGTTTTCTTCGGAGAGATTGATTTGTCCGCTAGAGCTCTACTTCTTAAAGAATATCTTTTTGTAGGACTTACAACAATAACGGCCTTTTTGAATATAACTGTATCATCACAGTCAGATTCAGATAAAGAAGCTTTTTCTGCTTCATCTTCAGTATCACTACCATTCTCAGATGAATCTGACTCGAAATTCTTTTTCATTAAATTAAGATTTTTCTTACCAATTACATTTTTATTAAACATTTGTAAATGGTCGTAAGGCTTAGATGCCTCTTGTGTAGATGCTTTTTCCATTTCTCTCAAATGAGCTTCTAGATTTTTATTTTGTTCATTATCGGAAGGTTGGTAGTACGAACTGCCTGTGGAATAATCGGTGGGTCTGTTTGAATAAGGCGAACATAAATCCATTGTTGGAGTGAAAGCTGGAAAACTAGGTGTTATAGGCAAAGGTGTTGGTATTGATCCGATATCAAGTCCGTTCATGTCAAGATTAGCTTCAAGCATTTTAGTAAAAGGAGTAGCACTACTCATAACACTGAAATTTATATCTAAAGGAGTTGATACTCCCGGAGTTGTTGGTAAACATACTTTTACAGGTGTCTCTAACATAGGCATTATATTCCTATTTGCTTTAATCGGCCAAGGAGTATTCGGTTTGTTATTTTCTGGTGTAATAAATTTTGTAACATCTGTTTTACTAGTTTCCAAGATATTTTTAGTGGCATTATGAAGTTTTGAAGGTGATAAGATTGTTTTAACCTGAGTATTCAAAATATTTTGATTCTCGGGTAAATTCGATGTGTCTAATTCATTTTCATTATTTTCTTTTGATAATTCAGTGTCCTCCGTTTTTTTTACTGGAGTTTTAATAGCTTCTTCTAATTGCATCGCTTCTTGTTCGGTTGTGGAATTAAGTTTTGCATTTTTTACCACTTTTTTCTTACGTCCACATTTACGTCTATTTGGACATTTATCTAGTTTTTCAGGTACTGTAGCTCTTAAATCAGAATCCCACGTTTTAATTTCTGTTTCTGTTGTTTTAGGAAGATCTTTGAGTGTTTTCTTCTTCTGGGCTGTTCCTGTTGTTTGAAAAAGATCTTTTGCCACCTGATTCTTCTGGGTCGTTTCTGTTTTTTTTAAGACATCTTTGGTCGCCTCAGTCTTCTGGCTTGGCATGGATTTCGAAGAAGAACTTGACTTTCTTTGCTTATTTGTTTTAGGGGGTGAAGAAAAATCCAAATTACGCACGTGAGATGTACTTTTTGGAGTTGACTTTTTCAAAGGTTCTCGAGGAGCCGGAGTATTTATTTTTTCAGTTGAATCTACTACTTCAATTACATCATCGGAACCTTTCTCAGCGTTATTGTTTGTTTGATCTACATTAGCCTTCTGTGTGTTATCTATATTTTCTTTTGGAGTTTCAACGGCATCTTTTGAAGATTTTTTCGAAGTTGTAGGATACATTACTCGTTTTAAGCCAGTTCTAACTGTAGGGTTATTTAAATGAGTAGTGGGTAAGTTTGTCGGAACTACTGTTTGGAGTATTCTAGGATCCCCAGGATTATAATTTTTGAAAAAATCTTGAATGGATGAATCTACGATAACTTCGTTCGGCTTTTGTTTTGGTAATAAAACTTTAGCTTTTTTTCTACCTAAAAATTAAAGTAGAAATAAATATTACAGTTTAATGGACATAGAATTGTTTCGAATTCATATATATTTTTGCTTACTGAGACGAATTAACAACATGAAATTGTTCAATTAGCTTTTGATTAAAAGATAAAGTTACATGTTGATTCTTAGCAACACATGTTTTCAGTTTGGGGAATCTTAGTTTTTTAGCACACCCGCCAAATAACAAAAAAAAACGCTTTTGCAAATACTAATAGTCTATAACCAACATAGATGATTTTTGAGTTTCATATTATTTATATTATAAATAGTGCAAAGGTAAGGTGACATGCCACAAAAGTTTGTCGATTCAGAGAACAATTTCCGTTATATACAGGTTCGGTGGAAAAAAATTATGGTGGGTATTACCAAAGAATATAGACGCATATAGAAGGATCGTTCACTGTTATTTTTTAGCGTCGGCAAATGGTTGAACACAAAACAATAGAAGTTGATCATGATTTTAGTTCCTTATTTGTACCACTAGAGAGCGGTCATGTCAGCGGCTATTACTGCTTCTAAAATAAAAAAGAGTGGGGCAACAAATGCAACTTTAGATATTTTTATATGTAGGTGCAGCGTGGTCCTAGAATACCATTAAATTTTTGCGTTTTATAAATTTTTTCAAAGAAAATAATATTATTTTCAACTTTTAACAAATGAATCTTTTTAGAAAAAATATATGATTCAAATTTTTAATTGAAATTTGTATAAATTTACAAATAATATAATTAAAACTCTCTTTTTATAAACTATAAATAAAATGAATTAAAAGTCAGTCACCGGGAGAGAAAGCTCAAAATATTGTAAGGATCAAAAAACAATTCCTGATCTTGTTACTACCTAGAATTGTTTTTTTAGCACATACACCAAAGAATTATTCTTTACAATTTGAAAATTCGAAATTGTGAAGTAATATTTCGGATTTTTAAATTAAAAAAATAAATAAGTAAATCTCAAATAACGCCTCACTAGAGCTTAACAAAGGAAGATAAGAAAAAGGCAAAATGGCTGCTGGGACATAGACCATAGCAAATCCCAAGAAATACAAATCAGCAACACCCGACGATAAAAAGAGACTTCGACAGAATACCATCACCAGTTACTAGAACCAAGGGGCTCTAACGAGCAGACTAGGTCATAAAGCACCCTGACAAAAGTATTCAGAATAGTGGTAGCACACAGACACCATCCTGATACTCAACTAGATCGGGCTCAAGCAAATTTGATCATCAACAAACTAGAGCAAGCACTTAATGAGGCTCCTATCTGAGGTAAAAATGAACTTCTGCAGTTCCATAAATCATCGTTTAGCGAAGGGACCCTGTGGGCGAACTGTGTTAACGAGTATACAAAAAAATGAACGACTGAAGTGGTGAAGGCTATTGAGGGCCTGTGGGAGGGAGTAAACTTAAATATTATTGTTCCAAATAATATGCCCAAGCGCTACATGGTCCTCACCCGCGTCCCCGAGAAAAAACTTGATGAAGTAACCATCAGGACCTGTCTAAAGAGGCAAAATCAAGACCTTAATACAAGAGACTGGTTGTGATCTCTGTTCCACAGACTGAACGGCAGTAAAGATAAAGGTTATAGAGGGAGGAATTATGAAGGAGATATTTCTCAGATCAGCATACCTCCCATATGATGATCCCGAACAACCATCAAGGGAGTTGGAACAGTTAGTGAGATATTGCATGAAAAACTGCAAATAATCATTGGCTATGATATGAATGCCTACCATCTGACCTGGAGCAGTACAAACACCAAACTGTTAAAAATGGCATGCTTTAGATGAGGTGTCTTGTTCAGACCATCGAGACAGACAATGAGCAGATCAAGGAAACTTATCGTAATCCTGGTTAAACAAATTGGGAAGCATATCAACCAGACCTGGAATATTGTTAAGGTAAGATTAAAGTGACGATAAGGCATACATTGAACGTAGACATGGCCGCCGTACAATTTCATTGCCATGTCAGCGCTTAAAGATTCTTATATAGTAAGGAATTTCAACGGGAAAGTACCCTGGTGGAATGACAATCTTGCAAATTAAAAGACAAAATTCAGACGAAAATTTAATTACTCCAAAAGATCTGGTAAGTCGGGCGATTATTGCAAAGCATGGACTGAATATACAACAACTAGAAGGGAAAAAGAGGTCGGCTTAACGCACCCAATATCAATTTAAGATGTATCTTAAAAACAAAGAGCATACTAGTTTATTAAATATTAAACAAATATAAATATTTACCTCGTCCTTTTTTAGGTTCGGGTTTGTCATCTGATATTATAATTGGCATTTTCATGATATCCGGTTCCGTTAAACTTGATGGTATAGGGGGATTATTAATGATCCTGATGGTTGGTGTAATTGCAGGTATAATCAAGGGAGGGAGAGTATTTATATACATAGGATTGGTCACACAGGATGTTACTGAAGCCACACTTGTCTTGTTTGTAATAATGTAACTGTCTAAGGGATTATCGTATGTAACGATCGGCTAAAAAAATTATATTATTAGATTGTTTAAAAAAATGAAAAATATTAATTTTTTATTTATGTAAAAAATATACGAACAGAATTATATCAACTTGCTACTGTGTTATAAGTATTTTGTCTTGTACCGAACATGCCTATTTCGACGTGGCCATATAACGGTTGCATCTCGAGACGACGATGATCTGTGTTCGGGAACCTTCCGGATGTATCGACCGAGATAGAGTTTACAAGCGCTAATGCAAGTGAATAGAGGTGGACTATTTCAGAATATTCTAGTACATAATAACTTGTATATATAAGTAGCGCTGATAATAGCTTGTTAGTTGATAAAATTTATCGTGCTGTAAACTTACGCTTCAGTCTTTTCGATTTTATCGAATGGACATTGCGCTTTATGGTCTATTCGATTTTTTTCGTTTATCCTTTGCACATGATTTATAATTTTATTAAAATAATAGGCTGTAAATTATTTTTGTATAGTCAATTGACTGAGTTTGGGGATATTTTGACAGAGTCCTTGTCGGAAACATGACATAAAAATGTCTATTATAGTAAAAGCCACAGTTAGAATGCAGTGTTGATTTTACGACGCGCAGTGATGCCGCCCATATCGGTTCAGTAGTAGGTGTGTGGTAGCTTGACGATAGACTGAGAAATCAGGACCGTACGCGATTCGTTTCAAATATTAATTTAACTGAGGATTAATAAGAAATGAGCAAAAAAAGTTCTATAAAAAATGTCTGTATACATAAAATATCTAATACTCGTAAAATACTTATTATATATATATATATATATAATATATATAATATATATATATATATATATATAATATATGTACAAAAAAAATGCAAGTAGTTTATCATACCGAGGCTGGTGAATCGCCAAACGGGCCATAGGAAATTCAATGGAAAATTCAAATTGTTTAAATTCCTGCTTCCCTAATTATTTTACATCAAAATGCATAGGAAACTATTTGTAACGAAACTAAAATATGTATTAAAAAACAAATGTTAAAATTGTTCTACGAATTAAATGTATCTCAAATGTTGTAAAAATATAATTACATTTTTTAGGCCACACCTTAAAGAGTCAGGCCACACAAGGTACAACAGAATGTGTATGACATGTCGCGTTATGGTCATATTTATCTTGTTCTACTATTGACATTATTGAATTGTCAATATTTTTATTTTGTGATTAAATCATACACAAATACTAAAATGCGTAAGTTTTCACAAATACTACTACTAGTGAACACGTAAATAGTACTTTGTAAACAATAAATTATATTATTAAATGGCCAAATATATGACACTTGGGCTGATACAAATTCAAACTCGGAAAGTAAAACGAATGTCTCCCAAATCTTTACTACCGTGTAGTTAGCTTATAAAGGCGCCCCCTACTTTGAAGGCCGTGAAACGAAACGATATGAATAATCGTTTTCTGTATCCTTTATGCTATGCGAAATGTGTAAAAGAATTAAATCCTTTTAGCGAAAGCCGCTATCGCTTTATACTATATACATATATATACGCTATATACATAAAGCGATAGCGGCTTTCGCTAAAAGATTTAATTCTTAATAAATTATATTGTTTACAAAGCATTAAAATTGATGAAATGTAATCAGTTCACGAAAAAATCGCAATAATGTTGTATTCAGGCAATAGTGCGAGCACTGCCAGATCTTATTTAACACAAGATATCATAATACACTCCAATTAAATTCCAGGTTTATACAAAAATCAAATAATTTCAATATAGTTTTACGGTGATCCTTCCTAATAATAATTTATGATAATTTTCTAAACATAAAACTATAACAAATGTTCAAACAATAAGCCATTTTGTACTAAGCAGTATCCCACTTGATTGTAAAATTCTCATCTAACATTAGCCAGAATGCGTGGCGTTATTATTGCACACTCTTCAATATTTCGCATTTTTAATGTTTCAATATCTGTAAATTTTTGGTCAGAATAGATTTTTGATTTTAAATGCCCCCAGATAAAATAATCGTTTGGAGCTAGATCTCCCGATCTCTGAGGCCACTTAATATTACAGTCAGGTCCAATCAAACGATTATTATAAGCTGTTTTTAAGGAATTCCTTAACCTCCCAGTTATTATGTGCAGGGCAGACATCCATTTGAAACCAAATTTCTTCTTCATCTGGAGCTAATTCTGCAAGTCTGGGTAAAATTTCTTCTTGTACAAGTCTAAAAACTTTTTGAATTTAAATTTTCCTCATAGAAAAATGGTCCAATAATATTTGTGTGTCTAAATATTCCTAACCAGACATTTATTTTTCGACGATATTGGGGACTTTCAATAATATTCTCAGGCTTTTTTGTCGACCAAATCCTATAATTTTTGAACATTTGGTTCATTATTTAATGTAATGTATATTCATCACTAAACAAAATGTTTTTTAAAAATTGTATATATGCATTAGCCCTCTCTGACATTTCATAACAAAATTCCGCTCGTCATTTATTTCATTTGATTTTCTAAATTTTTTGGTACCTCAGCAATATTGTTTGTACAGGTACAATTAGAAATCACGCTCCCAGTATTTTCAAACTTTTCTAAAATCCTTTTGAATTGTTGAGTGACTTGGAATTGGTCTATTGGGATATCTTACGCTAAATTAAAGAACTGACAATTCGCGCACTATTGCCTGAATAAAACATTTTTATTATTGCTACTTTCTCCTCAACTGAATACATTTTTTAATCAACTATGTTGTTTTTTAAACAATAAATCACTGAATTAAAATTTTGGCAATTCAAATAATGTCAAATATAAGAAACATAAATATGACCAAACGCAACATGTCATACACATTCTTCTACCTTGTATGATCTGGTGGGGGCCTAAAAAATGTTTTATATTTTTACAAAATTTTAGGATACATTTAATTCGTAGAACAATTTTAACATTTGTTTGTAATACATATTTTAGTTCTTTAACTAATAGTTTCCTATGAATTTTGATGTACAATAATTGAATCACTATATGCAAATCTGGGCACTAATGGGTTAACTTTAACAAGAATTCAAATTCTACTCTCCAATGACGGCATGCGCGAACACGACCGATTTTGTCCTACGGGAAGATCCTATCTTGTTAGTCATAGTATCATGGGCCAAAGAAGTATTAAATTATAAAATTCTTTGTATTATTCTTAAACAAATACCGAACATTTTTTGACGTCCTCCATTTTTTTCAATTTGATGGACATGAACGGTAAAACGATACCAATCTTTCCAGGCTGTTGTGGCTGAAATACATGTTTGAAGGCGCCATCTATAAACTCGTAAGCAGTAACAATCCCCTTTTTCCACTCTCGTAAATAAACTGTAAAAATTTGCTGATATTGAAGTGTACTTTTGCATTGCGTGCTGTACTTCTGGAAGCAGTTTCTTCTGATATGTACTTTTTCTTATATAAAGTAGGCCACCAATCTTTAAAATTAATCAGATCTTCTGTTTTTACTTCTTTTAGAGAAAATTTACTGCTAGTTGTAATCATTTCGGTTATTTGATGGACCGTAAAATTTCTATCGAATTTTCTCATGTTTCTTTTTACAGTTGCAAAATCCCTATCACAGGGGGGGAAGGAATGTCCCCTAACTGGAAAATAGTGTATAATTTTCGAAATAATATAATATAGTGTATAATAATAGTGTATAAGTTCCGCAACTGCTGCTCGTTTGGAGGTTTAATTTAAATTGGGATCTTTTATCTTATTATTTAATGTCTCACAAGTTGAACAGACATCAATTTGTGGTCGATATGCTGGGGAACGGCCGATTCGACATCTTCTCCTAATTTATTGACACTTGGATTAAGACCAGGCAGATATTTTTCAAGAACAGCAAGATCTCTAAGTCTTCTAACTCGATTTAGTAGTAGGAAAAATAACATACGCGAAATTATTATGTAAGTAAAATAACCTGTAAAGTGGACCTAACTGCTTACCAGGAATATTATGTCCCTTGTAATTTCTGTATGGTTCAACTTTTGTACGTGACTTTTTTATAATATTTCGTTGGTAATTTTCAAGAACTGCTTTCCTCTTTTTACTTCGACAACTCAGCACTCGCTTCCATTTTACACTATTTTTAATAAAAAATTACTTCAAACAAGAACTCAAAATTAAAACACACTATGTGTAACGACTATTTACGTAGATTATGATTGAATTTCTCGTAGAAATAACCGATTGCACAGCTGTTGAAGCGTACGCCGTTCTAATCTCTTACTCAGCAGAAACCATACATGTCCAGGACTCATTTTGTTTCTGCTGATTACCAAATAAATAAATCGTTGACTACTAGATAAGTTAAATATGGACATGTGCTATTTTGCTGTATAGTGCGATGTAATTATGTGTGTATATTCATATTCTTCCAAAAACCAGATTTACGGAAAAATAGACATGTGTTGTTTCTGCATATAGCGATTCAATTCTTTATAATTTTTTATGATTTTTTTAAAAATTTTTATAGTTTTTTATAATTTTATTTAAGATTATATAATTTTATTTAATTGTATTTAATCTTGTATAATTTCATTTCATTTATTTTATTCTATTTCATACAAATATTTTAAAATAAAAATTAACCAAAATGAACAAGTCTTTCTCGAGTTGTTATAAAAAAATTTATTATATAAAATTATAATAAGTGTACATGTAGCATGTATATTATGTATATGTATACCGCAAGGTTATTACACCCGTCCCGATTTTTTGAGTCATGCTAAAGCTCGAGCCCGTGCAAAACATCATACCGAGCGCTAAGAAGTATTCACTTCAATAATTCTAGGATTGTCCGTGAAATAGTTGCTTGTATTGCACCGACGCGCAGAAATCTCATTGAAGACATGCAAATTCTAAAATTACATAATGATACAATACCTCCTTTACCATTTGTGGGTTATCTGGTATGTTTGTGAGAGGATTGTTAGGTGCTAAGATTGGTTGTTTATCTGAAACTCCTTCTTGTACTACTTTTGTGTTTGTGCTAGTATCAGTTGCGTCTTTCTTTTTCGTGCTGTAATAAAAAAAAAATTTTAAATTTTAGGGATTTTATATATATATATATATATATATATATATATATATTATATATATATATATATATATATATATAAATAATTACCTGATTCCAGAATTAGTTGGTTCGGACACTTTATGGTTGTTGCCTACACTATTAGTTGTATCTGAAAATTGGAAACTATATTTTAATACTCTATAGTTTTAAAATTGTAGGTACTATACAGTATTCAAAATAAAGATGCACTGGGAATAAACAGAATCATGCTAAGACACTTTGCTTTCCTATTAAATTATTAAAATAAGTTGAGTTGCTATTTGTTTTAGCAAGATTGGCTTTTAGTTTGTTACAAGTGCAATAATTAATCAACGTTGTTTGTTAATCGTTGCATTTATTTTTTACTTTTATTTTCTAAGTTGGTTCTTAGTTTTTAAGTAAATATTAGTATTAATATTTTTATTTATTCTTGTTTTGTCCTGTCAAGTGAGTATGGTGTTTTTATAGATTAATGTTCTTATAATTATTTTTAAATATCAGAAGGTTCAATTAATAAAAGTATACCAAAAAAAAATATGTTCAGCACAGATATTGCTGACGAGGTTGCCGAAATAGAAAAGTCCTTAAAAAAATCATTTCACAACAAAAAAAATGCCATTTCGATGTCAAAACGAAAGAAATTATTTTAAATATTTATGAGTATGAAATATGTAGAAGAAAATCCTACTCTAACAATCGATGAGTCGGTAATAAGAGTTGCACATAAGTGAGGTGTGTACAGGCAGAGTATTTATAATATTGTAACGAAATAGCCCACCTCCGATGCGTGGTACGTGTCACAATTCTTTTTCAAAAATGCTGGTGGCGTTTCAGCTTAATTTTGGATTTTCCACAAAAAATGTCATATCTTTGACATGTTTTGGATTGGCAGATTGGAAGTTTTTATATATATTTATATATATATATATATATATATATATATATATATATATATATATATATATATTATATATATATATATATATATTTATATATATATATATATATATTTATATATATATATATATATATATATATATATATATATATAAACATGTTGACAGCTTCACATACCTTGGCTCGTTAATGACTACTACCAATAAAACAAGCAAAGAAATGAAAAGACGAATAAACCTTATAAATATGGCATACTATGGACTCCAAAAACAATTCCACTCAAGCAATATCCAAAGAAAAACTAAAATTATTATATACAAAAGACTGCTGAGGCCGGTCCTCACATACAGGGCGGAAACATGGTCTCTAACGCAGAAGGATCAAAGACTTCTGGGAATATTCGAGAATAAGATACTCCGCAAAATATTTGGAGCCATAAACAGTCAAGCGCAGTGGTGAACTGATGAACCAGATGTCATAACGTTCAATAAAACACAGCGACTTATATGAGCCGAACATATAATACGAATGTCAACATTATTGCTAAAAAGCTAACGACAGGAACACCTATAGGAAGAAGCAGAGGCCGACTGCGAATTAGGTGGTTAGATGAAAATGAGACGGACTTAGGGATAGAGATCAGAAGATGGCAACACGTTGTCAGAGACCGATCTAATCTTAGAGGACAGGATCCACAGTGGATTTTTGAGCCAAAGATGGTAATTATGACGAAAAATATAATAGAATATTGAGGCAAACGTACTTGTATTGAGGAAATATCTACTTATATGTATGACATTAAAACAACTTAATATAAGTAAGTGCAGATACAGGTAAATTCAGAGATTCTTGATAAGTAGAGCCGGTTATAGCTACTTTCATATATGAAGACTGATACCTTTGCTCCGCCCATGACCCATTTAATCCTGTTGCTCAATCTGTGGAAACCACTGATTTGCCGCATAAAAGAAATCGTTATTCATTGAGCCCCATGCTCTTCAATTTGATCATGGATGAAATCATCAAAACCGTTAACAAAGGAAGAGGATACAGAATCGGAAACAAAGAAATTAACATACTCTGTTACGCAGACGGCGCAATATTGATAGCCCAAGATGAAGATAGTTTGCAAATACTGGTCCACAGATTTAACATAAGAGCAAAAGAATTTAATATGACAATCTCATCTCAGAAAACTAAAACAATAGTAGTCAGCAAAGCATCAACCAGATGTAAAATAGAAATTGATGGCATCAGAATTGAACAAGGAATGTGAAATAAAATACCTAGGAATTACACTGTCTAGCTATGGAGACCTGGACAAAGAAGTGAGAGATCAAGTACAAAAAGCAAATAGACTGACAGGATGCCTTAATAACACTATATGGCGAAACAGACACTGAGATGAAATCAAGAATTTATAAAGCCAGTGTAAGACCAATAATGACATATGCCTCAGAAACAAGACCCCGACATAGTAGAAATCTTCGGATTTTTACTTTTTGCTTTATACTATATAAGTTTGTTTCCAGTTCAATTCAAGATTAAGATTAATTATTAGAGACTTTCAATATGTCGCCAAATAAAAAAGTAATAAAAAATGAATAGTTTTATCGATATTAATAAAGGATTTTTGTATAAAATGTATATCTGATTGAAAAAATATACCTAGTATCTCTTGCAAAAGCTCATCAAAGAGGGGATCTGCTTCAGCAACTTCAACTGCTGATTTAATAGTCTGGTTCAGTTCATCAGCTTCATTTGTTTTCTTTTGTTTTTCCACTACTTTATTAATTGTCTGTGCTATTTTCTCTTGGAACTGAGTATTTTCCATTAGGTTCTGTGCCAGCGCCTGTAAAAAATAGATGAGAGACCAATAAACACAAATAAGACACCATAATAAAAGTATGAAATTGTTATCGAGGAAGTATTTTTTATATATTATTATATATAAATATGATTATATATATATATATATATATATATATATATATATATATATATATATAACAATTTATTTTGTTGGAATATCGGGTATGCGGTCTGTTATTATTAAAAAAAAAACTCTTTTTTCTTTTAATCCTCTATATTTCGCTGATTTTTTGTCAGCTTCGTCATTCTAATTCGTCATCCCATCCAACACAACATAAACTGGCAGCTTATCATAGTATGTTACATAGATTAACAGAAATTCCGATGTCAAAATATAACTTTGAGACAGAATTAAATATATTTAAACAAATAGCAGTAAACAACGGATACAACGAACAAACAATTAATAAAATGTTAAATCAAAAAGTACACAAGAAAGCCCTGAAATTAGTATTTCCACACCAGAGAAAAAAACCCAGTACCTTCTGCTCGATTACATATACAGGCAAAATAACAACAAAAATTGCCAAACACATAAAAAAGAAAGGAATAACACCAGCTTTCCGAACAAATAACAACCTAGGCAAATATATTAAAAATAACAAGAGCCAAAATAAAAAACACTTAAATAGTGGTGTGTACAAACTTCAATGTGGCGACTGCCCAAAAACTTACATCGGTCAAACTGGTAGAAAACTTTGATAAACGAATAGCAGAACATAAAAGGGCTTTCAAGAATAGAAAAACAGATTCGACATACGCACTTCACCTTCTAGATCATAATCATTCTTGATGACAAATTTAAAATCCTTCACATTCAAAATAAAGGCCTTAAGCTATCTTTGTTAGAATCTATGGAAATCAACAAATTAAAAAACACAGATATAATTCTGAATGACCAACTTGAGACCAACAGTTCTCCCCTCCTCAACCTATTTCATTAGAGACTATAAATTTGTAAACCCAAGCCAAAATAAATCACTTGAGAAAGGCAATCAGCCGAATCAGCTGTAGTGATAATATTTAAAATAAATTTTGTGGAAGTTTGAAAACAAAGTTTTCAGTGTTTTATTGTTACATAAAATGAATTTCCATCAAGTAATGGTCGAATCCATCAATTATTTTTTTTTAATTATTTCAGCTACATTTTTGTTTGAAACATTTTTTTCTACGGCATACAGATTCTTGGTAAATCGATTTTTTTGCGTTTTTACCCCACTACGGTGAGTTTTAGGGGGGAGCCCAGGGGTAAAGTGGTAAACTTTCTTGCATCTTTTTAGGGGGCCCAAAGTTAATATTCTCGGCAAAATTCAGCTTGTTCGTATGATTTTTAGGGGTCAACTCTCTGACGAACGGACTACTGTCAAATTCATGTAGGACATTGTATCTAATAATGTGACGTCAGTTCCGTCGTCTATCAGTTACATGTAAAAGTATCAACATGTTCCATCCTAGTATATTATATCGATGATATTCACTTTCCACTTTTTTAAAACAAATATGATACAATGACTATGCATACATTGATTGCAGTGTGCTGTTTACCATCATTTGGGCTTTACAACTACATGTCGGTCATAGCCTCCTCTTTCTTTCCAGTTGTCTCTAAATAGCTATGTCTTCATCGACCATATCAAGGAACATTGTTCTAGGTCTTCCTCTTCATTCCTGGCCAATGGGTATACCAAAGAGCGTTTTTCTAGCTGGGTTAGTTTGTTCCATTTGCATTACATGACCTACCCACCTCAGGCGTCCTATCTTAATGTATTTTTCGGTATCTGTTTCTTGGTATATTCTATAAAGTTTGAAGTTGTATTATCTTCTCCACACTCCATTTTCATTCACAGCTGCGTAGTACCTATTGGCTGTGCAAATTCTGCGGTGATTGATGTAAAAATGATATTTTTATAGGATTATAATTTTTTGCCCCTTTAATTATATTTATAAGAGTAGAAAAAATGATTTACGTACTGCTGTATCAATTATATCAACGGCCCTTTGGGCATTTGGTGAATCTTCGGAAGAACTTCTACTGCTTCCATTTACAACTTTCTTCCTTATAGGTGATTGTACGAAAGTATGATCATTTTCAGTATTTCCAGGAAGTGTCTCCACTGGGGTAGCTTCTACATTAATATAAGTAGGACTCATGCAATCTACTTGGGAACCCTGGTAGCTGAAAAATAATAGAAATTTCACAAAAAATTAGGAATCAAAAACTTAAAAAAAAACAAACACAAATATATTTTTAGCCTATTTTTGACAGACTGACAACACTTAAATGCTTTTGTTTATTCCCAATTTAAGAGTTTTATAGATATTATGCAGTTTTTAATGGCTTCCATTGACATCCTAATATTCTTCATTTCTCTATAAATTAAGCAGTATCATAGATATTTTGTATATTGCAACTTTATGAAAGTGTACCAAGATATATACCAATAATGCAAACTAGATAATGAGAAAGAACTTACTATCAGTACTGGAAATATATGTTTATTCTAATTTATCGACTTTTTTTAAAATCTTGCAATCAGAAAATGGTTTACAAAAAAGAAGAGTGTCTTTAAGAATCATAGCACTTTACATTTCAAGTTACAAAACAATTATACAATTATCCAATATTTGTATAATTTACAATCTTTATCCAAATAAGTATAAAATAATATTTTAAATTATACTTTATTCAATTTTAAGATAAGCTCCAGGTAAACTCTTTCAAATACGTGATCGGTGGGTGTGTCACGTCGTTACAGCTGGTCATTGGCTATAAATTAAGTACTAATCAATGACAAGCTGCCAGGATACGAAACACCCACCGATCACGTGTTTATAACTGTTTAGAGATAATGCAAGCACTCCTGACCACGGCGCAGTAGACGAAATTTGGTTTAGTCCCCACTTCCATGCGAAATACATTGTATTATGCACTGTGTAATTCCACTTACAATAAAACCTTTCTGTCTTTACGTGAATTTTGACTCCGCCTTCGTGCAGCTCCATGGTCAGGAGTGTTTGCACTCTTTACATATCTTAAAATTGATTGAAGTATAGCATGATACACTCAATAAAAGATAATATGTCACTCACAGAGTATTTTTAAACGTTAGTGTGCTGTACACTCAGTGTAGACGTACTTTGTCAGTTTTTAAATTCGTAAAATTTGTGTTTATCTAAGCTTTTATGGCTTTTTTTATTAAAATGAGGTATGTTGTGTGTACGTGCAATTATGTGCAAAACCGTTAAATTTTACCAGTTTCCGAAAGACTCTAGTTTGTGCAAATGTGCAGTGGTTAAATGTTACAAATAGAAGAGACAAAGTGAACGATAAAACGTCTGTTATTTGTTCCAAACATTTTCTGGAGACTGAGACAAAAATCAATTTAAAACATAAACTTCTGAATTACACTCTAAAAATTATCGT
This sequence comes from Diabrotica balteata, assembly GCA_918026665.1. Taxonomy (NCBI): domain Eukaryota; kingdom Metazoa; phylum Arthropoda; class Insecta; order Coleoptera; family Chrysomelidae; genus Diabrotica; species Diabrotica balteata. Next base: position 27,894,670 of record OU898282.1, read on the forward strand.
GGGTTGAAAGATAACGCAGTTCCTACCCAGAATCTACCCCAATTCCAAGTTTGCAGTAAAATACTGCATATTTATGCGCATATATCATGTTTTTATTAGCATATTTGCCTTAGTAATAAGTATAGGTATAGAACTTTAGTTATACAAACATTTAATCGAAAACCACACATATTCAGTTCTGGTAGTAGGCTCTATTCAAAGCAAATATTTAAAACAATGCTCGTACATATTTTGTGATTACTTGTTTAGTTTTTGAGTTATTTATACAAATTTATTTTATCTTCTGCTTCTGAATATGTTTTTTAATTTTATTTTGTAGGCAATTATTTTGAAATTCCTTGGACAAAGTAAAGTTCAGATTTTTTCCTTTTGCAATTTGAATAAAGTAAGAAAAACTGGACGTTATTTATATTGGTCTCTTTATTTCCCCCTGCCATTACTCTGTGAGTGACGTCATGCACGCGGCAGACGGCGACTCGTTCCCGGGAGCATCCGGTCCTGGAAGTATAGTATAAATATTATAATAATTTTCCCTTAACACTGATATTGCAGTTTAAGGGTAGTCTGCTAATCTTCTGTGGTCTGCCTACAGTATACAGATTAAATAATAATTTAAAATTATTTAATATTAATTTTTTAATACTATTTTATAAGTCTTAATAACTACTTATCACATTAGGTTTCAGTGTTTTTATAGGAATAAATCACATATTATATTTATACTAATAAAGAAATTGTCCCATCTAGAAGTACAAAAATTAATACTAAATAATGTATTTTACAATTTGTTATTTAACCCCAAAAAACTGTAATCTTAAACAATTTAGACACTTATTGTAAATTTTCAATTAGAATACACCAAATGAAATATTATAAATTTTACCTGATGCTAGGTGTGGAAGATCTACTTGATGGAACTTTGGTCAATAAGTACATAAGTTGTCCAGAGAGTAGTGATTTTGAATGATGTTCATTATAATAATTGGTAGCTTCCAATCTTCCTTGAACTAAAAATACATCTTTATTAAATTTAAACTTGGTATATGACCGAAGTTTTTCACCATTTTAATTAACGAATGCTTTTTTGCATGTAGTACAAGTTGTGGTTAATTATAATATGGCTAACTCACTCAATTCTAATAAATACTAAACAACTCCAAGAGATTTTGAGGCAATCTTTTCTATTCTTCTAGAAAAGTATAAAACTATGTCAAGATTGATATCATGGTTACAGTAGAAATATAACTGCAATTTGTTGAGGAGCAGTTATGCAACTGTAATGGCTAGTTAGCGGTAAAGCTTTGTTAACGGTACTATGCTAGTTAGATTCATAGGGACAAATGAGACAGTGTCATTGTTGTAATCAAAAATGAATTGTTTCATAGTTTTTTTTTTTAATTTGTAATAAACTGTTTAATGCTTTGTACAGTAGGGCCTCTGTAGTCAAACTTCAAGGGAGTCGCCAAAAAATTTTAGATATAGAGTTTTCGACTTATGGAGGATTTTGACTTACGCTGATTTTGATTCAACATAAAGAGGTTGAGATTCATTCTTACTAATTTTTAGTTAGAGAGTTAAAATAAATAAAAATTCAAGTTAGGTATAGATGTAACAAACACTTTTATTTATTATAAATCAAAATTTTTGTTAAAACATCCTTAAAATTAAAAAAATATGGCATAAAAAGTCAGTATTTTTTTTGCTTTAAGATAATTTGGTTGCTTCATATCTAAAGTATTGGCTAAGGTATTTTTTTTTTAGCTAAGGTATAAAGAGCAGAAAATTCTCATTCTCCAGAGTTGCTGGTTTGCCCTATAAAATCCCATAAAGTATTTAATGCTACTCTTGCCTCTTTGTTGCAAACCCATGGAGCACATGTCATGTTATTCAAGTCGTATATGTTGTCTAAATCATTATTTCTACTACTACTTCAGAAAACTATCTGTTTCCCGAGCTACCAAATTAATAATTTAGTCATCAGATAATGTCCCAGCAGTCATAACTCCATCACCACACATAATAAAGTCCTCAAAGGATATTCTTGATTCAGACACCACTGTATTCCATTAAGGTACAGGAGGTGAAATATAAATATCTTCAGTTTGGTTTCAGATTCTTCTTTTGACGAGGATGGAAACCACAATGTACAGTTTTTTATAGTAGTTGTAGTTACATTTTGCTTTATCAGCCATTCTCATGGCTTGAAATACATCTATAGTAGAATTATTTTTTTTTCCATACTAGCCAATATGTTCCTGACAACTTCTGTTTGATTTAATGACTTGAAGTTTTTAATGATATCTTGATATATAGGCCAGGGCTTCCAATTTGTAAGTGGGTATATTTAAAAAACCCTTAAAAGGGCTACATAAAATTAACACGAACATTTTCGGAATAATAATTCCATCATCAGGTTAAAAATGCAGGTTAACATGCCTGAGCCACCAAAATATTAGGGTAAAAACCCTTTAAAATACATAAGGTTAACAAAGATTGTACATAATGTTGTTAATAATAATTGATGTTTAATATTTAATCATATTTTACTTCAGGTAACATACACCCATGCCTTATGTGAGTACCAGCATCAGGAGAGTAGACCTCTTCAAACGGATTTCAGCTGGTGACTGACCTGCATTTTTAACCTGATGATGGAATTATTATTCCAAAAATGTTCGTGTTAATTTGATGTAGTCCTTTTAAGGGTTTTTTAAATATACCCAATGACAAAGATTTAACCTCTTTTTTTCTGATACATGGTATACAGCCAGCTGCAGGAATTATTTTCCTTGTGGATTTTTTTATTTAAATAAAGTTTTTGGTGCCATTTACAGACCATGAGCTATGATTTACATGATCTTATTAGTAACTTATATAAAAATATGGACATCATAAATCAGTACCAATAAAGTAGTTTAATGTGAATTGCCTACAAATCAAACACAATGGACAACTCGTAGAAAATAAAATTGCATGCAATGCATGCAATTTTTCAGTATAAATAATAATATTCCAACTAGTTTTATACTAACTTGTAGTAGTGTAATTGATTGACATTCTTAGTAAGATTAAGTAACAGTGTATCAACTAATTGTTACATATGTGGGACTGTGAGTATTACTGTTATATAAACTGATGAAGGGGTTTATTATTTTTAGGTTATTAACATTATGGTAAAAAGGCAGTTTTTTTTTAACTATGATGGGGATTTATGGCAGATAATATAAACAAATATAAGAAGCATGAAGTTAAGTGAAAAATATTTAAGTATTATGAGCAAGAGAGAACTGCCAAACAAAATTTACATTGTGAAGTTTTGCTCATTAAAAAAAGATAATTGTAAATATTAGTGGTGTTTTTTTCAAGAGAGCACTGATAATAACTAACAAACTAATAATTAATAATACAGGGTGAATCAAAAATTTACAAACATACTAATTTGGGATATTTCAAAATATTCAGCTACTATTTCCTCCAGTGATAGTCCCAGAAATCTCGTAGGCATATATTTAGTCCCTGCATAATCTAAGTTTCTCAACTTTGAAGATGTTTTCAGAAACTCCTTGTAAGCCGTTTTACATTTTTGGACCCTTAAATATCCTTAAAATAAAAAATAAAAATGTTAGTTTATATTAAACTAAGTTCCCGCCAAAAATATACCTAATACTAATTTGGCTGTATTTATTTCTAAAGATTCCATTTCTTCTTATGTGAAGATATCTACTTCGTATGTATAATATAGCAAATTAAATAATTTATAGATAAAACCATCGATATATTTTACAAACAACAAAATTTAAAAACAAAACAACTACAGGTATTACACATACGTCAAGTCAACAAAACCGAAAACGAAAAGTTAAATGAAAACAACTGACAAGACTATCGATTAGAATCGAATGTTTTCATTACTTTATACAATCGATAGGTTATAGAGAATTATCCACACCCGAAAAACCGTCCCGCCCATTAGATTAAAATTGAAATTCACAAAACCTTTTATTATGAATTACTGTAGTACTGTACTGTAGTATATATAGAATAGTAATAATCTTTAAAAAATTACGAACCTAGCAAGAAATTGAATCTTTTGAATTAAGTTATTAAAAAAATGTGTAAGTAATCTATCATTATAGAATGTAGTACATGACGTACTTTAAAGTTTAGGTAAAGTTTAAGGTTTAAAAAACCCAAGCGAAATGGGCATCAATCGTTTCATAGATCCGCAGTTTGATGCAGCAAAGCCTTCATATATAAGGAGTAATAATACCATAGATTCTTATTGTGGGGACACAAATGTAATACATCATAAAAGAAAATACAAGCGGCACATAACAATAGCCTAAGAGAAGCAGTCAACATACCGAGATATGTTGCAGAAAGATTCCTCTTTAGAAAACAATGAAAACTACAACAAATCATCAGAGTGACGGATTTAATGAAAAAAAAAAGCAAGGACAAAGTTCTTGCGATAGAGAAGTTAGAGATAGAGAACCATCCCAGTCACATATTGCGAGAGATAATGAGGTACCACGCTTTCCAAAGATGGAAGCACAAAAGACCCAAACAACAAATAGTAGAATAAAATCCATAGTCCTCCTCCTCAATCCTTTAGCCCTTGTCAGGGCGTAGTGACACCCTAAATATTATTAGTCTGGTGTCTCCATTGACTGCGATCTTGTGCCATATGGACGGCTTCATGTAGGGATTTTCCCACCAAACTCTTCATTTGGTCCACCCATCGTATTGGAGATCTTCCTCTTGGTCTTCGGCCTTCTACCTTACCTTCTACTACCAATAGTTCCATGGTGCCCGTTTTTCCAGCTATGTGGCCGAAGTAAGTTAGGTATGCTTGGTTTACTTTTTTTAGTAGCCTGTCTTTTATATGAAGCTCTTCCAGAATTGACAGGTTGGTTCTATGTTCTGTCCAGGACACGCGTAGAATTCTTCTATATACCCACATTTCGAAGGCTTCGATCTTACTCCTATCGATTTTTTTGAGAGTCCATTTTTCAGCTGCTTATGTAGCAATGGGAAAAATAAGGGCATTGACCAACCTAAGCTTAGTATTCCTTGTTATTGTTCGGTCTTTCCATATTTTATTTAATTTAGCAGTTGCGGTTCGGGCCATTCCTAGTCTACGTTTGATTTCTGAGGAACAATCACCATTGTTGGTTATCAGAGAGCCCAAGTATACAAATCTGTCGACTACTTCGAAAATCCCTATTTGGCGTAGGTATATGCGGTAGATTATTATTTGCTCTGTCTACAATCATTATTTTTGTTTTTCTGGTGTTGATTTGAAGTCCGAATTCTTCACTTATTCGGCTTAGCCGTTCGATGATGGTAATTATTTCGACTTCATTCGCTGCTAGTATAAGTGTGTCATTTGCGTATCGCAAGTTACTGATTTTTCTGCCTCCTATAGTGATTCCTCCATCCCATTCATCTAGTACTTTTCTCATTATATATTCAGAATATATGTTGTACAATAATGATGATAGTATGCAACCTTGTCTAGTTCCTTTCTCTGTTTTGAGTGCATTTGAATATATTCCATGTACTTTAACTTTGGCTGAGTTTTTATTATACAGATTTCTTATTAGGTTAACTAGGTGGTTAGGTACTCCCATATTTTCCATTATACTCCAAGAGGATCCATTTTACTGAATCAAAAGCCTTTGTGTAATCTACAAAACAGAGCAACATTGGTATGTTATGTTCTCTCGCTTTTTCTACTATCTGTCTGTGTGTTAAGTATTTGCTCACGCGTTCCCTTTCCTGGTACAAATCCACATTGTTCTTCGGCTATCTCTGGAAGTAGGAAGTTCTTTAGCCGTTCATTGATTATATGTAGCAGGATTTTGCTTGCATGAGGGATAAGGGCAACGGTTCTGTAATTGCTCCGCTGTTATGCCATCGATTCCTGGAGTTTTTTTGTTTCTTAGTTGGTTAAGAGCCTTCTCTACTTCTGCTCGTAAAATGATTGGTTCAGCCTCTCTGATTGCATGTTTTTTGTGTTCTGAGACTGATGCGTCATCTTTTGAAGAATCATAGTACTAGAGAGAAAATCAACAATCACACCAGAGAGAAAACACTTCAAAAAACAACAACAACGCACAATGAAGATAGTTCGTAGCTCATTACACTCGTGGACAATCGCTAAATACAACGTGGGCCCAGTTGCCTTAAGAGGACAAACCCTATATTGTTATATTGTCTCATATTTGTATATATTTTTCAATGTTATAATATAGATATTGTACTAATTATGATTTTTGTTCCAGGGCTACCTACAAAAAAAATTAAAAATTACACAAAAAACGGCCTCGGCCACCAAAAATATTTTTAAAAAATACTAACAAAAACCGGCGCAAGCAAAAAAAAACTAACAAAAAAACCGAAAACCCGGGCACGTAGGACCCAACCCCTTGAGCACCAAGTCACCGAACTGAGCCAAGCTCAGAGCGGAGACTTGAGGCCTAAGTAAGCAATTTTAGTTCGCGGATAAGCCACAGTAAGATAACAGGATCATAGCGACAACGCGCTGTCCTGAGTTTTGAATTCAGTTAGGAAACACGTTGGGGTTCTATTACCCAGGACCCCCACATGAAGAGCATTTGGCTGATAGTTGTGCCCTTATCGCGCATCAGAGTGCTATAGAGGGGAAAGGGATGGTCTGGAGCATTGTTGCGCGGTGGAGTGACTCCTGTTTTTACTCGAGTTAATACACCTCTCTTCAATGAATTGTTACACCCGAACGTAATTCTTAAGGGTGAATTTGTCTCACAGGCTGGGTTTAATTAAATTGCTTGCTTGCTTGCTTGAGATTCTTATTATGTCTATGAATAATACAAAGAACTCTGCCTACAGTTTTGTTGGGTGGTTCAAGTAGCTCGACAGAACTGTTGCCGCTCCCAAGCCCGGATAAAGGAGGAGGGGGTCTACAGCCAGGTTATAGCATCTTACTTATAGACTTTAAAACCATACAGCTCATGGAAACAGGATTATGCTTCGGAACATGAATGAAAAATCATTACGACTATTAACGCGATGAAGAGGACAACGAATTTATGGAAAACAGGAAATATATTTCACATCGGTACTCGGAACGCTAAGTCTCTAAACACAAGAGAGCAGGACATTACAGAAGAGCTTGTAGAAAAAATATACTTAGACATATGTGCACTACAAGAGACGAAGAAAAAAGGAAAGAGTCAAATTATGCTGGATGACTATCTGATGATTTACAGTGGTGTTGCGAAAGAAACCAGAGTCAAAGAAGGAGAGAAAATTTTTACACCAAGTACAAGAATGTAAATATACCTCTGAAAGAATAGTAAGTGTAAAAGTTAAACTGAATGTCAAATCTCTGAATGTGACAGCAATCTATGTACCAGAGAACAACAGAGTTATCACCATAAGTATTTGGAAATATAAGGACAAACAGGAGAAAAAGGAGAAGTTGTTATGTGAGGTGGATGAGGACATAGCCAGAAGACTTCTAATGGTGGAAAGAATAAAGATCAGGATGGTACACGTGACGGTGAAGAAGATGGTAAAGGTGACGCGATGTTATAGATGCCAAGTACACGGACACATAACAAGAGACTGAGAGGAGGAAGCAAAAGGAAAGTGCGGGATGGAGGACCATGTGCAATCCTAGTATAAGAGTAACATTGTAAATTACTTCAATTGTGACAAGGAAGGTCATATATTATCTACGTCTACTTGGTGTTCCAAGTTCAGGAAAATTATCAGAAGAGCGAAATGTGAAAGTGGAAGAAGGGTAGGAGGTTACTGACTGAGCGACAAAATGGTGAATAAGCTTAAAAGAAAACGTGTGTTAAGAGTGCTGCAAAACAAATATGGGAACGGCTAGGCTAGTTCACGACCTCGCTATGGTTTCCGCGACCGAAAGAGGAATTGACATCCTGATAGCAGCGGAACCAAACCCCATGTTAGTGGGCAGTAGGGAACGGTTCGTGAATACGTCGGGCGTTATAGGAGTACGGATACTTAATAGAAGACTGAGGTTATATGGTATTGACTGAGGGTATATGATATAGTGGAGGGAGTAAATGTGGTATGCTGCTACATTTCACCGAACTGTACAGTGGAGAATTATGAAAGTAGATTAAATGAGATTATGAATGAGGAAAAATTATTGGTAAGAGAGTATATAATGAAAGGGAACTTCAACGCCAAAACGGTGTAGTGGGGTTTTCCAATAACGGTTGCTCGTGGACAAATATTTATGCAATAGATAAGACCTCTGGACCTAGTTGTCTAAAATAATGTTCGAGAACCAACGTTCGTGAGGGGGAATTAGCTCACATTTATATCGATGTCACCATTGGCACAAGTACTCGGATCAATGATAAAACAAACTATGAGAAATTGAATGAACACGGTAAATAAAAAAAGAAAAATGCCTTGTTGGTGGTGCGAAGAGATCGCAAATAAGAGTAAGGAATCCATTGCCATCAGAAGAGATCGTTACGAGGGCGAGAGGTAGAGGGGGAGTAATCGAAGCTAGCAAACTGGATATGGTAAACAATGTGCGAAAGAAGGAACTGAACAGGAAGATACGAGCCGAGAAGGAGAGGCACTGGAGACAATTGTGTGACAAGTTGGATGAGGAAATTTGTTGATCCTACCGTTGTTTGACGTCCGGAATGCGTACAATACATTAAAATGGAAAGAGGTAATAAACGTTTTACTAAAGAGAAGATGTCTGAGGTACTTGACGAATTTGGTCTCGGACTATTTGTCAGAGAGGAAAATTGTGGTAGAAAAAGAAGTGTTGGTTGATGTGACGACTAAGTATCACAGGGGTCAGTTCTAAGACCCAAGCTGTGGAACCTAGCATATGATAGGCTTGTTAGCCAACAATACGGAGAGGGTATAACCCCTTTCGCATTTGCGAATGACCTCGCTATACTGGTAGTGGCGCGGAACCTTTTCTTCAGTGCACAGCGTACATGCCACCAAGTCGAGAAATGGATAAAAATGCATGAGCTAGAACTGGCTGCAGGTAAGACCGACGCTCTAGTTCTCAAGTGACCAAGGAAAAGGGACGAGATGACATTCGGATATGCAGGAAAGAGAGTGGTCCCAAAGTAATGCGTGAGATATTTAGATGTGAAATTGAGTCAAAACGAAACGGGGAGCAGGTAAAGGGGGTGGCTCAAAGACCAGCGGTGAGATCATTGCAGAGGGCATTTCATTCTTTCTGGGGTACTGCAGTTTTAACAAAGACGTTCAGAAGGCAGCTCATCCGAGCAGATATGAAGAGTCAGTTGAGAGTGGCATGTGCACACAGAACAGTCTCTGCCGAGGTGCTGGGAGTTATCATGGGATGTATTCCGACGCACGTGCTGTGAAGGAAAGAGGAAGAGTATACGAGAGAAGAAATGAAGACATAGCAACAGAACGTTTAAAAAAAGAAAAAAGAAAGGGGTCCATGGTATGGCAAGAGAAATGAGACGTGATGAGAAGGGTGGCACTGTAAACGAAGTCGATGATTCCTAATCTGAGAAGATGGATAGACTGCGGGCATCGGCGTTCGGATTACTTCCTGACGGAGATGCTCACAGGACATGGTTGTTTCAGGGAATACCTGTACATATTTGGAAGGACAGAAAATGATAAATGCTTGTGTTGTGAAATAGTGGACAGTATCTCACACACTATATTGGTATGCGATAGATGGATAGGAGAGAGGACATATAAAGAGAACGTTGGAATGGAGGGAAAGGAACAAGAAGAAATGCGACCCGAAGGGAAGCAGGGGGCCAGGAGCAAGCAAGAAGATCAGACAGAATGAAAAGGGGAGATATTGAACATGAACAGATAGGAACAGATGGAGAGAAGGAGTCGGTCGTAGTAAGAAAGTGCGAGAATGCGTGAAAATTGTGCGTGAATGAGAGATCAGGATGAATGCTGTGCCGACGTTGCATCCCAATCAGGGCGGCCCGGCTGGTAATACATGGTTAAGGAGGGGATTTTTTTAACAGGTAGGTCTCTGGCATTGACGGCGATGGTATCCGAGCAACACCTGCGTGTGGTCTCGGATATCATCATGGCCACGTTGGAGAAATCCTGCATAACCAAGGCTGAAACCTTTTGGGACCGAGGTATGTTTCGAACGTTTTGACTACTTCCTCATAAAATACGAAAGAAAAAGTTTAGTTAGCCTGCTATTCTCCGAATGACTTCTCTCTCTAGGATCCTCAGTCTTTCTTTATGTTTCTGTCTCAGGCACATTAATTCAGCACCATATATGATTATTGGTCTAATTGCTACTATGAATATTTTCAGTTTAGTATTCTGAGAAAGCTTATTATCTTTGAGGAAGTTGTATTTCCAGTAAGTTCTGTTTCCTACCAGAATTCTTTCATTGATTTAATATGCTTTTACCATTAGTTCCATTAACTGAGATCCCAAGATATTTAAAGTGTTCTACCTTTTCAAACTCATATTTGCCAATATTTAACCTTATCACATTAAATGTATTTTTTCTTGAGTATATCAGGTATTTTGTTTTATCATGATTTTTGCTAAACCCTTCTTAGATGCTTCCTTGCATAACTTCACAAATTCTTCCTTTAACCTGTTTAGGTTTTTGCTAATCAATGCTATCTCATCGGCATAGGTCACAAGTTGCTTCCACATATAGCTTTAAAATCTATTACCCTGTCCTTTAGTTTACTGCTAATTAAGAAAGTTGTACGATTTTGACCCTGTTTGTATCTCCGGAACAAAATTTCGATCTTGTACTACAATTAAACCCTAATTAGACCAAACAGTACCTATGTAACGTATGTGAGACATGGGTGATTACAAAAAAACAAAAAAAAAAGTTAAAGTTTTCGGAAGAAAATTTGAGACCATCACCACTAATGATCTATAATGGGTCTAGATATAATCATAAACTTTACTAATTTTTGCTATAACTCCATTGAAAGGAGAAAGTAGATTCTTAAAAGTTCATGTTAACTTTCTCGTAGGATAACCAAAGTTATTATTCAGATTCCCAAATTACAAAGCTACAGATTACCTCAAATTACAAAAGCTAATACCATCGTTAATATTAAACAACTTTTAAAAGTTTTTATTTATACACGTTTAAAACTTTTCATGGATAAATAGGCAACAATGTTCAAGCCTTCAAACATTATTTCAATTTATGCTATTGGTAAGACTGATGTTACCGGAATTTCCTTTAAACACGTCACGAACATTGACGTCACTGTCTGCCATTTCTTTTTCGTTGAAACATGGCATCAGGTTAGTTGGTTTTGTATCATTTTAAAAGTAAATCAAAGGGGAGAATGTAATCATTCTCACACAGTCATAACAAATATGCTTTTGGTCAGTCAGTTAATTAATTGCAAATATTTTTATTATAGTATAACTTCTATAAGATCGAACCTCACTTTGCCCTCGTGTTAATGGCATTTTTTAATAGTATTGCTTTTTACAGGAAAAAAAGGAAAGAAAACCAAAGGGAAGACGTTTGCTCTTACCGATTTCTTACAGGAAACTACCGGCTCCATTCCTGTTCAACCTATTCGTAAATCAAATCTCAATTGGGCTGATGAGGTAGAAGATTTTGGTAAGATAATTTTTACCATATTGTTTTGAAGCTAATTTAACCTTGATTTAACTGATTTAAATGAGGGACATTCGTTATTACAATTATTTATCTTATATCTTGCGATTCTTTTATTCCAAAGCAGGTTTGTTTCCTATTGACCTTAGTTGCAGTAATACTTATAATTTAATGATAAACATTGATTAACTTCAGTTTAGTTTATAGTTCAGTTATACTGTTAACATTTGTTCTGATTATTTAATTCACTTTTAAAAATTATTACTTATTTTTGCGCTTCTATAGACTCTTGAGGGTAAAATACATGATTTTTATGAAAATACACCCTAAATTATTTTACAAATCAAACAATATTTGGTTTTCATTAAATATTTACAGATAAATTGTGAGTAATATTCATTATATGAAATATGTATACTGAATAATTTATTTACTTTTTTCATTCATTTTTTAAATTTATTCCAAACTATTTATCTTTTGAAGGATTCCAAACTTGACAATGGTTAGCTTTTGTACACTTTTCTAAAAGTAAAAATGAAAAAATTTTTGTCATTTTAATCAATAAATCTCTATTAAATTTTCTGTTATAAGACTAATTATTGTATTTCAATTACAATTGTTTTATTCTTTCTAAATAATAAAATTGAGAATGAAGTACATATCAAGGGAGATACTATAAACAATTTGTTTTATATCTTTCCATAAAAAAATGTAAAATCTTTTGCCACAAAGTTTTTAGTTCACTGTAATCTGCTTAGCAAATATTTTATTTGATTCTTTTTCATCAAAAAACAGTTCACTTTTTTATCATTTTGTATGTAAGAATGCTGTGAAAAACATCTTTTCAGTATACACTGAATAATTCTTTTGTTTGTATTTTCTATCAACATATTAAATTTGTATTGGATCTTGTTGAAATAATCATTTACATTTTCTTTTGATAAACATAATGTAAACTTACTACTTAAACATACTCATGATGATTCATAATACATTACACAAATATTTGCTGTGTATACAAATACAATCATGAATCTTCTTCTTCTTAAAGTGCCCTCTCCTCAATGGAGGTTGGCTACTACAATTTTAAACTCTTCTCTATCTTCAGCTGTTCTTATTAGCTGTTCAAAATTTAGCCCTGTCCATTGTCGGATGTTTCTGAGCCATGATAGTCTTTTCCTTCCTAGGCCTCTCTTTCCCTCGATTTTTCCTTTCACTATAAGTTGGGCATATTGGTACTTATTATTTCTCAGTATGTGGCCTAGGTATGATGTTTTTCTTACTTTTACTGTGTTAAAAAGTTCTCTTTCCTTGCCTATTCTATGCAGCACTTCTTCGTTTGAGGTATGCGATGTCCATGAAATTTTGAGTATTCTCCGGTAGATCCACATTTCAAAGGCCTCCAATTTATTTACGGTTGATGTTTTAAGGGTCCACGTTTCAACTGCATTTCAATCATTTCAATCACGAATCAATGTGATTCAATTATAGATGTTATTTTAATATCAAAATAACATTGAGCATGCTTTGAGTTATTTTCAATTTTTTTTTTGTTGAAAAAAAAAATGCCTAAATTAGTGAATTTTGGGATTTTTTAAAACTACTAAATGAATTATAATTCTACAAAAACCTTTATATTTTAAAACCTTCGTGTATAAGTAAGCAAATTTTGATAAGTGGGTTAAATCTTGCTAAAAACATAGTTTTAAATTTAAACAAAGATTTCTAAGTGTTGTGTGCCTGTTTTGCCAAGACTATATGCACTTATTATCATATACAGAGAGATTGCTTAAAATGCATATGTGAAATATTTGGTTCCATATTTTGAGCTAGATAGAATCCATTTATCCTTGTCAAAATATTTTTATTTGTACTTGAAGATTTAAAGATTATAAAGCATTTTATATAATTGCAGGTACTTTAGTACTTTTTTAGAAAAAAATTCCCAAAAATCACTCTAGTTTTTTTTTAGCCAAAAGTATAACTTGAAAAGGAAGCGTTTTTAAAAAAAATTAAGATAAAAAAGTATTTATTTCGATGAGATATGCTTCAACAAAAATTTAAAAAAAAATACACTTGGCTTGAAAAAATATACAAGATCAAATAGGTTTGGTGCAGTAGAAATGAAAAAAAAAATAAATAAAAAGTAGGTTTATGCTGTGCTTATAGGGATAAACCACTGACTTAAAAATGAAATAATAAAATCTGGTTCCAAATTACATATTACTTTCTGCTTTTCTTCTTCCAGGAGAACTGATTTCTCAGTTGTCAGTCAGTCAGTCAATGTTCTTCTTGGGGGGTAGGGATAAGGATTAGGATTTTTATTATGTGTGGATTGAACATTTTCTGTACCTGTTCTCTGTTGCTGCATGCTCTGTTTAAATACCTTTTAGCACTTCTTGTGATGTGGGCAGGGTCTTCTTCACTATTTTAATTACTGTGTTTTTCTGCAGAATTGGTTTCCATATATTTGGTAGTCTTTGGGTATCATCTCTGGTATTTAAATTTTTTGGATGATTTTCAATCTCTATGGCTTCCCTGATTACATGTTTGGCCTTATTTTGATGTTGGTCTATTTAAATTTATTTTGTGTCCTGTGTTTAAGGCATGTTGTGCTAGGGATGAAGTCTTCTCTTTTCTTTCGATGGAGTTTCAATATTCTTGTGTGTCAAACTTGTATCCTTTGATTTTTCTGTCTGATGTACAATTTATCGCAGTCCTCACACGGAACTTTGTATACACCTTGATTTTCCAATGCAACTTTTGTTTTTGCCCATGGTAATATGGTTGCGATTTTTCTGTCGGTGTTAAAAATAGTCTCTATTTTGTTTTTTTTTCTTAGCACTCTGCTGATTTTGTCTGCTGTACCTTTTATATAGGCAGGATAGTTTTTCCAACTGAAAATTCTTTACCAGCTTAGGAAGTGGAAGTTGGTGGCTCTGACTGTTTCATTAACTCATAAAACTGAGGAGCTTTTTCCTGGATTAAATAACCACATACAGGAATTCTTCTTAGAATTAATTTCTCAATCCAAATTGGAATAGCTCTTTCTGCTCTTTCTAATAATACATCCCTTGAGTAAGATGAAAATTTGGCACTTAATTTTGTATAAAAAAAATTATAGATTTTCTTATGGCAACTTCACTCTTAATATTTGCTCTTACAGTTGGTTCGCCTACGTTAAAATGTTTTTTAATTGCTTCCTTCCTAGATCCTTCTCCTTTCTCGAAGAGATAAAGAATTGCAATTTTCATTTACAACAAAATTGATTCTTTGGTGTTTTTTTCTTTGGGCCAAATAAAATCTTAAAGAAAGAATTAAAAAAATTACACCCAACAATATTGAGACAGCAAAAACCTCTTCTGATGAATAATAAAACTAATGACACTCCAGTTTCAATTCGAAAACTGTGCTGCTTCTTATAGTGCAACTTGGAATCGGCAAAATTTTAAACAACTTATATAAAATGAAGCACTGCTAAGAGAGAAATTATTTTAAAACAATAGCAGGTTTATACCTTTCAATATGAAACTAGCAATGATGTAATAGGGACATCATGTACCAAGGGAATCCCTGAATTGCAAAGGCTCACTTTACTGACTTTTTGGATGAAATACAAACCAAACAACTTTAAAATCACGTAAAAATAATATGCATAAAAAAAGACCTTACTGTAATTGGTATTCTGTAAAATATCCTTGTACTAAAGTGCATCTAAATGTTAGCTGGGACATTTTTGGGTCTTGATGGTGGCATATTACCAAGCCTTAATGACACACAAATCAAAAAGTTTATTATTTATATAATAATTTACCTGCAAATAAATAATTCTGGCTGAAATATGTGTAATATAACATTTCCAAAATGGAAATATAACTTCCAAATATAAATATATTCCAAATATTATATGTATTCAAAATATTTAAATTTGTTTTTCATGTATTTGTCTACAGGTTTATGGACTAACTGTTGATTTGGTTTTCATCACTACTATGTTTAATTAACAAAACTTAAAATAAATTATATTAACATAACTTCAATTCATTACAACTGATGTATTAATGTAATTTTGTCCTATCTCGAACTGAGTTTAAATAGATCTTTAAAAAACTGAATCATTAGAATCCCTAATTTCTGACTTTGGATTATAGGCGGGTGGTTTACCCCTAAAATGACACTTGAAAATGAAATATACCGTTGGATAGAAATTTTTACTAACAAATAACAACAAAAAGACAATTTACCAAATCACAAAATTTTTTCTTCATATCTCATTGAAGTAAATACTTTTTCTCTCTTATTAATTTTTCGAAAAATGCTTTCTTTTCAAATTACCTATTTGCAATTTTTGTTTAAAAAAATGCCTTCTAAAAAACTAGTAAATGAATTACAATTATACAAAAAGGTTTATAATCTTTAAAACCTTCACATTAAGAAAAATATTTTGATTAGGATATTTGATTTGATAAGGATAAGTGGTTTTTATCTTGATAAAATTATAGTTTTAAATTTAAACAAAGGTTTCTAAAAGTCGTGAGCAATATATTGCTTGAAATGCATTCAAAATATTCTTACTTGTACTTAAGGTTCAACAATTATAAATTAGAAAAAAATATCAAGATAAAATATTTATTTCAATGAGATATGACTTAAAAAAATTTACCCAAAGTGATTCACGAAATTGTTTTTTTGAGTTATTTGTTGATAACTATTTCCTGTCCACTTGTATTTATGTTCACCAGTATTTGTATAATACAATAATAATTATGGAATAATTCAAAATAAGGTAATATAAGACACAATTCATACGAAGATTTTCTAATTCTGACAAGTGTTTGATTTGGGTACACAAACATTTCTTATAAAATTTATAAGAAGACTTAAAAAAAGTTAAATTACCATTGATTACTGCATGAGTTAACATATAGAATACCTAGATCTTGCTTTCTATTTTAAAATAAATTTGTTGTAATATTTCTGTGTGTACAATGATGACATGCTCATTAAAAAACAAAAAATTTTTGGTCTGCGTCAATCCTACACTTGGCGCTTACATACAGTGTACCAGTTACTCTAATTGTGCTACGGGAAGGTCTGAGACAGGCAGCTAACCTCTAGCCGGGGTCTTGTGGTGACACAAGGCAAGAGGACCAGAAATATGTTGATGAAGAGTAAAGTCCTTGATTGTGTTGTATACACATAGATGACACTCCAAGTCAATTGAAATCTCTTGTTGCCAGCATTTTAAGTACAATTTGTGGGCTGAAAATCTGTGTTTTCAGAACTCAATTCAGACTAATCTGATGCTGACCATATTTTTTTGTTTTGAGCTATTACTGAGTTTACAATATTATTATGACTACTATTTTCTTGTTAAGAACACATAATAATTTTTGTTTTTCACATTTGCTTTTAAGATGATACCAGAAAGGCTGTCAATGTAGTGTTACCCACTGCTCCAAAAGCTTCTAGAGATTATGATGATATTAGCAATACGGTTCCTATGGAACCACCATTTTGGGCTTATCTTTCGAACTTGCCTTACGACGTGGATGAAGATGAACTTTCAGCATTTTTTAAAAACATGAGGGTAAGAACCTAATATTTTTATAAGAGAAATATTATTTTAATATACATTTTTAACTTTTCAACATCTTTTGTACTGCTGCAAAAATATGTCATTAAAAACAATCACCTCACGTCATTATTGTAGCAACTATTTTTATCAAGATTGGAATATATTTATCTGTTGAACCCGATATCAGCAGTAGTTTTGGATAAATCATACAAGGAAGGGGGAAGTAATTTGTTTATTACCAATGCAAACCTATATTGTTTGCTATAAGTATGGAAGCGATGCTGCTATAATGGGATTCTATAATTTTTTCTCTATATTAAAATGCTTAGGCGAGCGTTACAGAACTAGCGCCACGAGAAAGCGTCACGAACTAGGGGTTCTTCAAATTGATTTCTCGATCAATTCTTTTCTAGTCATCATATATTTATTTTAAGCAGGTTTTTATTAAAAACTGATGAAAACTAACTAACAAAGTACAGACATTAAATCAATTACGAATATCTACCTAATGATTGTCAAAATTTAAAAGTCAAATGTCGTCCAATTAATAACAATAAGTATTGAAACATCGTTTAAATTTTTATGACAACTCTCGTTTTGACTCGTCTGAATTTGACAGAAATAACATTCGCTTTGTTAATATGTTAGCAGGTAACGTTAGGAGCAAATAAAATTACTTTATTCAACTTTAAAAATATAGAAAACATAGTATGTAGCTTAGCACCAATCTACTGTACCATCTGTTTTTTCTTCCTAATTTCCTTTTGCGCTTCTTTGTATGGTGCCAATAAGTCTTCTAAGTCATTCTTGAATTTCAAACTCCTTTCCATAGAAGAATCCACGTCAAAAACCATATCCTGAAGTTTTTGAGCTGCTGATAATAACATATTTATTGTCCAATATTTCAAGGAGCTCGTGTTCTGTAAGTTCACTGTCATTGGCAACTAGATTTTCTTCAACAACACCTGAATGCAGATTTTAAAAACCTTTTCAATGTATTTTGTGCATCACTTGTAGAATATCATTGACTTCTGTTTTATGGGGTACTGCTGAGGTTACCATACAACTTCTAGCCATAGCTTTTTCTCACATGCATTTATAGTTGATGGGTGTATTTCATTGGTGGCTTCTTTGATAGTTACAAAGTGAGAAGTATTAAATTGACTCATAACTATTGGTAACAGTCAATGAAGAGTTTCATAAAATTGAAGATATGGCTGAATGTATGCATTAATATCATTTAAATTCAGCTATTATTCCCTGATTCAAAGGTTGTAAAAGCAAAGTGGTGTTCAAAGGTAGAAAGTTAATTCTTACATTTAAATCAATTAAGTTCAGGGTTTCTGGATATCTAGGAGCAATGTCAATAAGAAGGGTAGCAATTTTGATGCTAGGCACAAAACAGTAAAGCAGTTCGTAAACAATGTTGCCGTAACCAGTGCTTTTTCATTTGCCCTCTAAATTCCAAAATACTGGTGGTTAGTTTTTTTTCTTTTTTGCCAAGGTTTGAAATTTTGAAAAAACAAGTTACTTTGTTGCTTGAACTATTGCCATACACAATACTGGACGAATGGTTTTCTCACCCTTTTTAATAGTCCTTACAGTAGATTCATTCACTTTAAACTTTGTGGCAGTTCCAAATGATTCTCCTGCAGCTAAACAGTTTAACAACTCAATTGTTTTATCTAAACTCATTACACATCTTTTTCTTTTAACAAAATATTTACGATTCCTTACAGACGAAGACATTTTTCAGTATAAAAACTATGTACTATGTTAAAACTAGGACCGTAGAATCGCAAATTGCTGTTATCCTATGTGAAATGTGAAGGATGTGTGAAATCATCGGATGCCTGTGAATTACAGTATAGATTGTATAGAGTGGGAGCATTCATCAAAAGTTGATTGTGGGGATATCAAAACCACGGTTGACGAGTCAGCAGATAATAAGCCATACTTTTTCTGTGATTTCAGTATCTTTACATTGGCAATAAAACTTTCAGTTTTAAATCATCACTTTTCATAAAAGTACATGAAAGTGTGTACAAAGTAACAGTTAACTAATTGTCAAAACAATCATACAATATTATAAACACAAACCTATGAATACAACCTGTAATCATTGAATAATGGACATTGTAACAAACCATACCCTATATGACGTGACACCTAAGGTGCTATGAGGAAGGAAATAGCCCTCTGCAACTTATGTTCGTATGCGGTCCAAGAAGTATTATTATCTGATACACAGTCTTAGATAAAAATACAGACAGAATTTGTTAGTTAATTTTTAAGAAAGAGTTGAGTTTTAACCTTCAATAAAGAAGCACATATTTATCCATATTTATAAATTTCTTAGTAACAAAAACCCTAAAAATCCCTGAGAAAAAGTAAATTCGTGCTATGACGTGTGTTTGTTAAGACAACTAATAAAGCATATTCAATAACATCAATCAATAACATCAAAAATCAAATCGACTTCATTCTAATAAAAAAACGATTTAGAACTGCATCAAATCAGTTAAAACTTATCCAGGTGCTGACATTGGGTCCGATCACAATCCCATAGTAGCTGTAACCCAATTAAATTAAAAAAAGGTGATCAAAAAGAAGTCTCGCAAAAAGATTGATACAGCCCAACTACAAGACGAGAAAGTTAAGGAATCAGTTCAAAGACAACTGAAACGAAAATTTAATTTGGGAAAATATTGGTGAAAACGTCGATGAGGGCTTAAATAAAATCGTAACGACAGTAAAAGAAATCTGTGTGAGAAATTTACAAGGCAGGTCAAAGCCAAAAAAGCAGGCTTGGATGACAGATGATATACTGGATTTGATGGAACAACGGCGACTAGCAAAAACCAACGAAACACTTTACAATAGCATCACAAAAAGAAATTCGACGCAAAATACGAGAAGCAGAGTCAACATCTAGCCAAACAGTGTCATGACATGAAGAACTCGAAAAAAGATACGACACGTTTAACATGTATAAAAAAGTAAAAGGAAGCGGCTGGTATCTTCAATAAGAAACAAAATGCATTGCTACAGATGAAAATGGTAAAGTAATATTCGAAGTAGAGGACAAACTTAAAGAATGGGAAAATTACGTCACGAACCTAGAAGTATCTTCTCGAAGACGATAGAAGTAGTTCACCTCCCGATATTACTAACTGCGACGGACCCCTAATAACACGCTGTGAAGTTATAAAGGCCATACAATCATCAAAAGATGGCAGAGCGACTGGTCCTGATAAAATTCCAACTGAAATATATAAGCTTATAAAGGATAGCAATGTTTTAGAGGCTATAACTTCGTTTTTCAATACCATTTATACCAGCGGACAACTACCTAATGGTTGGTCTAACTCACTGTTTATAGCTCTACCTAAGAAGACAACAGCAAAAACCTGTGCTGATTATAGAACCATCAGTTTGTTAACCACTTATTGAAAATTTTTCTGAAGGTAATACATGGTCGTATCTACAATAAATGTGAGGAATACCTGGATGACACTCAGTTTGGTTTCCGTAACGGATTTGGAACGAGAGAGGCACTGTTTGGAATGAACGTACTTGCTCAAAGATGTCGTGATATATCTGTAGACATATACTGTTGTTTTATTGACTTTCAAAAGGCATTGATCGTGTTAAGCACTCTATATTGATCGAAGCTCTAAAAGACATTGGCTTGGACGGCAGAGATGTTCGAATAATTGCAAATTTATATTGGAATCAAACAACATCAGTTTTAGTAGATGGTGTGGAATCACAAGCTCTCAATATTAAAAGAGGAGTACGGCAGGGATGCCTCTTGTCACCCCTGCTTTTTAACGTTTACACCGAAAGAATTTTCAGAAAAGCACTTTCTGAAAAACAAGAAGGGAATACTTGTGAACGGCGAAGTCATCAATAATTTGCGATATGCGGACGATACAGTACTCCTAGCTTCTAGTCAAGAAGATCTGCAAACACTACTTGATAGTGTCGTTGAGAGTTGTAGGGAGGCAGGTCTGGATCTTAACATAAAGAAAACCAAAATACTTGTAATAAGTAAACAACAGAATATAAAACCGTCTATATATGTAAATAATACCAAACTTGAGCAAGTTGATAAAATCGTCTACCTTGGACAGCAATTAAATTGTAATGCAGAAAATCACGGCGAAATTAGATCCAGAATAGAGCAGGCTAGAGCTGCTTTTAGAAGGATGTCCAAGGTGTTATGTAACAGAGACCTAAAATTGGCATTAAGGATCCCGCCTACTTCGCTGCTACGTGTTCTCGGTCTTACTTTATGCTGTCGAGTCCTGGACTGTGAATAAAATCGATCTAAATCGCCTTGAGGCTTTCGAAATGTGGTGCTATAGAAGAATTTTAAAAGTTTCCTGGGTGGAGAAGATTCGTAACTCCACAATACTTGAACGTCTCAGCAAGACCACTGAGATCATAAAAAGCATCAAGCAGAGAAAGCTGGAATATTTCGGACATGTAATGAGAGGTCCCAAATATAGATTGCTACAAAATATCATGCAAGGAAAAATAGCAGGCAAACGCAGTCCAGACGAAGAAGAACCTCATGGTTGAAGAACTTGCGAGATTGGTATGGTGTAGATACAAGCATGCTATTTAGGGTGGCAGTGAATAAAATTAAAATAGCTATGATGGTAACCAACGTTCTGAAAGGACATGGTACATGAAGAAAAGAATAACATCAATATTTAATCAAAAATACAATAATATTCTGTCGTTAACAGTTTTTTAATTTGAATATTTTAATGCAATTTTGTCCCATTTGGTCTGTTAAACTTTTCTACAATAAAATAACATTGAATTACCTAAAATAATTCTGATTTCACTTTACTTTTTCACTTCACAAGTTTTGATTACACAGATGTATCTTTCAAAACCTATGGAACAACTGTCAAAACAATAGATTACAATAGATTAATAGATTACTTTTTGTTTTTCAAAATCTTAATATTCTAGTTTACAATGATGATACGCTCATTAAAAACAAAAATCTTTTTGGTCTGCGTCAATCCTACACTTGGCGCTTACATACAGTGTACCAGTTACACTAATTGTGCTACGGGAAGGTCTGAGACAGGCAGCTAACCTCTAGCCGGGGTCTTGTGGTGACGCAAGGCAAGAGGACCAGAAATATGTTGATGAAGAGTAAAGTCCTTGATTGTGTTGTATACACATAGATGACACTCCGAGTCAATTGAAATCTCTTGTTGCCAGCATTTTAAGTACAATTTGTGGGCTGAAAATCTATGTTTTCAGAACTCAATTCAGACTAATCTGATGCTGACCATATTTTTTGTTTTGAGCAATTCCTGAGTTTACTAGTTTTCGTAGTTAACAAAAGCAATTGTGATATCATCACATCATTTTGGGCATTCATTTTTTCTGGTAGTTGTTAGTTTTTCAATACTGTAATTCTTTTTGTATCAAAATATACATAAATTACTATAAATTATATATAAATATTTATACATATATAAATTACTTATAACATTTAATATTTAAATGATTTTTTACTTTCAGATAGCTAATATGAGAATTCCAAAAGATGACAGAGGAGGAGAATCGAAATCGAAAGGTTATGGATATATTGAATTTGAAGACAGAGAAAGTTTATTGGAAGCACTTTTCCTTCGTGACACTGTAAGTTTAAATGAATTGACATTAATTCTAAATATAATAACTACTCTTTTTACTGTGTACACTAAAAATGAAATGGTTTATGTAACTTACCAGATATGTATTAAATTTTTTGGATTTTTCATGCAATCATAAATTAATAATAAAAGTAAAACCCATTGAAAATTTAAAATATGTGAAAATGTATGTAATTTTTATTTTAATCTATTGTATATACAGCAAATTTTCAACTACCATATATGTTATTCAGTATGTGGAACAAAGATAACACTTAATTGTTTGAATACGAGTGAGACACAATTCACGCATGTTGGAGTAACAAGTCTAATTTTTAAACAGTGTTGCAAAATTTCTGTTACATCATTCCTTCTAAAATATTAGTTGGATACATGAGTGTAACATAATATTTAAATCCACTACAGTTCATTGCAGAATGAAAATTAATATTGCTCCAACAAAACTTACATGAAGTATCATGAAACTGTTATTTTTAAACGATTATATATTACTTGAGAACATAATTTGAGAAATTGATATACAACACACAGCGTGAGCTAAATAAATAAATAACACTTTGGTAGACATGACAAATAGTAAAAACGGTTTGAATGACCTCTAACTGAAGCTTTAATAAACAGTAAATTCTCGTTTTCGTTTCAACATTTATGACCATACCCAGAAAGTTAATTTCAAACAAAAAAAATTGAAAAAAAATTTGATTTAAACAATTTGTTAATTTATAAAGAGCACTATAATTTTGTAAGAAATATATATATAAAAAAAAAGAATTATCTCAATATCTGCCATAGTTTTTGCGTTATTTTATTTAAACTTTTACATTGAATTTAGCTATGCCCAGAATAGCAAGGAACGACCTTAAGTTTCAGTCATCACAACTTTTTACATGGTGCATATTTCTTTAACAGCTACACATAAATAGAAAGTTTGAACCTATTTTAACAATTCAATATTGAAAAAACTGGAAGAAACATTCTTTTTCATTGAGTTAACAAACAACTAGCTTTTCGTCCTAGTAAGAGAAACAAGCACATACTGGCCCAGGCTTGCTTCGGACGCAGCGCTGCGGTGTTTGACTTACTGAATTTTGAATAAACATTCATTTATGGCATTAATGATTTATATGTATGACATTAGTATTAATGCTTTAAATAATTATAATAAATAAATAAATAATAATTGTGGAAATCTATATTCAATGTTTTAATACTACAGTAAAGTACAGATAATCATTTTATTTTATTGATCATACTTTTAGCTTCTTTTGTCTGTATTAATTTTCACATTAAACAAATAGACAACCACCAATTATGTTTGTCACAAGTTCATATCTGTGATTTAGATGTCCAAAACAATTTTCAGATTCATAAGGTTTTTTAACGATTCAGCTCTTTAAACAAGATCAATATTGTGTATCCATAACTTTTATCTTATTTTATTAAAGATAAATTTTTTCAATTACAATTTATTAACAAAATGTATCTATAGAATATAGAGATCATTTTTATTTAAATTTGCAGACATTAAAATCTAGAAGAATGAGGATAGAAGTAGCATCAAATATGGATAACGATAGGCGAAGAGGTAGAATGGACATGAATCGTGACAGGCAACAAGATCGCAGTGATTCTTTTGGTGATTGGCGATCCGGACCAAGGGCACCTTCTGACAGTATGGATAATCGTCGAACAGGTTTCAATAGAGATCGAGACGGCGGTGGAGGTGGCGGAGGATTTACTAGAGAAGGAATGCGTGATAGAGATGAAAAAAGTTTTACTCGTGAAGGAATGAGAGATCGTGATTATGGTAGAGATAGGGACAATCGAGATTTTGGACGTGACAGAGATAGTAACAGAGACTTCAATAGAGATAGGGATAGTAATAGGGATTCATATAGAAAAGATATTGATGATCGGCCCGGTGGATGGAGAGATGGAGATAGACAAAATAAAGATGATCGTGACAGGGATAGGGGTAAGTTAACGTTACATATACTTTACTGAAATATACATTAACCCTGCAGTCGTGACGTGAAAAAAGTTACACCAGTGGTGACCACAGTCTTTCAAACTGTGTTTATGTTTTAGCCTTGTATTTGGAGAAAAAAGAACATCTATTTTTTAAATATTTATTATGTTACATAGTAATATTAAATATGTTAAATTACTTATAATATTGTTTAAAAATGAAAGTGATTGGTTTATGATGTCAATAATATATAATTGGAAAAATAAAACTAGGCCATTAGATCTGTTTTGTACGCACTTTGCACAAATACCGATCAAGTGTTCAAGACACAGAGATACTTTACACTTGCTACAGGCAAACAGTTGTTTTTATTTGTTTTCCAGTCATCACACGACGTGTAGCTCCTGTTTTCTCTGGTTAAGATTGTAAATTGAGCTCTGAGGCATCAGTCAGTTCTCTTAGTCTTAGGCAAGTGGATATCAGCTGACCTGAGCGTAGGTGCATGTGTCAGTTGATTAACAAGTGTATATAGGAAAGTTCTCCGAGGTACGAGATTATCTTCTTCAGCGTTTCATTTATTAGAGTGTAAAAAAGTACCATTGACCACCTTCTTGTATTTCTCGGGACATTATAATTCTCTGGCATCATGTTTTTTATGTTATAAAAAAAACTCACCTCTACAAATTATAAAATATTAAGATGTGAGTAGTGACCACGGTGTGAGAGTACAGGTTTTGAGAACAGTAGTCGATGCTGCACAGGCAAAGATTTGTCAGTAACTGAACACTACAGGCTGAAAGGTCGACTCCAGTTAGCGAGTGCAGACACTACTGGAATGGGCAGCTTACGCATTATGTTGATAAATAAAATTTCTTAATTATTTGAAGGCATGGTCTGAGAGACTTTGTCACGAATGCAGGGTTAAAAAAAACTAATAGTAATATGTTAGTCATTTTTGTCTCTAAATAATTGGGTGATGACTAAGTCTAATTTGCGATTAAGAATTGATTATGATATATTTGTGGATATTTGCAATAAATTTAGCACAGCATATATACTCATGGACAAAAGTATCAAATATTTTGGAATTTTCCAATTTTTTTTTGTAGACACTATTTTTTCAAAATAATTTTAGGTTACTGATGATACTCATATAATAGTAGACTGATGTACTCAACTGGTTTGAAATATTCTGACTTTTATTCAGTGTTTAGTGACATTCGTACATTTTATCATAAATAACTTTCTACAAGTAAAGGAAAAATCATATTTATTTGGATATTTTCAATTTAATTTATTAAGTTTAATTAAATATTGTTTTGATTTAACTTAATTTTAAGTTAAAAACAAGTATGCCACCAATTCGACACTGCTATGAAGCCTGAGTAGCACAGATTGTAATATTGTACGAGGAAGGATACACACAAAAAAATATTGCACGACGTCTCAGGAGAAGTCAATCTACAGTTTCGAATACTTTTAAAATGTACCGCGAAACAGGAAATTTTGTACAAAGGCCTGGTTAAGGACGTTCAAGGTGCACAACCGCAATTGATGACCGTTTTTGGTTCTTAATTCTACACGAAATCGTTCATTGACATTGATGCACCTCAGAAATGAGCTATTAAATGCTAGACAAGTTAATGTGAGTTCAGAAACAGTTAGACGAAGATTAAAAGAAGCAAACTTAAGTCCAGATGACCCGCCAAAGTTGCAAGTCTTCTCCAAAATCATAAAGCATGTCATTGGAATATCGACAATTGGAAAATGTTCCTTTAACTGATGAGACCAGAGTCCTAGGTCCTTATGGAAGCCAGAGGGTCAAAACCACGTCTACAGAAGAGTTGAAGAACAATTCGCCAGCTGCAATCTTGCCCAGACCGTTAATTTTACAGGTGGTGGCATAATTCCTTGGGATGGTTTTAGTTGGGAGGTACATACCACACTTGTGGAAGTGATTGGACGGATGAATGGTGACTCTTGCGTTTAAAACATCCTGTAAGATCATGTTTTGCCATATGTTTGTTACATTAAATATAAAAGATTCATGCACCGTTTAGCCCGCATTTAAATCAATAGAGCACATATAGGATTACCTTAAATGCCGCATAAGACAAAGAACTCTCGTTCCAAATATGATAGAGCAACTTCAGCTTGCTGCATAGGATCAATGGAATGCAATTTCCCAAGAATATATCCAAAATTTACTTTCAAACATGCCTTGAAGGATACAAGCAGTAATATGAGCTAGAGGGGAGAATACTCGTTACTGGTCATGCTCTTCTTTTAGTTAAAAAGACTTGTTTAAGTATTTTAAATTGGCATTTAAGTTTAGAGTAAAATACACTTATTTACCTAATATTAAGCATTTATATTTTCGCAATTTTCTCCGCATAAAACTAAAATTGTTCATTAAAGATTGTTAAAATAAACTCTATTTCACAATAAATGACTTGATCGACCAGAATTTATTTTGAAAAAAACAAAAATTAGAAAATTTAAAATATTCCGATATTTTTGTCCATGAGTGTATTTGTGCAAAGCACAAAAAATTGAACTCACAATTTGATTTTCATCTACAAGAATAACCAAATAAAGAGTATTCTGAATGTTAATCAATTAAAAATCTTATGTATGTTTAATAACAAGACTAGATTGAATGGAGGATAAAAACAATGAAAAATGATAAAGAAAGTTGATAAAACTCGTTTTCTTGCAAAAGATGAATTTGTGAGGTTTTTGAAGTTTAAAACATAATATATTATTGTTATTTGCAGGTTTCAACCGTGATAGAGGAAATTTCCGTGACTCTGACAGAGGTAGCCGATATGATGATGATCGAAGAGGTGGGGGTTTCGGTGGAAGAAGGTTTGATGACAGAAGAGATGATAAGGACAGAGATAGACGGGATGGATTTTCAAGGAGAGATGACCGGGATACAGAGTCGTGTAAGTAATTATATCCTTTCCCCCCTTTGAAGGATTTTACAAAGATACAATTAGTCATATATCATTTGTATTACAAGATGACTTACATTTTCTGTTATATAGCGGAACCACGTGAAAGGCCAAAATTAATGTTAGCACCAAGGACAAAACCAGTAGAAGTTGTACCTGTAAATACTACAGAATCAGTGCCTTCAGCTTCTATATTTGGTAGTGCAAAACCTGTAGATACAGCGCAGCGAGAAAGAGAAATAGAAGAGAAAATTGCCAGAGAGGCTGATAAACCAAGAGAAAGTAGTAAAGATAGAGATGAGAATAGAAAGCATGAAAATAGTGAACGAAAAAATGTAAGTAAAAAATATGAATATATAAAAAAAAAGTTCTAGTAATAAAACTTTTTAAGGAATGTGCTATTCTGAAACATTTTTTGAATTACAAAATTTTTTATTATTCAAAACCATCTTTTTTTTTTATTTAAAGACTAGTTTGGTCTTTTTTGTGGTATCTTATAACCAATGTTCTTGTTAGTCAGTTCTCTTTTGCTATTCGCTCCGTGCGTGACCATGGTAGGGGTACATTGAAACGATGCCAGCGTGCGTAGCGGCGAAATATGACAAAATTGGAATATTGGACAAAATATTTTTACGCATAAGTTTTATCAAAAATGTGTGCAAATAACATGTTTGCGTATTTAATTCTGCTAATAATAGCAAAAACAGTGAGTGTAATTTTTATAGGTTTCCCAAAGATTACATATAAATTAGAGAAAAGAAAAAGATGAATTCGTGCTATTAATATGAAAAAGTAAATATCACATAATTCATTTTTATGCAATTGAAATAGGAACAATTTAAATAATTTACCTTGAATGATATTTCATAAGGCTTCAAGCTAACTGCAGATGACTTTAGCTTTTATATCATAACTTTTACTATTATTGTTTTTAATTATATGCTCTTTTGCGTGAAAAACTTGATTTGCCAGTACTAGATTTTTCGCTTTCTTTTCCGTTTGGAGTTGAAAAGATATATTATGATGAATTTTGAGAATCTCAGTTTTTAATACTACATTTATTTTGTACATAAACTAAAAAAAATATAGTTAAAAAACTAATTTATTAATAATTGTCAATTTCGCATGTATTTAACAATGTCAAACATATGTCCATATATTTAACCTGAAAATTGGGACTCCAAAATTGTCAGATGAAGGCGGTAGGTGTCGCATCAGTCACGCACGGAGCGAATAGGTCTAAATTTTTAGTTCTCAAGTTCACCCAACATTCTCTAAATGTTTAAAATCCCACTGTGCACTGTAAAAAAATTGGATACTTATCTCATTAACAATTTTATGAATACTACTCAACTTATTGATAACTAACATAAATAATAATGTTCTTTTAGGTAGATAGGATTGAAAGAAGTAAGCCGCCACCACGCAGAATAGATGATAGTCCATCTAGAGATAAGGATCACAGAGATGGACCTAGAAAGAACTGTAAGTATTATACAGCACATCGGAAGTACAGTACATTCAACCAACTTACACCTCTAAAGGATTAATAGAATTTGCAGAAAATCTTTTGTTGTAGTAAAATGCATAGTAAACTGCACTAAAGTTCTCCATAATCCTTATTATTTACTTGGTTTAGAATATTTTGCCTGTATTATCAGTTGGTTTAACTATTGGATTATCAGTAATTGTTGGTTTTTCATTACATTTCGGTATTTCCAGTAACTCTGATTTGAAGGCGTATTCCGAAAAATTGATATTATCTTAAACTAACCAATTTTTTGGTTATGTTTCTCCAAAATCTGCGAATGGTAAGGTGCATTATCTAAAACTTTAACTAATGGTTCACTCAGACTAGGTAACAGTTTCTCCTCAAGCCATTTAACAAACATATCTGCATTCATGTTTTGCGAAGATAGCGAAGTCTTTGACTTCGTATCTGTGTGTTTTATTGGTTTTATGCTGTCGTCTTGCCACATTCTTTTAATTTTACCCTTTGCAAATATCCATGTCTCATCTAAGTGTATGAATGTTGCATTTTCAGATTTAAATTTAGTATATTCTCTCAAAAATTTAATTCTTTTTTGAACCACACTACTCCTTTCGCGTAAAAGTATCCTATTATTTTCTTTTTTGAATTTAAATCCTAAATCTCTCAACACTTTCCAAATGCTAGTCCTCTCAATCTCAGAAACTTATCTTTCTCTTAGTTTGGCCAGTAAAGTATTAAAACTGACATGTTGATTGTTTTAACATGCTCGATACAAAACATTGCGAATTTTGAGTTGTTTTCTTCTCTTCTCATGATACTCAGTCACAGTAAAATCTTGAGAATCTTGAGACAGTCTTCACTACAGATTTTAGGTTTCTTTCGTTTATCCCGATTGCGTCACAAACGCATTGATTTATACATAATAATGACTTTAAAGGTGCACCATCTCTTTCCATGGTAAAGTATTTATGCACATTTACAATTCATCAATATCCAACTTTAACGTCTAGGCATGATGGTCACTTGAAACTACTACAGGTAAAATATAATATAACCGCTTACAAAGAACCTAAACACATTAAGCAAATTAGCCTAATGATAATTAGGAATGCCGATCGTAATTTAATTGTATGATAAAAAGTTAAGAAATGGTTGAAAACCATTGAAATTTTTAGTATAAGTATTTTCATTTTAAAATAAAAAGTTAAATATATTTACTAAAACGCTAACTTTAAACCCGTAATTGCAGACGTCTCAAAAACGGTACACTCTAACAGGCATATGGTCAATCTAATCACCAGTATTTAAATTGACAAAATGTTGTAGTTTACTCCCGAAGTATTTTTTAACAAAAATTAAAAGTGATATTTTATTACTTTGAATATAAATTATCCTTAGTACGGTAGTATTTGTTTCAGAAAAAAAATATTAAACAAGTGGGTGATATAAATTTACGTTAAATAACATGCAAGAATACTATTTACGTATTTAAAAAAAAAGTGTAACAAAATATGCAAAACTATGAACAACGGGTAAATGACATATTTATTTTATACCTAAAAATTAGCAAAGTGTTAAACATTATGGAGAACACCAATGTAGTTTACCGTGCCTATTATTACAACGAAAGGTTTTCTGCGAATTCCGTTAATCGTTTTGAGGTGTAAGTTGATTGAATGTACTGTATGAAGAGAATTAGTATTAATGAGTGTAAAAAATTGTGAAAATTGTTTAGGACAGAATTATCGACATATAGGCAAAAAATAAAATCACATTTTCAGTAATTCACACATGTACACAAGTCCAAAACACAATTCTTTAAATACATCTAATTGATGTTCTAGATGATGACAGAAAATTACCTCCTAAAAATGATCAAAAATCACCAGACAGACCTGATAATAGGCACAAATATGATAAGTCTGAAAAGCCCAAGCGGGAGGAGAAAAGGTAAGCAACAAATATATTTATTGCTTGTTTTACAATTTCGCTATTTCATCAATTCTACAAAATAAACTTTAAAAAATCGGTGTATGTATTTAACTAAAACAGTACATTTTTATCCACGAAAAAAATTAAATAAAGCAAATTATAAAAAACACATAAACTAATGATTAAAAAATTCTGCAAACTGCTAGATTGGCGATCATCACAGTGCATCTATACCACCATCTTAACTTGCTCACAGTTGACTTGACTTGACAGTCTCAGATGTTAATCTGAGGTGGGTAGGCCATGTAATGCGGATGGAGCAAACCGACCCAGTTAGAAAAACGTTCCTTGGTAGACCTATTGGTCAAAGGAGAAGAGGAAAACCCAGAACAAGATAACATAGATCAAGATATGAGAAATATGGAAATACGTGCTTGGCGGAGGAAGACGATGGATAGAGACGACTGGAAAAAAAATCTTAGGGAGGCTAGGACCCACACAGGGTTGTAAAGCCAAAATGAACCAATTCAATATTTAAATGAAACAATTCAACGTAGCAACAAAATGTAGTTATAAAAACACAACCCAAAAAGTCAATGTCAACAATGTAAATTTTCATGGTACAATAAATTGTTTATTCTACCATGGTAAATTTTAGTTTCATAAACAGCGCCCCTCTGTGCTACTTACATGCGTAGAAACAAATGTGACCAATTTTCCTTATCTTTTAACCACTCTTTCTTTTTTTATCACTCGATGATACAAACCTCGTTGTGGATGCTAGTCTAGACTCCTGCGGAGGTTGAGTATGTACTTTTATGTCCCCTCAGTACCTTGGCATTTTTTGTTGCATAGATTCGATGTTTCGAGGGTACCAGGCTGAAAACCCGTCAATGTCTGTCCAGACTGTCAACAATATAACCAGCGTGTTTACTTAAGTCTCATTCAAATAGTAAATATTACAGTCATTCTGCTTATATTGTCTTATTGCAAGTATCGTTGCCTCCACGATATAATTTCATTTTTTTTCCTTTAAAATTGTACTCGCTGAAAATTGAAAGTTTTCTATAAATTTGGTATTTTTGGGTTTTCTAAAACTTTTTACATAATTTTTTGAACTGTTGGAAGTTGCTCATTTGGTAAAAAGAAACTGAACAATTAGTTGAATTGCTCTTTGTTCATAAGTGATTTCATCAAGCACTTTTTTAGATTTTTGATGGTGGTTCCATCAATATTTTGGCGTTCTTTTAAAATATTATCTACAGATGATTTGTTTTATACCTAAAATTATTTTTAAAACAGTTTTAATCCCTATCTCAGATGCTTTTTTATATCTATTTAAAATTACAGTTTTCCTAAACAGTAAATTTTGTTTTTTTTTGTACTTCTTCTTGGAGGTGAAAGAGGCATTTCCATTCATATTTAAAACAACCGAAATTCTAACCCAAACTGATTTTATTTAATTACGATGTGTACACGGCTTCTACGGTTTAGTTACAAACGTGTGCAACCTTGCAGACTGTCAATTACAACAAAAAATCTCACTAAATATGCGTACTTGAGATTCTGTTTATTGTGGACGTGCCCGACCATAGCATTTTTTCAAATTTAAAACTAAGTTTTTATGTTACATTTTTTATTTATTTTTTTCAGAGACAGGTATGAAAAGGATATGCCAAAATTGACTGAGCCAGAACCACCGAACTTCGCCGCCAACAACAAGTTCGCTTTTCTGCCAACAGATTCCGATTAGCAATACGTGATTATTAAATGGTGTAAATATTTTCAATAAACGTTTAATAAAATATGAACTTTTTAAAACGAATGTGAAACGGTTTTACATATTTATTGTTTTAGTCATAGAATATATTTTTTGTTAAATACAAAAAAACCAGTTTGTATGTGTATTTTTTTGTTGAAAATTTTATTGTAATTTGTGTTAATGAATTACATATTTATTTCCACTGTTATAATTTTTTACTATGAAGAAAAATAGTCCCTGAGTTCACTTGGAAGATTCTGAAAATGTATAATCTATTAAATTAAGGTTGTTGAAAGAAATGGTTAGGGATGATCTCCGTGGAGCTGTTTCACAGAGCAGACAACAAAACCATAATAGCCTTGATGATCGCCAACATCCGGACCGGATAAGGCACTGAAGAAGAAGAAGAAAGAAATAGATTAGATCAGGGGTTCCCAATTTTTTTTTTGTCTCGGAACCCTAATCGACGATATTTTTTGACAGAACCCTAATTGAT
Organism: Diabrotica balteata; assembly: GCA_918026665.1. Lineage (NCBI taxonomy): Eukaryota > Metazoa > Arthropoda > Insecta > Coleoptera > Chrysomelidae > Diabrotica > Diabrotica balteata. The sequence goes on from OU898282.1 coordinate 27,928,160, forward strand.
ATTTTCCCCTATTTTGATAAATAAAACCTTGTAGTTTGAATATTTTTCATGTTAGACTGAAAGAAGGAAGAAATTATGAATGAAAAATAATATAAGGATTACAAAATATTTATTACACAATTAAATAACTATACTTATTTCAAGGTGAAGAATAAAATTGAAATGAATGCGCAATTCAATTTCACCATGAACACAAGAGCTCACGTGCCGCAGCGCCAGCACTTCTCAAGGCTGGGTAGCCGGTGGCTTACCCTCACCACTCAACCAAATAGTTTAGGATGTTTGCAGCGCACCATACCGGGGTTTAAGCGAAAAGATGTAATTATATGTAGTTTGAGTGTTTTCTACGAATGTTTTATTTAACTATCGGACGGACGCGGACCACCATTTAGGAACCGCTGGATTAGATGATTCACTACAGTGGCAGATCTAGTGAGGGGGGAATTTCCAATGAAACGCCAGCCATGACATAAAAAAGATAAACCCAAAAGACTTTGGACCTTGGGGGAGGGGGATTTTTCCCTCTTCGTGTATCCGCCTCTGATCCGCTATAAATAAAAACTTATTAGGCATGTATCATGCTGCTACAGAGTATTTCACTTCACATTAAGAACTGAGCGTTGCGTAGATAGGGCTACGCATTTCTTATGAACGAAAGAAGCGCGCCGGTGCGAAGACAAGCACAAAAGCAATTCAGGGTTGTATTTTCTTTTCCACGGAAATGAATTTTTCTACCGTAACTGACCAGAAGTGCCCATCAGACAAAAAAATGGGGAAATGATTTTAATTAAATAAATACATATTTACAAAGGATAATTTTAAATTAAAGGTTAATTGTTTTTTGCTGAGAATACATGCCATTATAATCATGGTCATTACATACAAATCAATTATCTTCGTACCTATAATACAAGGCTTTGTGGTTGTTTAGTAGTTATTCTGACTTCACAGTTCATTGAGAATGGAAATTCAAAAATTAAGCGAAGGGAGTATCTTTGACATGTATGCAAAACAAATTATTTTAAATGTATTTAATTATCATCTACATTTAAAGATTTGTGAACGTGTTTAACAAGTTGAATCGATAAAGTAAGTGTTCAATCACAAATTAACCCCTTAATTTGTAATCTCACATTATTCTTAACTTCTTAATCTTTTATTGTTTCACCGTGTATAAGTGACATTGCAAAACCATATCGTATGATAATTTAATAATTAGTTCATTTACCTACAACTAAATAAATTGCCGAATAATATATTTTCTAATTGAACTTCTTAAGTGTCGCAATTAAGGCGTAGATTAAATGGTATTGTAAGCAAAGTTAGGTGGTATGGTATGATAGAAAGCAATGACCTATGTGCTTAGGTATGGATTATTTGTTAGATTACAAATTGGGGATTTGAGCTCCTATGAACACAGTCAATATTAAGTAGTTACCTAACGAACATCAGATTGTGTAATTACCAGTAGCTATCAATAAATCATCACTTTTACTCCACAACTTTAACCTTTTATCAGAGAAGCGACACGAGCCCCAAAATCCGTGTATCTTTTCTGTATACGCATGTCCGAAATTGGTTGCTTTACTGTCAAAAACACGTGCGTTTTCTTCAACTCTGGTTGCTTACGATAGTCCGTAGACACCTGTGGTAAATTCTCAAGTGCATTTGACCATTTATCTAATTTACTTAGTAGTTAAAAGTTTATAGTTATAGTTAAAATATAAGTTATATAAGTTTATAGTTAAAAGTTTAATTTATAAGTATTTAAAATGTCTTCTGGTTATTGTTGTGCGTTTCGCGGATGTTCATCTGTGACAGGAAAAGGAATAAGTTTATTTAGATTTCCTAAGAATAATACCAGGTAATTACTATTGCTTTGTAATTATTATTAGTTATTACATAATGGTATTAATTTGACTTTCGATCAGTAAGCCGACGCCGACGTGTCCGTCCGAGCTCTCGTCAAGTGGAGCAATAAAAAAATAAATTTTGGTCGGCCAAGGGATAGTTCAAAATAAAAACCAGAGAACTACGAACCCACATTAAATTTATTGTCTCCGAAGGCTCAGGTCAAAAAATCAACAGATGTTGGCCTACTGGTGTGAAATCGCTCGCAGACAACAATACGAATATAGTATTTTTAGGAAATAAAAATATATAGAGGGTTTTATACACGAGAATATTTGATTTAAACGAAACAAAGAAATTCCTAAAATGCTCAAACTAAAAATTGTTGGAAACATAATTAGACCGATAATTGGGAAAATCTTAAAATTACAACAGAACAAGACATCAAAATAAAAACATGATTGCAAATAAACAAACTTACATTAACATAACTTCAAATATTTGCTGTCTTTTTCACCAAACAAACTTACATTAAATTATGAAAAAACTAAATGCTCATCTACTTTTTGCTATATACAAAAGTTGTCTGTCAATGTTTAATTCGTTAAATATAAATAACAAAGATCAAATATATGGATCGGAGTACACAACATATTTAGGGAATAAATATTTAAATGGGAATTACAAATAAAAAATATTAAAACTTTATTTGTTGTATATCTCAATATTTAGTGACAATCGGGAGAAAACTGTAAATTTATTAAGATGAGATATTGACAAAAGTTAAATACTTCATTACTTACAATACACTTAGAATATACTAATACTCTTATAGTTGTAAGTAATGAAGTATTATTTATAAATACAAAAAGTTCTTTGTTTAAAATTTGTTCTGTTAAAAATTTGTAGTGCCAAAATGTGGATAGAAGCTTGCAGACGAGAAGATTTATTGTTAAAAATGGATATACTTTATAATAGTTATAGGATTTGTGAACTACATTTTGAAGATAATCTTATTGTCAAAAAAAAATAAAAGAAAAATATTGGTGCATGACGCAGTACCTTCCAAATTTCAATATAATACGATAAACACAATTGGGAAATCTTAAAATTACAACAGAACAAGATTTCAAAATAAAAACATGATTGCAAATAAACAAACTTACATTAACATAACTTCAAATATTTGCTGTCTTTTTCACCAAACAAACTTACATTAAATTATGAAAAAACTAAATACTCATCTACTTTTTGCTATATACAAAAGTTGTCTGTCAATGTTTAATTCGTTAAATATAAATAACAAAGATCAAATATATGGATCGGAGTACACAACATATTTAGGGAATAAATATTTAAATGGGAATTACAAATAAAAAATATTAAAACTTTGTTGTATATCGCAATATTTAGTGACAAGTTTGTGACTAAATCAGGAGAAAACTGTTAATTTATTAAGATGAGCCAATAATTTAAAGGTAAATGCTCCAAATATACATGTCTACTTCAAGAAGTTAAAGGTTACGGAGTACCAAGCAAGCTTTAAAGTTTCATATCCATTGGATTATAAAAATGAAGTTCTCAATCCCAGTATCTGGCCTGAAGGTTCAATGGTTCGTCGTTTTGACTTCAAGTATAAGAATTGTACTAACCGCCGTTAACAACAAAACCAGAAATAATTGTTACAAATCCGGCTTAGGCAAACTAGATACTACAAATAATTTTAAAGGCAATACCAATCAACTAAAAATCGTATGTATTAACTCTGAATCTATTGTAAACAAAATAAATTGTATCGAAATATTAGTTAAAACTGAAAGTCTGGATTTACTATGTATATCCGAATCATGTGTAATGACAATAATATAAATTCGTTTTATCTTCCTAATGCTCTCTTGTAATGATTCGTAATACTTTTTTGATTATTTTTTAGGTTATTACATTTTTATATTTATAGAAATATACTCGTACAATAGTTACTTCTTGATTTTTTATTCGTTTTAGTCGAATATCGTTTACTCCAATATTCGACTTTAAAGGAAAAATGTAATTTTAATAGGTTTCCAAGACATTAACAATCGATATCAATATAAAGTTTCTTGTTTCTCAGTCTCACCCAAAGAGAATTGGAATTTTTAGAGTTTGTGAAATTTCCGTGGCAGTTACAATGGCTTTGTTATTTTTCGATTATATTACGAAAGATAATTTATTAGGAAATTCCACGACGAACAAATTATATCTTGTATCAACACAAGCCAAAAAGAATCGGTGTATTATTGTATTATCAATGCCAACATCAGAATAAACAAAAAAGTATTTTCGTCTATGGTTCCATCAATACGATTTTCACCATTACTTTGCGTTGTGCGATGTATTTGCAACCTTTTGTAAATCAAAAATAATTACACCATTTAGAATGTCAACAAAAGCCGGCCCTGCATGTAATTATTTTTTCAGTGCAATATTTCATATTTATTGAAAGTCAACATAAATGCTCAATTGTATTTAAGAATTTATATTGTGTGATATGCCCACTGACTATTAGTAAATTGGTTGCTTTCCTGTCATTTTCACTCGTTGGCGGCTTGCCCACGCAAGATCAAAGGAGTGTCGCTTCTCTGCTTTTATACCTATCATCTTCGATCGACGAGAAGCGGACAAAGGGGCATTTACTAACCGATTCGAACCTCACAACTACGTTCGAAACTTTCCAGTAAGTGATATGACGGGAGTAGGTTTAGTCTTCTTCTTCTTCTTCTTCGTCTAGCCATTCACGTCCACATCTGAACATAAGCCTCTTCAAGTCTTCCTTTCCATTGTTTTTTATTGTACGCTACTTGTAGCCAATTTTTCCCGGCAGTCCTTTTCAGATCATCTGTCCATCTCATAGGAGGTCTGCCTCTGGGTCTTTTGTGTTGGTATGGTCCTCCAGGTTAAAATTGATCTGTGCCATTTGTTTAGATCGCTCCTAGCTACATGTCCAGCGTATTCCCATTTCAGCTTTAATGCTTTTTGCACCACATCGGTGACTTTGGTTTTCTGTCTTATCCATGTGTTTGTTTTCTTGTCCTTAAGTGATATACCTAGCATTGCTCTTTCCATCGCGTGTTGAGTGACTCTAAGTATATTCATATTCTTTTTTGTGATTGTCCATGTTTGTGCCGCATAAGTTAATATCGGGATAATGCATGCATCAAAAACTTTAGATCTAAGATGTAATTGAATTTGTTGATTTCTGAGTATATAGTTCAGTTTACCGAATGCTGCCCAAGCTAACTTCTTCTTCTTTTTATTTCTTCAGTCTGAATTTCCCTATTTAGGATTATTTTTTGTCCCAAGTATATATATTCTTCAACTTTTTCTATAACTTTATCGTTTATTATTGTCACGGTGTCTTCGAGTGCATGACTTTTGTTTTGTTTAAATTCATTTTCAGTCCTATTTTAGAAGATTCGGTATGAAGTTCTACAAGCATGGTTTGCATTTCTTGTAGGTCAGTAGCTATCAGGATTATGTCATCTGCAAATCGTAGATTACTGAGGTAGCGGCCATTGATGTTTATTCCCTTATATTTCCAATTTAGGTTTTTAAAAACGTCCTCCAAAACTAAGGTGAACAGTTTGGGTGATAAAGTATCTCCCTGTTTGACTCCCCTGTTTAGTGGTACAGGGTTCGTGTGTTCATTTTCATTTAGGTAGTATGTAGCTGTAGCTTGGTTCATAGTTTCTTTTATTAAGTTAATATATCTGCTGTCTATTCTACAATTTTGCATTGCGTTTATTACGGCCGTGTGTTCTATGGTATCGAAAGCTTTTTCATAGTCTACAAATGCAAGGAAAACTTGAAACTTGTATTCGTTACATTTTTCTATTAATATTTTTGTGGTTAACAGGTGATCGGAAGTTGAATAGCCTTTTCTAAAACCTGCCTGTTCATATGGTTGGTATTCGTCTAATTTCCTTGTTAGTCGAGTAGTTATGACTTTGGTGAGTATTTTAAACAGGTGTGACAATAGGCTGATGGGTCTGTAGTTTTCCAATTTTCGACTATCACCTTTCTTGTGCAATAAGATTACTTTAGAGTTGTTCCAGCTCTTAGGGACTTTGCCCTGATGTAAACAACTGTCCACAAGCTTAGTTACAATTGCAATTAGTTTCCTGACCTCCTTCTAATATCATATCTGTGGTAATACTATCTTCTCCTGCAGCTTTATTTCTCTTCATGTTTTCCAGTGCTGTAGTTACCTCTGAAATTGTTACTTTTGGCATTATTTCTGATCCAACATTTTTTTATTAATTTCCGTGCTGGTCTCATCTCATCATCTTGTTGATGTGATCTGTAAAGTTCTGTGTAAAATTCTTCTATTCGTGTCAGTATGTTTTCTCTACATTGTGATTTCATTTTCGTCTTTTCCTATTAATGATATCATCTGACGTCGTCCTAGTGTCGGTCTGAGACATTTCATACTCTTATTTTTTTCAATAGTTGTTGTTATTAATTTTCGTTTTCTTTTCTTTTTTGTTGTCTGATTCCTTTTCTAATCTGCCTATTAAGTTCTCTATATTCGTCGGTTCCCCTTTTGTTAGATTTATTTAAGATCTTCCTTCTTTCTATTTGTTGTAATATTTCTTTGTCTAATTCATTGTATGTTGTTTTCGGTTTTTTCAGTTGCAGAAGTCTTTTATTCACTGTTTCGGTAATAAGGTTATTTAAATCATCAATATCATTGGAGTTTATCTGCTGCATGCTAACTGATTTAATGCATGCACTATCTTTTTATTAAATTCACTATTTTTGATTTCTTCAGATGTCCATGTGTATCTTTTTTCATGTATTCTTTTTCTTTCTAGTTTTTTGTTAATTACTAGTTTTGTTCTTATTAGTCTATGATCGCTTCCTAGGTCAAACTGATTTAATACTGATACGTCTTCTACTAGGTTTCTATTCTTCGTTAAGATATAATCTATTTCATTCTTTGTCTTTTTATCGGGACTCATCCATGTCCCATTTTCTGCTTGGTTTTTTATTGAAAAAGGAGTTCTTTTTAGGTTTTAGTACTATTTCTAAAATACTCAAAGAAGCTGTGGAAGGAAGACTACGGCCCATAAAAAAATAAAACATACCAAAAGTAGAGTTATCAGCAGTAGTTCATACGCGGCTCTGCGTCATCTTGCATAGTTTTTTTTAATGTACCGCTGATATGCCTGCAATCATTTCCTCGGTTCAATTATATTTGCTAGCTTTCAAAAGTCAAAGGTTTTGTTCTATGCAGAGGGCAATACAGTTATTTGATGAATCATAGCATTTTGTGTGAGATTATAAATATGGCGTCGGGATTAGTTTGGGACGCAGTCTATTATAAATTTATAATGTATATGGCGAGGCTAATCTGAGGGCTAATTATTCGAAACGCAAAAAGACTTCATTTTCACTTCACTTTCAAACATTCTCTCACCTATATTGATTGATCGGATAATTATTTTAACTATATGTAAGCGCGACGATTAAACGCGAAAGAAATAAATGGATAGGGATAGGATAAGGATAAAAATCTAAAACGCAATTCGAAATGTTAAATAAAAACCTTACGAAATTTGTTATAATACACACAGTAAACAAAAGTACTACAATAGTTTTAAAATATATAATGAACAGTTTGTTGTTTTTATAATGAAAATTTACGCAAGTTTGTACTATTTTTCGAAAGCACTTTTTCACAATCACGAATAAATCACTTTTATGCTCTTTTTACTGTAGAAACGTTATTTTGATGATCATTAATCGGCATATGTGCAGACAGCTTTTCTCCAGTGTGAACTGTCAATGTGCTTTCAAATTACCATATAGTCTAAACTGCTTAAAACAAATTTCACACTTGTAAGACTTTTCTTCAGCGTGCACTATAAATGTGTTTCCAAATTAAGTGGTTCACTAAACTACTTCAAATTAACTTTTTCTCTAGCGTGTATCCGTAAATGATTTTTTAAAATATTTGTTTAAGAAAACTGCTTAAAACAAATTTCAAATTTGTGAGGTTTTCCTCCAGTGTACTCCCTTACATGTACTTTCAAATTACTAGATTGGTTAAACTGCTTAAAACCAATTTCACATTTGTCAGGTTTTTCTCCAGTGCGCGTTCTTAAATGTAGTTTTAAATATCTTGTTGCAGTAAGCTGCTTTAAACCAGTTTCACACTTGTATTTTTTACGGTGTGAACTTTAATGTGATCAGTGAAATGACCTTTTTGAGCAAACTGTTTTAAACAAATCTCACACTGATAAGGTTTTTCTCCAGTGTGCACCCTCAAATGTATTTTTAAACAAGTTGCTGTAGTAAATTGCTTAAAACAAATTTCACATTTATGAGGTTTTTCTCCAGTGTGAACTTTCATGTGAACAATAAAATTACTGTTTCGAGCAAACTTTTTTAAGCAAATTTTACACTGATACGGTTTTTCTCCAGTGTGCACTCTTAAATGTATTTTCAAAGAAGCTGCTGCAGTAAATTGCTTAAAACAAATTTCACATTTATGAGGTTTTTCTCCAGTGTGCACCCTTAAATGTGCTTTCAAATTACCTGCTTGGTTAAACTGCTTAAAACAAATTTCACACTTGTAAATATTTTGTCCGGTGTGTACGTTTATGTGATCAGTTAAATGGCCTTTTTGAGCAAACTCTTTTAAGCAAATCTCACACTGATAAGGTTTTTCTCCAGTGTGCACCCTCAAATGTGTTTTTAAATAAGCTGCTGTAGTAAATCGCTTAAAACAAATTTCACATTTGGAAGGTTTTTCTCCAGTGTGCTCCCTTAAATGTACTTTCAAATTACGTCTTTGGTTAAACTGCTTAAAACAAATTTCACACTTGTAACTATATAGTCTGGTGTGAACTTTCATATGATCAGTAAGAGTACTTTTTTGAGCAAACTGTTTTAAACAAATCTCACACTGATAAGGTTTTTCTCCAGTGTGGACTCTCAAATGTATTTTCAAATAAGTTGCAGTAAATTGCTTAAAACAAATTTCACATTTGTACAATTTTTCACCAGTGTGCGTCCTTAAATGTAGTTTCAAATTTCGTGCTTTTTTAAACTGCTTAAAACAAATTTCACACTTGCAAGGTTTTTCTTCAGTGTGCGTTTTTAAATGTCGTTTCAAACATTTTGTTGTAGAAAACAGCTTTAAACAAGTTTCACACTTGTAAGCATCCTTTCCGGTGTGAATTTCCATGTGATCAGTAAAATTACATTTTTGAGCAAACTGTTTTAAACAAATATCACACTGGTAAGGTTTTTCTCCAGTGTGCGCTCTCAAATGTATTTTTAAATAAGCTGCTGTAGTAAATTGCTTAAAACAAATTTCACATGGGTGAGGTTTTTCTTCAGCGTGCACACTTAAGTGTACTTTCAAATTACTTGCTTGGTTAAACTGCTTAAAACAAATTTCACACTTGTGAGGTTTTTCTCCAGTGTGCACTATCAAATGTGCTTTCAAATTACCTGCTGTACGAAACCGCTTAAAGCAAATTTTACACTTGTGAGATTTTACTCCAGTGTGACCTTTCACGTGTTCAGTTAAATAAACTTTTCGAGAAAACTGCTTAAAACAAATTTCACATTTGTAAGGTCTTTTTCCAGTTAAAACTTTCATATTTTTACTTAATGGTTTTCCTTCAGCATGTGGGTTCACATAATTTTCTTCGTGAGATGAATGTTCCATTATTGTCTCCATAATTCCCATATTGTTCTTTTGGAAATAATCTAAAAATCAAAGTGACTTTAATATACATAAACATATGAACAGAACAGTGAGAATGAATGTTAAAACAACGAAATGTCATAATAAAATTGAAGGTTAATAAAATAAAGAAACTGCAACAGGAGGGACAAACAGAAAAAAAAACAATAGATCAACTTGACAAAACAATTTCTAATTCCTCGTGAAAAGTCTTCTTGAACCCCTCGAATATATGGCTTACCCAAAATTCACAAACGCGGTATTCCTCTACGTCCCATTTCAGTACATACAACTGCCCTACACAACCATTGGACCAAAACTCTATAACCTGTCGCCGAAAATGCTTCATCCTTCGTCAAAAATTCTTTTCATTTTAAAGAACATCTTAAACAGTACCCATCTCACCATCAGACATTCTAGTAAGATTAGATATCCTAAGATTGGATAAACTAAATACAGTATCCAGCAAGACCACTTACCCCTCATTAAACATTGTACGTCCAACACATATTTCATCTTTTTCAACCAAAATCAATTCTACAGACAAATAAATGGTGCTCCAATGGCCCCCCACTATCTCCAGTAATTGTAAATATATTTATAGAAGACTTCAGAGACCCGATCACTATCTGGCTACGATATGTTGACGATACATTCTGGCCTCACAGTAGGGACGTTTTAGTACCATTTCAGGCCCATCTGAATGCTATACATCCTAGTATCCAGTTCACAATGGAGGTGGAAACTGATTCATCCCTACCGTTTCTCGACGTTATGACAAATAAAAACCAATCCCAAGGTTTGCATCTATCTTTATCGAAAAACCACACATACTAATCGTTACTTGCATGGAAACTCTCATCATCCACCTTCACAAATTATTTCAGTCATTAATACTCTTGTCTCCAGACTCCTTTGCGATGATGCAAGTAGACGGTTACCGTGAAAATCACATTAATAGGGGCATCCACAGACATCAATCTGCCACTCAATCTCAACCCAAAGACGCAGAACCTCATCATACGAAAGCTTTTCTTCCTTACATCAAAGGTAACACTGACAAAATCCTTAAATCAAGAAGAATAAATACAATATTTACCCCCAACAAAAACTTTCATCTCTTGTCTGATCAATCAAAGACAATATTCCAAATGAACAACACGGCGTTTATGAGATACCATGTGCAGATTGACATTGATCTTATATAGTCCAAAAAAATCGTAGAATCCAAAATAGGATTTATTAACAGTCCATATCCGTTCACAATTCGGATTCAATTTCAGCTCTAGGTCAATACTATCTTCGTACAGGTCACAAAGTTGATTTTGAAAACTCCAGAACTATAGCCCCCATTCGCTTCTATAAACCAAGAATTATCGGAGAAACCATAGAAATAGAAAAAAGGTCAAATTTTCTCAATAAAAGAGATGACGTCATCCGTTTACCTTCAATATGGAGGCCTCTCATAAAGAAAATATGATCTGCCGATAACTTAAAGCAGAATGCTTGGGCGGTGGTTAAACGGGATAATGTAAAAATATCCTGAAAATACACTGTTTTTTCACAATCGAAAACAATATTTATTACTTACTAATAAGAAATCAAAACACAACAAAATTACATTGCTAGTTCATAAATAAAAAAAAAGTACCAACTACAAAATCAAGAGAAATTCATCATATCTACGACGTGTTTACTCAAAAATAACAGCAACAAATAAACTAAAAAACAATTAAAATTATGAGTCTAACATCCACACACTTATTTTATTTATTAATGGCAGTTAAATCATGAAAAACTGTAAAGGACATGTCTGTAATATATTTATTTAACTTAAAACTGTTTTATATGCCTGACACTCTGAATATTAGTTGGTAAAATATTAAATGACCTAGGATCTAGGTCGGTGAAACAACACTGTCCAATTGTTTTTTACTTTCCGGGGGTATTGCTTTATTCCTGTTTCTGATGGAGTATTTATGTAAGTGAAACTGTAGTGTATCTTTATTTTATGCTTCAAAATAAAGTTGCCTAATATCAAAAATACAGCAATTGATTTTAAAATTTTTCTTTGAACAACATTTAGTTGTTCCAAATGATTGACATACGCCCCACCCCACATAAGAATGCCATAGCATCATAATCTTGATTCGACTAAGGCAAAGTACATTGTTTTTAAAAGGAACGGTTCTAGTGTTGTATCAATCGCGATTGATTTGTTCGTTTTGATTCAATCACTTCAAAGTATTGAACGACCGAATCTCGCTAGTTCATAACGATCGAATCGTATAATGACAAAAATCTATTGATATATGCATTGGGCCGAATGATTTAAAACGTAAAATACTATATATTGAATTAAGAACTGCGTGCAAGGCAGCGACTTAGCTACAGACCGGGAGTTGGAAAATATTCTATCTATTGACGTCTGTGAAAGATCGAGAACTGCTCGATCTTTCACAAACGTCAACATATTATATTAATCAGAAAAATGTAATCATCATTATATTATTGGGAATTTTAGAATTATATATATTGACCAAAAACTTTTATTATCAATAATATAAATTTTATGAAATAACTCTTTAGGTCTAATACTCCACAAAATAATAATTTTAATTAATGTTTTAGACAATTGTACGCAACTCACACGGGAATACTTCAAATTTCAATGACAGTTCAGCGTGTGGCAAAATTGTTTAAAGTGTTGCTGCTTTTTTAGAGTAAGAATTTTGTTTATGTTTTGATTTCTTACACAATTTTATCATAATATATTGTTACGATTTTAAATGTTATGGCATATAGAACTGTAAATATTTATGACTAATTCTTTTTTATTGATTCTCGTAATTTGTAGGTCAAAATCTACCTGAGACACGTTGGGTTCCCCTTCGCTATAACAGCGACGAATACGAGTTTTCTGGAACCGCTTCGATACCAGTTGTTAGATCATTGCCGCTCTGTCTACGAGAGCCTCGTAAATACGAGATGATTCTATGAAGGTCGCCGAACTTTCCAGAAGTTTTTGTATATAAACGACACATTTTTATTTGGTTGGTCAGTCATAAGAAGATCGGGAAACGCGATTTAATTGTAACGAAACGTAAATAAATTATTTGTAATATAAATTAGGATTAATAAAGACTTTAATAAATTAGTAATTAGTTATCGTGAGTTTTAATAAATTAGAATATAGACAATAAATTAGAATAAAGACAAATAAATTAGAACTATATAAATATACAACAATATTATATGCTAATAAATTGTATTTATAAACATATATTAAACTTAGATTAATAGCTTTAAAAACTAATTAATATTGTGATTGTGCTATGGCAAAACAACTAAATAATCTGTAGAAAGCTGATAAGCTTTCTACAGACTTTCTATTCTGATGTTTTGGCAACGCTCTGGGGTTCTGACGTCGTAAATCTTGAATGACGTGCATTCATTCTATTCTAATAAAAAATTCTATATATGAAATATAGTAAGCAATACTAGCGGTTTTCAGTCGATTCAGCTCAATCAATCGGTTACTTGTTATTTGTTTTAAACGGCAACGAAAAGTATTAAAACGAACGAACAATTGAAGTGATTCGATCGTTTTCAGAGTCGGTCACTGATTGATTCGGTTCTTATAAAATGAACGATTGACAGAACACTACACGGTTCTAATAAAATATTGCTTGTCACATTTGCAATAAGTAGGTTCCATTTTAAATGACTATCAATCATTGTAATTCCCAAATACTTTACAGAATGAGTAGACAAAAGATGTTGACCAAAATTAGTGGTTCATAGTTAGACAGACTCTGTTTGTAACATCCAAAAAACTAAAACAACGATTTTGTGAAGTTAACAATAAAGCAAATATGTCTATTATCATCTGATACGTCGTATATCGCTATATACTCAATAATATATACCCTTTATGGTAGTCGCTTTGTGTTTTTTCTATCTTAATATTATATTCGTGACATCCTTCCCTTTTATTTAACCTATTACACGCTCCAATCGGACCAACACAAAGGAGATATGATGTAATGACCTCTTAGTAATGCCGCAATGAGTGTTTTTTCTGTCTCAACACATTCGCTTTCGCCTCTGCTTTCCAATGATGTATTATACGTCACGTTTCGACGAACTATTCTACCCCACCACAAAACGCACAAAAAATTCTTTAATTCTACATAATTCTGTTTAACTTGATTTAATTTTATTTAACTTTACTTAATTATTTATTTATTATACTAATTACTTATTTAGTTTTTATTTTATTTTATTTTGGAAAAGCGTCGACGTTTGTTATTAAGTGTATGTTTGTCTTACCCAGTGACGTATAATAAATATATATTGTAAGTCATTGATAAATAAATGGATAGGGATAGGATAAGGATAAAAATCTAAAACGCAATTCGAAATGTTAAATAAAAACATTATGCAATTTATGTTATACACAGAGTAAACAAAAGTACTACAATAGTTTTAAAATATATAATGAACAGTTTGTTGTTTTTATAATACAAATTTACGCAAGTTTGTACTATTTTTCGAAAGAACTTTTTAACACTCACGAATGAATCACTTTTTATGCTATTTTTTTACTCTAGAAACGCTATTTTGATGATGATGAATCGGGTATACAGCTTTTCTCCAGTGTGAACTATCTATGTGCTCTCAAATTACCATATAGTCTAAACTGCTTAAAACAAATTTCACTCAAACAGACTTCTATTCAGCGTGCACTCTAAAGTGTGTTTTCAAATTAAGTGGTTCACTAAACTACTTCAAACTAACTTTACGTTCGTAAAGTTTTCTCTTGCGTGTATTCGCAAATGATTTTTTAAAATAATTGTTTGAGAAAACTGATTAAAATAAATTTCAAATTTGTGAGGTATTCCTCCAGTATGCTCCCTTACATGTACCTACTTTCAAATTACTTGCTTGATTAAACTGCTTAAAACCAATTTCACATTTGTAAAGTTTTTCTCCAGTGCGCGTTCTTAAATGTAGTTTTAAATATCTTGTTGCAGTAAACTGCTTTAAACCAGTTTCACACTTGTTTTTTTTACGGTGTGAACTTTAATGTGATCAGTGAAATGACCTTTTTGAGCAAACTGTTTTAAACAAATTTCACACTGATAAGGTTTTTCTCCAGTGTGCACCCTCAAATGTATTTTTAAACAAGCTGTTGTAGTAAATTGCTTAAAACAAATTTCACATTTGTGAGGTTTTTCTCCAGTGTGAACTTTCATGTGAACATTAAAATTACCTTTATTAGCAAACTGTCTTAAACAAATTTTACACTGATAAGGTTTTTCGCCAGTGTGCACCCTTAAATGTGTTTTCAAATCACCTGCTTTGTTAAACTGCTTAAAACAAATTTCACACTTGTAAGCATCTTTTCTGGTGTGAAGTTTCATGTGATCAGTAAAATTACCTCTATGAGCAAACTGTTTTAAACAAATCTCACACTGATAAGGTTTTTCTCCAGTATGCACTCTCAAATGTGCTTTCAAATAAGCTGCAGTAAATTGCTTAAAACAAATTTCACATTTGTACAATTTTTCTCCAGTGTGCGTCCTTAAATGTAGTTTCAAATTTCGTGCTTTTTTAAACTGCTTAAAACAAATTTCACACTTGCAAGGTGTGAGTTGTTCAGTGTGAGTTATTAAATGTCGTTTCAAATATTTTATTGTAGAAAACAGCTTTAAGCAAGTTTCACACTTGTAATCATCTTTTCCGGTGTGAACTTTCATGTGATCAGTAAAAGTACTTTTATGGGCAAACCGTTTTAAACAAATCTCACACTGATAAGGTTTTTCTCCAGTGTGCACCCTCAAATGCATTTTCAAATAATATGCCGTAGTAAATTGCTTAAAACAAATTTCACACATATAAGGTTTTTCTCCAGTATGCGTTCTTAAATGGTTTTTCAAAACACCTATTAGAGAAAACTGCTTAAAACAAATTTCACACTGTGAGGTTTTTCTCCAGTGTGCACTATCAAATGTACTTTCAATTTTCCTGCTGTACTAAACCGCTTAAAACAAATTTCACACTCGTGAGATTTTTCTTCAGTGTGACCTTTCACGTGTTCAGTTAAATAAACTTTTTGAGCAAACTGCTTAAAACAAGTTTCACATTTGTAGGGTCTTTTTTCAGTCACAAATTTCATATTTTCACTTAATGATTTTCCTTCAGCATGTGGGTTCATATAATTTTCTTCATGAGATGAATGTTCAGTTTTTGTTTCCATAATTTCCATCGTGTTCTTTTGGAAATAATCTAAAAATCATAGTGACTTTAATATACATAAACATATGAACACAAGAGTGAGAATGAATGTTAAAACAACAAAATGCCGCAACCAAATTGAAGGGTAATAAAATAAAAGAAAATTCAGTGCAACACATAGGACAAACATAAACAAACAACAGATCAACTTGACATACAAAAATTGAGACACGTTCCAAATAATCCTATAAGGTATCTAGAGAAATCAACAAAGCCCTCACAATAAAACCTCTCTTCCATAAAGAAGTTGATATAAAACAATCTCTAATTCCTAGTGAAGAGTCTTCTAGAACCCATCGAATATATGGCTTACCCAAAATTAACAAACCCGATATTCCTCTATGTACCATTTTCAGCGCATATAACTACCCTACACAACCATTGGTCAAGTACTTGGCCAAAATTCTACAACCTCTCCCCGAAAACGCTTCATCCTTGGTCAAAAATTCTTTTCATTTTATAAAACTTCTTAAACAAATCCCTATCTCACCATCAGACATTCTAGTAAATTTAGATATCGTTTTATTTTTACAAACATTCCTATAGACGAATTGTCAATATCCATGGCCTGGAATCTTATATGAATGACTTGGTTCATTCCCCCATCACTTTGACCCCAGCGAGTTAATAAAGAGAAATGACAGCCTATCTCTCTCACGAAGACTTTAACCAATCATAAACCAAATAAAAGAATCAAACGACGCAATGTCAATTCTGTCAATCCAAAGTAATGACAGATTTTCCGTTTGTTTACAAGTTTTCAATTTTATTTTATTATCCAATACATATTACAGTACAATACAATTTTTTTTATGTTTTTTTTACTATACACTGTACCTATATAATAATATATATTGATGGCACACTATATCGCGAGATCCAATCAATTGTCATATATATATATATATATATATATATATATATATATATATATATATATATATATATATATATATATATATGTAGGATTTAACTTAATAGTTCTTTTATTATTTCAAAGGGAACTAACGTTAGAGTAAAAGTCCGCGATCCAAACGATACGTCTTTATTACATAACAATAAACTGTACGGATGGTATTTACAGGTACACACACAATTACAAGATTACGGATAATGGTTTGCAAATTAAAATATCGAATAATTCCGTCGTCAAATGTTTACGTCTTATTCTGCCGGCGGGCGTTGCACAATCTTCAACCTTTACAGTTCGGGTGCTAAAAATCGAATACCTTTTAGGGCAGGCATGTGTGATTTTGTCTATCTTTCCTGCCTCTCTCCCCGCGGTGGCGACCTGTCTGTGACCCCTTAAGAATCGGGTTTTAGTGGTATCTCGCAGTGGCGTAACTAACAAATAAAACTATGCTAAATACTTAATCTATGAAATATTTCCTACACTCGGCCATCCTGCTAGGAATCCGACTCGGATTCTGACTGGTTATCTACCCATGCCTTCATATATTCAGCACACGTTGATGTATTCAGGGGGCCTTCATGATATCCTGACTTTTTCACATCATATCTATCATTGGACTTAACATCTACTACCACATATGGTCCAAGATACTTCTTCCTCAGCTTGAGTCCACCACCAAACTGCGTTCTCTTAATTGCCACTAGGTCTCCTTTTCTATACATTCTCGGCTTCTTCCTTCGTAAGTTATACCTGCGCTTATTGTCCTCCTGAACTTTGATTATCTGACGTCTACTCTCGTTTCTTAACATGTCTCTACTTTCATCATATTGTTTGATCATTTCCTGCTCTATTATTTCTTTCATTCTTAGATCCTCTTTATTCTTCATCTTTGTCCCAAAAAGTACTTCGAATGGCGTAGCATCAATGCTTCTTTGATAAGTGGAATTAAAAAATTGTTGTAACTTATAAATATGCTTATACCACTTCGTCGGTTCCTCTATACTCAATTTGGTTAATACTGGGATTAACGTTCTATTGACACGTTCTACTTGCCCATTGCCCCTTGGCACACCTGTTGTAATCTTAATATGCTTAATTTCTTCACCTTGACAATACTCTTCGAACTCGTTCGCTGTAAATGCGGTACCTCTATCAGATATTATTCGGAGGGGATTTCCGAAATCCTTCTGTTGCCTCTTCAGACATTCTATGACTTCTTTTGCCGTCGCTGATTTTGTAGGATAAAACCAAGCAAATTTAGAAAAATCGTCGATGATCACCAAGATGTGATTATAGTTTTTGTTGGTTGTAGCTAAAGGTCCTAAATGATCAACATGAAATGTTTGTAAAGGTCCATCGATTTTTAATATCGGATGTAACCAACCCTCTTTTTTACCTTCTTTTCTACTTCCAAGTATACACTTAATACAATTTCTTATACAATGCTCGACTTTTTCTTTAAGGTTAGGAATATAACATTCTCTTTGAATTAACTCCTGTGTTTTTGTTACAGCAAAATGTCCTACGTCGTGTAACAGTTTAATTACTTCTGTTTGCATTCGTTTCGGAATGACTAACAATTCCTTACCTTCGTCGTATTTAAATAGAATATTGTTTCTAATCAGAAAATCCTCGTAAGCTTCGGTAGCAAGTATTTTCTTTATTGCTTGAATGTGGTTATCAGCTTCTTGAGCATGCATTATTCTTTCTATAAAACCTGGTTCTTGTACTACTGATGTCTCATTTATTATCATGACTATAGGGTATCGACTGAGAGCGTCTACATGAGCCATCCTTGTTCCCTTTCTGTGTTCCAGTTCGTATTGATATTCTTCCAGTAACAGCGCCCACCTCGCAACTCTGGTAGTTAAGTCTTTTTTATTCATAGTCTTAGTAAATGCGGAACAATCCGTTACTATCTTAAATTTGATTCCGAGTAGATAGATACGAAATTTTTTCACTGCTTCTATTATAGCCAAAACTTTTAATTCGTAACTTGTATACTTTTCCTCGGCTGGACTTGTTTTCTTGCTCATATAATAAACTGGGTGAAACTTATTATCTTCTCTTGATCTCTGTAAAAGACAAGCTCCATATCCATGACTGCTAGCGTCTGTGTGTAACTCGGTTTCTCTATCTGGGTGATAAATTTCTAAAACCGGCTGACTAGTTAACAGCTCTTTAAGTTTTAAAAATGCACTCCTTTCTTTTGATCCAAACTCAAAGGTTTGATTTTTTCTGAGTAGATCACTTAAGGCTTTAGCTATCGTAGCATATGACGGTACAAATTTCCGAAAGTATCCAGTCAAGCCTAAAAATGACTGAATCTGCTTAAAGTTCTTTGGTTCCTGGAATTTCTTTATGGCCATAGTTTTTTCATCTGATGGTTGAATTTTGCCGTCCTCAATAATATATCCTAAAAACGTTACTCTTTTCTGTAAAAATTGGCACTTTTTCTTCTTTATCTCTAAGCCGTAGTCCCTAGCTACTTCGAGTACTTGCTTTAAACGTACAACTCCTTCTTCTTCGGATTTACTTAAGACTATTATGTCATCCATATAGTAAATTGCTATGTTCTTGGATGTTAGCTCTCTAAATATGTGGCTAATAAATCTTTGAAACACTGCAGGACTATTACACAATCCGAAAGGACACCTTAAAAATTCATATTGTCCGTCTGGGGTGACGAATCCAGTGTATTTAACGCTATCTTCCTCTATTGGTACATGAAAGAATCCATTCTTTAGGTCGATTGTGCTGAAATATTCTGCACCTTGTAACCGATCCAATACGTCTTCTATTAAAGGTAATGGAAACCTATCTTTTATTACATTCCGGTTAAGTTTTCGGTAATCACCGCAAACTCTGATCTGTCCGTCTTTCTTTTTGACAAGTACAATTGGACTTGCAAAATCGGATGTACTAGGTCGAATTATTTTTTTCTCTATCCATTCCTCAATTTGCTTACCTACTTCTTGCTTTTCTGGTATTGATAGCCTTCTTGGGTTTTGGTGTATCGGTTCTTCACTACTTAGAATTATTTTCATTTTTATATCTGTAGTCTTGGTCTGTCGTGGTTCATAATTTTCCACTAATTCTTGTATTTCCATCTTGATATTTGGGTTTTTTATATGTTCCAGTTGTAAATTATCATCGTGTGTCGCCTCATCAACGGCAATCCTCATTATCATATTATCTACTTCTTTTTTACATAAAATAATTCCATCATCGGTTATGGTAACCTCTGCTTGTTTTAGAATATTATTTCCAAGAATAACTTCGACGTCTAGTGCTCCTTTTGGGATTACATGAAATAAAATATGAAAATCTTCGCCTTGAATTTCCACTATTATTTTAAAAGAACCTAAAGTTTTAACCTTAATTCCTCCTAATCCATTTAACTCTACTATATTCTTCGTAAGAATGACGTCATCAAAGTGCTTTTCAAAAATATCTTGTCTCATTGCACTTATGTCACTTCCTGTATCAAACAATGCACGTAACGACATTCTTCCAAATTTTAAGGTCACTGAGTTTTTGTATACCACGTCAATGACATTTACTTGACCAGAAGTCGAAGGTCTATCTTCTATAGCATTGCATCGAGAAGAAACGTGTCCAAATTGGTTGCATTTGAAACATTTCGTTCCCTTGGCTTTATCAGGACAATCTCTTGATCTGTGTCCTCGATTTCCACAATTATAACATTGTTCTTCTTTCTTAGTCCTATTTTCCGACGTTCTTCTGTCATCTCCTCTAGCTTCATTGTTTCTATAATCTCGTATTTCATTATTTCTGCCATCTCGTCGTACTTCTTTGTTTGTCCACTTCTTTCTATGCGTTTCAGTTGTAGAGGATTTATGTGTCGTCTGTCTTTTAATGAGTTCATACAATTTAATTTTCTCCTTGAAGTCTCTGAAGTTGTATGCGCCATAAAGCATAACTTTATTAACAGGGTCGTCTTGAATGCCTTCTATTGTATATTGTATTATGACCTCGTCTTCTATGTTACCTCTGCTACCAATTTCCCTCATCGTCAGTACATACTCCTGTACACTTTCATCATGTTTTTTCTTTCTACGCATCAGCATTTTATGTATTTCAGCGCTACTTATTTTATTTTCGAATTCCGAAATAAGTCTTTTCTTCAATATTTTCCAGCCATTAATTCCTTTTTCTGACTGAATATACAGTTTCGCAATTCCTTTTAGGGATCGTTTGGCAAAAATTAGCATTTGCAAATCATTCCATCCCATTAACTCAGAAATTTCTTCGAAGTCAGTAATCCATTTTCTTACCGGATAATCGTCTTTTCCGTCGAAGGGTCTTATGCTGTCTTCTACGTCTTTAAAAGTCAAAGCAAAAGAATCATTTACTTTACCGGTCGTCATTCTACCTGATTTTGTTTTTTTCTTCGTCTTTATAGCCATCGTCGGCCTACTTTCAGTATCGTCCTCGTATTCATTATCGTCTTCGTCGTCGAAACCGTCTTTATCGTCATAAACGTATCTATCTTCAGCAGAAGCTTCTTTATCGTCGTCTGCGTCGTCGTAATCAACGCCATCTTCGTCATTCTGATCATCTACATTTAATTCATTCAAAAACGAACAAATACGTTCAATTACATCGTCATTTACACCCGAATAATCCAGATCCAATACATTACAGACTGCAACTAAGTCTGGCATATCTAGTTTCTGTTTTACGTCGTTTATCTTATCAGCATATTCGCTGGCATTTTTATCCCATGCAAAGCCTGAAAAATTCCGCAAATTCCTTCTTGTTTGTCGCGGCACCCCTTCGTCTCCATATGCTATAATGTGCAACGCCTTAACAGCTTTATATGTCGAATTTTTAATATTATGACTAATTTTTTGAAAATCGGTAAGAGTCTTTTGTTTAGACTGCATTTTAAAAATTTATATCAAAGTTATTTAAAAGAAAATTTAAAAAATTAAAAAGTTAAACGCTTAGATTATTTTTCTGAGTGTAGTCTAAATTATTATTACGTGAACGAGGTTGTGGTCGCTTTTAATTCGCAAATCTTATCTCTTTGTATTACCTACTACAATAATATAATAAGCACAATAATATCTGAAAATAAAACAAAATATCCTACTACAAGATTTTGATTTTAACATTCAAATTAAAATATTATTATAGAGTCAATTATCAACTATCATTATTAAAAAGTCCTCACATCAACAGAAAAAAGTTAAATCAACAAATAATTGCAAATATTTTAAAAGTTCTTTTTTTAAAGTTCACAGTTCATGATAGAAAAATAATCTTCGCACGATCTATTAAAGGAACAAAGTCACCTGATCATTTATCATCATCCAGTGGGTCCAAACTACTCCAAACATCCATAAACCATAAATTAATCTTATCCTAGTCGTCCTCTGCAAACAGCCATTCCTTGCCGTGCGTCGTCACGATTACAGCCAGCCTCTTATTTTATAGGTACTTGATGATTCGCATATGTTACCAAAATTCACGTCTCACGTCGTGTCGTTCGTCGTTGATTCGATTTTGTTTAGCCGAAAACTGTACTGTCTTATTGCCCGTATCTTGCATCCATAATTCGCGGCACAAATAAACGTTACTACTTCTTTCGAAATAATCCCGGTTGAGCCCCCAAAAATGTAGGATTTAACTTAATAGTTCTTTTATTATTTCAAAGGGAACTAACGTTAGAGTAAAAGTCCGCGATCCAAACGATACGTCTTTATTACATAACAATAAACTGTACGGATGGTATTTACAGGTACACACACAATTACAAGATTACGGATAATGGTTTGCAAATTAAAATATCGAATAATTCCGTCGTCAAATGTTTACGTCTTATTCTGCCGGCGGGCGTTGCACAATCTTCAACCTTTACAGTTCGGGTGCTAAAAATCGAATACCTTTTAGGGCAGGCATGTGTGATTTTGTCTATCTTTCCTGCCTCTCTCCCCGCGGTGGCGACCTGTCTGTGACCCCTTAAGAATCGGGTTTTAGTGGTATCTCGCAGTGGCGTAACTAACAAATAAAACTATGCTAAATACTTAATCTATGAAATATTTCCTACATATATATATATATATATATATATATATTATATATATATATATATATATATATATATTGTAATATAATACAAATGGGACAGATTTACGAGAAGTGGAGAGAAGTTCAGGATTAGGGGGTAAGGAACTTCTATGTATAGGGTCCTGTAAAGCTGTCACCAAATGTAAAATAATAGGTCCTCATGGATGCTAACCCTGCGAGCGGCTGCAAGGAATACTGGTCACACTGGTCTGGAGGGCTGGCTCGTCTTCGTGGATTTACGAGAAGATAAGGGATTTCGGGATAGGGGTAAGGACTCCTAGGTCTCAGGTCCTGTAAAGAGCAGAGGTTATGGGCTTACTTTTGAAGCCGGAGATATGCATATGCAGAAATCTCGTGTTCTCCTAGTCCCTAGGGAGTCGGACGAAAGGAACATAAAAAAAACTAATTTAGAGTCAACAATATATTGAATCTACCCTGAAGTTACAATACAATCGTTAACACTTTATTCTGCGCGTCGGGAGATGATGAAGCAAGATAGTGAAGAGTTGACAGTTGTACTAATATAATTACACAGGTTAGTATAAAGAAATCTGTTACCTTATGTGTATATTAGGGCTTTCAACCACGACACGTTCAGTCTTCTGGAACTCGGTCAGTTGAGGGTTGCGAACTTTCGAGCTGCCACAATAACCGAACTACACGCGATACTATGCCAGATGATACGCGGCCCCCGGAGAATCACCGACTGTCTCGTACTGTTCGCGTACGGGACGCTGTCGCGTCCCAGTCACGGTGGCCCGCTATTACTGACTGCCCATTACTAGCTACTCGTACCCGACGCTACCGCGTCGAGAGTACCCGGGCGGCAATTGATGCCTGGACGTCCGCCGTCTCACTAATACTGACTGACTACTGACTTGGCTGTCCCCGTCTTCTAGTTTTTATCGAATGGTGTCCTCATTGACCGGTTATAGTCCAAGGTTGCTGAATTGTAGTCTTAGGCGTTATTACTCGTATTTGGGTCACGGGTGTTGTTGTTTTTTTACAACAATAGTTTCGTGCTTTTTATACGTTTAAACAATTATCAAACAATGCAATAACTAGGTCAATTTCTTTGTATAATTTAAATGTATAAGTTAACTGTATTAATTATCCCTTATTTATTCGGAATATATAATAATTATCTCGAATAATTATTATCTTTTCTATGCTATTTAGCCATTTATTCCAACTTCTAACTCACTTGCTACGCTCACATTACAATATATATATATATATATATATATATATATATATATATATATATATATATATATATATATATATATATATATATACTGAATCTTGGATAATTCGAATCTAAGAGGACCGTTAAAAAATTCGAATTAAAAATATATCTAAAAAACAGTGATACCTACAAAAACATCTGCAAACGATAAAAATCAACACTTTTACAGATGTTTTCGTTCCTATTCTTGCCCGAATTTTGTCAACCGAAAAAAATGGACTTACAAAATTCGGCCAAGAATACCAATTAAAACATTTGCAAGCTAGAAAAAATAGTCAATTATTGTCATTATGGCAGGTGTTCTCATTGGTATTTTTGACCAAATCTTGGCCGATAAAAATCGCCCAGTGAGAACGCGTCATTAAAACAATAAAACATTTTGTCTCAAAAAATTTATTGAAAATAAGAACATTTGTTACAATTAACAAAAAAAGACTAACTTTTTACAAAGAAATCCGAAATTTTTAGTTGCTTTTTCGAATTTAGCTTCTTGGCAATGACAAAAGATTCTAAGGTATTCTAAAGTGAACTAAAAATAAAGTGACTTACCTCATTTTTACTTTCAAAGTACTGTCTAAGTTATGTAATATGGTTCGTTGCTTCGGCTGCACTGCAACATCTTCATCCACGTTGACAAAATCTTCATAAGAGATGGCAGGATCAGAAATGACGTCCTCCCAGCCGTCAACTGAAAGCAGCTCTTCTATTAAAGTGTCGTTAGCGTTTTATGCGTTCTCCTTCTTTTTTACGAAACCAGATTTTTTTAAACAGTGTTTGATCGTTTCGAGTGTTACATTTTCCCAAGCTTTCTTACACATAATAGAGGCTTGAAGAATGTCTAACTTTATTTTAAGGGAGCTGCAATCTTCTCTATACGTTTTCAACCAAAAAACGTCTGTTAAAATGTTTAACATTTTTAATGATGCCCTGGTGCATAGGCTGAAGAACTGAAGTCATGTTGGCAGGAAAAAATAAATTACATTTTCCATTAGTGGAATAGTGTTGTAGGCCGTACAGTTGTCAGACAAACTAACTTTTCTTTTTTCTTTTATAAACTTTTTGTCTAATTTTAACAGCCATTTCTCGAAAAGATCTTTAGCCATCCAAGCTCTTGCGCTGCTTACATATTCCACTGTATTTGGCTTGACGTTCTTAAAACAACGCGAATTAGTGGACTTGCTAATCATCAGTAGAGGCAGCACTTCTGATCCGTCCATGTTTGCACCAATTGGGAGATTGACTCTCTCTATGCTTAGTTTTCCTCCGTGACATTTATCATTTTTAATTGGCAGTGTTTTGGCAGGAGTGCATTTAAAAAAGACCCGTCTCGTCAACATTGAAGATATTTCTTCTATCTATATCCTGAATTATCTCCTCAAATTTTTTTCCATTCGTTGGCTTTTTGTTAATTAACGGCCCCACTTTCTCCACAAATGGATTTTAATGAAACTGTACTCGCATTAATGTTGTTTTTCCCTATTTCAACAACAAATTGTTCAGCTTTGCTTCTTATAAGGGGACCATTCACGGGAATCTCTATAACTGGCTTGTTCGAACCATTTTAAAACACATTTGGGTATTTCTGGCTCCCTCAACCTTTTTCGTTTTTTACCGCACTCACTTTTACTCTTAAGATTTTTTTCTTTATTCTTCAAGTAGGTATATGCGCCTACTTAAAGAAGTAGGTATGAATTATCATATGTTAGAAGGAATTATACATTCCTTGACAATCTAAGATTTTTTCCTCGTCCCTTTTCTACTTCTTTAATTGCCGCTATTTTTTCCGATAATGTCAAAGTTTTGTATGTTCGAAGTTTACTAAAGGAGTGCCGGGTGGGGAGAATTTAGGTGCCAGATACAAGTAAAATGGTTTTGAATGCCTTGAAACAAGTGATATAATTCGAATTATTCAAGACTTTTTACCATTACTTATAAAGGAAATTCTAGGGACCAGAATAAAAACTCGAATTAAAGAAGATTTTGAATTAGAGAAGTTCTAATTAAACAGGTTCCACGGTATATATATATATATATATATATATATATATATATATATATATATATATATATATATATATATATATACAGTGTAGGTAAAATTTTAAGGTCGGTATGGTAAAATTTAACAGGATATCTAACACAGATATAAAATCATATTTTCAACGAATTAGACAAAGATAACAATCATATTTCCCCTTCGTCTCCCCTCCTAAAATCCTTTTAACACTCATTGGCCATTGCCCATTAGTGAGACGATTAGTTCCGATCAGATATTCTCTGGTTCCGATCCTAATATACCTAAAAAACTAGAGGTGGGTCTTCTCGTTTTTTTAATTTTTATCGGAACCGTTTTTCGTAAACTGTAACTAGTTGATTGTTTACCAGTATTCAAATTAGCGAGTACACAAACATATTAGCTATTATCGTTTATGTGTATAAGTATTGAAATAAAAGAACCTAACGAAGGATATATTTATTGTAACTTGAAAAATAAATTAAATAATACAAATGGTACTTAAATAGTTACATTTACATTACACATTATTAAATCGCGAATCGTCTAAATTGACATTTAAAAACATAAGTTTTTCCACTTTTCTTGTTAATCGCGTTCTTCTTTTATTTAAAATTATACCAGATGTTAAACATGTGTTCACAAGGAAAAGATTTTGTTACAATACTACAACATTTTATGAATATAGTGGTTAAGTTACGATATACATGGCGATGGTTTTTTCACCACGGTAATGGACAGTTCCAATCTCCGTTCGAAATTGTTTGTGGGTAATATATCATCAGACAATTACATGTCGACTTCTTTTATACCTCTCGATACAGGTGTATGTTTAGATGAGTCATGTCCAATTAATTCATCAAAAATACACCATGGACTTAAGTCATCTTTATCAGTTTCTTTTTCTTGGACTGATTGATTTTCAAGATTTACTAAACTTTTCGTTTCATCCGTTTTCCATAGTTAAAGAACCAGCTTTTAAAAAGTTTGCAGGGTGGATTCCTGGATATAAACCGCCAACAAGAAAAACTTTGTCAGGTTCATTACTTCAGGAATGTTATGTCAAAAGTGAGCAAATTATTAGATCGCAAGTTGTTAAAGAAGTAGAAAATATCTGTATTACTACTGACCTCTGGACATCTGGAGTAACTGAGAGTTACTTCGCATTAACAGGACAATATTTAACCGAAAATTTAGTATTCAAAACTTTTTTATTAGGCTGCTGCCATTTTTCTGGAAACCATAATCCAGAAAACAGCGATTAATGTAATTATTAATCAGTAGGGTCTAAAACGAAAAGTAAATTTTGCAGTAACTGATAATTCCTAAAATATGGTCAAAGCTATTAAATATGTTTCGTTTTATGATGATTGTGATTTATGATGATGATTAAATTTATTGGTGGGGGACGCACTTAAATGCTGTCGTGTACAAATAGATAAAATAAAAAGTCCTTTTTTCGACAATTCTGCAAAAAAACACATTTCAAAAAAGTACCTTATCTTCAGAAAGGCTTTTAAAGTATTAATTACAACAGAACACAGTTCCCAAACGGCCAATCCAAGACGTGGAAACTAGGTAGAACTTCACCTATTACATGTTAAAAAGAATGACCGAGTTAGAAGAGGCAACCCGTTCCACATTGGTATTAAATAATACAGACTTAGACTTAAAACTAATCTAAATAAAGAACACTGGATTATTTGTTCTCAACTTTCCCAAATTTTACGGCCGTTTAAAGAAATAACAAGTACAATGAGTGACCAAAAATACTTGAATGCTAGTTCAGTGATTGTTATGGTACGCTGCCTGCAAGAATCTTGCAATAAAATTTTAGCAAACGGCATACTTACATCCATAGTATATGACATAGTACAATTACTAATATCGGGTTTAGCAAAAAGATTTAGAGGGATAGAACAGAGTGGCACATTGTCATTATGTACATTTATGGATTCACGATTTAAAGTCCAGAACAAAACAAAAAGTTAAGAAGCTGGTTACTTCTATAATTAACGAACAAGAAGATTGTACTATTGAAAATCAACCAGTACAAGAAAAAGAAACCAATAAATATGACTTAAGTCCATGGAGTATTTTTGATCAATTAATTGGAGATGACTCATCTACACGTACACCTGCATCGAGAGTCCATTACAACGGTGGAAAAACCATCGCCATGTATATCCTAACTTAACCACTATATTCATAAAATATTGTAAATGTGAACACATGTTCAAAATCTGGTTTAATTTTAAATAAAAAAGAATACGGTTAACAAGAAGTAAAGTAGAAAAACGTATGTTTTTATGTCAATTTAGACTATTCGCGATTTAATAATAACGTGTAATGTAAATGTACGTCCGATTTACTATTTGTATTGTTTAGTTTAGAACAGAATATTTAAAACAGAACATTTAAAAATTGGAGGAAATACCACAGATCTGAGGCTTGAAAACGCAGTCATAAAAGGCTGCAACCAGTATAAATATCTAGGAAGCATCATATCAGCAGATGGCAGAGTTAAGATAGATGTACAAAACCGAATAACCCAAGGGAAAAAATGCATCCGAATACTGAATTCATTACTGTGGTCTAATAAAATAAAGATGTATACCAAACTTCGCGTATACAGAGCAATTGTAGAACCAATTACCACATATGGTGCCGAATGTTGGACGATGACAAAGAATGAACAAGATAAAGTAGACGTTGTGGAAATGGATTATCTTAGAAGGTCATGTCGAGTATCGAGAATGGAAAGAATCAGGAATGAGGAAATACGAAACCGTACAGGAATTAGAGATACTCTTTCAGATAGAATACAAGGACGGCAATTACAATGGTATGGTCACGTGATGAGAATGGAGGAGGAGCGGTGGCCAAAGAAAGCCTTAATGTATGTTCCGCCAGAAAGAAGGAAAAGGGGAAGACCACCAAATTCCTGGAGAAGAGAAATTACAAAAACAATGCAATCTAGAGGCTTAGAAGAGGGAGACTGGGGAGATAGGAAAAGATGGAGGCTGAAATGCGGGAAGCGGCAATCGCCGTAGGACCCCCGTTATATGATGATGATGATTGTTTAGTTTATTTTTCAAGTTATAATAAATATATCATTAGGTAGTTTCTTTCACTTCAAAAGATATACACATAAACGATAATAGCCGTTATGTTTGTTTATGTAGGTACTATCTTACTTGAAACTATTTTTAAACAATCATAGTTACTTGTTTATGAAAATTAAAATTTTTAAATGCTTTTTAGCATTCAAAAAAAATTTAAATTTTTTTGGAATCCTGAGAAAACTAACAAATATTTTTGAAAAATTTAAATGCAGAATGAAAGATTACATTATTACCGAGGGCCAAAGGTCCCTGAGAATAAACAAAAAGTTTTTTTAATGAGATATTTGAAATTAAAAATCACACTAAATTTTGTTTTTTTTTTTTTTTCATCCCTATAACTTATTAAAATAAACATTATAGAAGTTTTCAGGGACTTTCAGCTCTCGGTAATAATGTATTGTTTCATTCTGCGTTTAATTTTTTCAAAAATATTTATTAGTTTTCTCAGGATTCGAAAAAAATGAATGCATTTAAAACAAATCGGCCCAAAATTTTGCTCCTACGCTCTTAACGATAAACTAGCACGACCCACCTCTACTTCTCGTTACTCGATCTTTTGACCAGAGGACTATCTAGACTAGACGTTGCCAAATAAATTAGTGTATGAATATTTTTTAATTTGGCGTTATTGTATGCATGTTTAATTGGTTATTATTTCATATTGGGAAATTATTTTGATGTTTAGATTTTTAGTTCGGAAATCGTACTTAAAATACGAAACATTAATAAATTTTATTTATATAAAACGATTTCCGAAATGGAAGTCAAAATGTTATATTACAATTATTGTAAAGAAAACTTGTGGCATATTCCCAATAAAAAAAACAGTAACCTGCCATTTAAATCAATTTCGCCCAAATTTGATTATCTTAAGCATTTTATCTTCTTGATAGAACATTGTTCAAATGCAAAAAAAGACAACAGGTCAAATAAAACCAATAAGTTTGGCAACGTTGAATTTCCCCTTTTTTAATATTTCCATTCGGCGATATAAAGGGCGTACCTAATATACCTCTCTCTTTTTAAACAGCTGTTTCTCACTCCATCTCACGTAAGGTCCATACCGACCATAAAATTTTTCCTACACTGTATATATATATATATATATATATATATATATATATATATATATATATATATATATATATATATATATTGTTGTGTTTCATTTTATCAATCAAAGATAGAATAAAAATTTTATTTTGTTATAGAACGCGGGCACATAAATTTGCAACGCCCTGTACATCGATTTGTAAATATTTGATATAAGTTAGTTTTAAGCAGTGGATTTGTCGATAATGAATTTTACCCTGAAGCACTGAAAAACATTATTAGTAAATACTTAAATGTGAATAGACAATATGTTTCCCGGTATTTGTAGATTATATTTCAAAAGCAGTTGGTTTTGTTTCGCTGGAAAGATCAAAGCCGCCAGTTAGTTGAGATTTACAATTGTAAGTAGAAAGTATGAGATAAAACCGTTATCATTTTCAAAGAAAGTTGTTTATAAGCGATGCTTGGGTTTTTCTGATGTAAAATAAGAGGCGGGATATACGAATTTTCTGATTGGTTAGCGAGTTTGGAATGGGGATGATAGATATAGTGAATGTTTTGAAGTTTGGAGTAGAAAAGATTATTATGACGCGGTCATCCGAAAGAAGCAGTTGAAGTTTTGTGTAGTCAATGAAGAAGCAAGTGCCAATGGTGTTAATAGTTAGAAGTGAGTGCCCTAAAAAGTGGAACGAGATATAGGTCAAAGTTTAGAAGTTGAATACTTTTTAATTCTATAAAGTCCAAGTGAGTAAGTCACAAGAATTATAACTATTAAAAATATTACTTGGGTCTCAGGAGATTGTTAGTATATGAAAGAGAGGAGAGAATTTTGGAGTTTGTTTAATGAGTATTGGTAAAAGAGACCTGCTCGGGTTTTTGGAGAAAGAGTTGCTGGTATGCTGATAGGTTGATACTTAGAACGGAGAAGGCTTTGATTGGTAGCCTGAAGCTGTTCTGGTCGGAATAAAACATAGTCATGTGTGAATTAAAAGGTCAGTCAATACTTTTTGTGACAGAATTTGTTTGTATGTTTCAAATAAAAGACTCAGACGAACAAAAATTATCGCTATTTTAAGATACCAGAAATTTTATAAAAGTTTTTTTTTTACGTCAAAGAATAATTATTAATATTGCATAATAAATTTAAAAAGTTTCTTTTTATAACATTCAGAATAGATTTTTTTTGTACAAAAACATATGAACAAAGATGCCAATATTTCAAAATTTTTATAGGAAGTGTAATCAATTTACGAATATCCAAATTTCTTGTTTATGTTGTTTTACCAATGTGTTACAAAACAAACTGATAAATATTTGGTAAATTAAAATTATTTATGTGGTACAATTTTCATTGGTACAGTTAATCCCATGGAATTTATTTGATAGATTTTCATTTGATAGATTTTAGGTTGTTAATTTTACAATTTTCTAGCCATGTGGTATTAATAAAGATTATTATTATCATTTTTGTTAATTTTCCATTTTTTTTTTTCTTAAAGAATTTTTTTTTCGGTTCATCTGTATGAAAATATGAAGTGAACATAAATCTAATGTCACTCCATTTTTTATTTGACCTTATGAACAAAAAATAAAATACACATTTTCATAATATCCACTTCAATTGTTGAGAAGTGTATAAGAAATTATAATGTTTTGTTATGAGAAGCCACAATTTTTGAATTCATATTAAAAAGCATTCATACAATAGTATTTTTTACTTTAAATGTAGCTAAATATTGTAAATTATTTTGTAAATTGATATATTTGTCAATTATTTTGTAAACTGATATATTTGGCAATAAAGCCAGAAATGTTAAAACAGGAATTACTATATTGATACAGATGGTTAAACTTTACTTTATTCTGTAGTTTCTAAACTATTAATTTTTACCTTAGGCATAATTTTAATGGTTTTTATTATATAAGTATTGTTTAATGTCAAATATATCTATAAGTTATGTTCATTGCCTGTGCCTGAAAAAACAATTTAACCCAACTTTTGAGCTATACAAAATATACAAGGATACAGATATTGCAACATTCATGAAAATAGGACAGCTTTGATGGATGGGACATGCAGAGAGAAAGGAAGAAGTAGACAATAAACAAACAACGCCAGTAGGAACAAGGAAAACTGAAGCTAAGATACATCAAACAAATCGAAAAGGATATAATTTTAAAAATAAAAGAATTTAAAAAAAAAAGAAGGAATCAGATCAGAATAGGAAAAAATGCTGGAACAGGCCAAGACCTAAAAAGAGTTGTGGAGACAGTATTGATACTTCACTCAAGATTCCTTACTGGACAAGATTAGAGTGTGTTATCTGTAAATTGAATTTATTTCGGATCAAAATTAGGGCATTATATTAGTTGATAAAAAGTGATTCCTATTTATAAATATAGAACTTAAATTGTTACTAACCTTTTTCAGTTTTTTGGATTTCTTCAAATGGATTATGTTTATTTCCATGTTGTTCTATTTCAGTATTTGTGGAACATTTCTGTAAATCTAAAGAATCATATGTGACATGAGTACTTTGCCTATTGGATTCCTCCTTAATTTCACATTTAAAGCCATCCAAAACAGCATATTCCAAGTCATTGTATTCTACTTTACACGTTTCCTCGCTAATTTCTTGTTTTACTTCCATTTCATACCAAAAAGTGGGCAATCTGGGCAATACGAATACGCATAAACGGGCAATCTAGAACCGTGAACATAACCTAAGAACCTAACCAAATCAAATTCATCAAATTTTCTCAAGGAAGGCACCGCGTCACAGTGTTGCCGTATTTATTTTAGTAAAATATGTATACTTCATCTAATTTAGATAACGACTTACGTCATTATCTACGTCAGAGATCGAAGTTGACATAGTTGCCAAAGTATAAAAAAATCCTGACTCCAT
Organism: Diabrotica balteata; assembly: GCA_918026665.1. NCBI lineage: Eukaryota > Metazoa > Arthropoda > Insecta > Coleoptera > Chrysomelidae > Diabrotica > Diabrotica balteata. Next base: position 27,961,405 of record OU898282.1, read on the forward strand.
TTTAAATCAAATAGGTCACATAATTATTGCAAAAGTATTAAGCTGGATTTATAGTTTGACGGACTGTAGACGCAGACGCACTGGAAAAAGATCAACATAGACTTTTGTGTACTCCTATTTATAAATGAACGTAAACGCAAGACGGGACGTAAGCGAAACGCACTGTAACGGAAGAGTTGGTCAACTTTCAACTTTTACAGTGCGTTTCTTACGTCTGACCAATCAAAAGAAAGAATGGATTATGTTCATTGCACCAATATTGAAATATGCCAAAAATTGATCTGGATCTTCTGTCTTCATCTTTAAAAAATAATTATAAGCATTCTCTATTTTTGTATTACGGTTTATTGGTCTTGTTTTATAACGTCTTGGTCGCCTTATTATTGTCCTTCTAGTTTTTTGCAATGCTACTGCACACAGCACAGCAGCAATCCTACAGCGCCAAGGAGCATACCTTCGTATATTTCACAATCCATTCTAACACGCAAAAAGGATAAAAAAAAATATTATAATAAACAATAGTATAAACACACACCCTTTGTTTATTATGAATTCTGATTCCTATAATTGTATAATTTATAGGTTATATTGAATGTTGTGGGCACTTGTGGGTCACCACTTCTTGTCTTTACTCATGCGCAAAAATTCCACTACGTCCATTTATAAATTGAAAAAATATTTACAGTCCGTTTCTTACGTCTCCAGTGCGTCTACGTCTACAGTACGTCAAACTATAAATCCAGCTTTACCATCTCTTTACAACGACTTTACAACACCATTCAATATTCAGTCGCTACTGGCGACAGGCGCACAAAAGATATATAATATCATTATAGATTTCTTGTCAGACACATGCATGGTTCTATAGAATTTGTACTCGAGCATGAAATTTTTCATGATCGTGTGGAAATTTAGATTTGTATCCTTTGTTTACCGTAAATGTTATAACACCTTATCCGTGGTCCAGTTTTGTTTGTCTACTAAGAATGTCTTGATGGGCCCCTAGACGAGAAGCAAGTGACCCTGTAAGTTTCCTTGTCGTATATTCTTCTATTAATTATCCGTCAGTTTTCGATTAGGGATAGAGTTGTGCATTTGTCTGATTGGAGAATCTATTGCAACTGGCTGAATGACTAATGTCAATGCCATTACAAAAAAAAAAAAAAAAAAAATCCGTTCACATTTCGGATTCAATTTCAGCTCTAGGTCAATACTATCTTCGTACAGGTCACAAAGTTGATTTTGAAAACTCCAGAACTATAGCCCCCATTCGCTTCTATAAACCAAGAATTATCGGAGAAACCATAGAAATAGAAAAAAGGCCAAATTTTCTCAATAAAAGAGATGACGTCATCCGTTTACCTTCAATATGGAGACCTTTTATAAAGAAAACATCATCTGCCGATAACTTAAAGCAGAATGCTTGGGCGGTGGTTAAACTATAATGTAAATAATAATGTAAAAATATCCTGAAAATACACTATTTTTTCACAATCGAAAACAATATTTATTACTTAATAATAAGAAATCAAAACACAACAAAATTACATTGCTATTTCATAAATAAAAAAAAAAGTACCAACTACAAAATCAAGAGAAATTCATCATATCTACGACGTGTTTACTCAAAAATAACAGCAACAAATAAAATAAAAAACAATTAAAATTATGAGTCTAACATCCACACACTTATTTTATTTATTAATGACAGTTAAATCATGAAAAACTGTAAAGGACATGTCTGTAATATATTTATTTAACTTAAAACTGTTTTATATGCCTGATACTCTGAATATTAGTTGGTAAAATATTAAATGACCTAGGATCTAGGTCGGTGAAACAACGCTGTCCAATTGTTTTTTACTTTCCGGGGGTATTGCTTTATTCCTGTTTCTGATGGAGTATTCATGTAAGTGAAACTGTAGTGTATCTTTATTTTATGCTTTAAAATAAAGTTGCCTAATATCAAAAATACAGCAATTGATTTTAAATTTTTTCTTTGAACATTTAGTTGTTCCAAATGATTGACATACGCCCAACCCCGCATAGAAGAAGAATGCCATAGCATCATAATCTTGATTCGACTAAGGCAAAGTACATTGTTTTTAAAAGTAACGGTTCTAGTGTTGTATCAATCGCGATTGATTTGTTCGTTTTGATTCAATCACTTCAAAGTATTGAACGACCGAATCTCGCTAGTTAATAACGATCGAATCGTATAGTGACAAAAATCTATTGATATATGCATTGGGCCGAATGATTTAAAACGTAAAATACTATATATTGAATTAAGAACTGCGTGCAAGGCAGCGACTTAGCTACAGACCGGGAGTTGGAAAATATTCTATCTATTGACGTCTGTGAAAGATCGAGAACTGCTCGATCTTTCACAGACGTCAACATATATTAATCAGAAAAATGTAATCATCATTATATTATTTTGAATTTTAGAATTATATATATTGACCAAAAACTTTTATTATCAATAATATAAATTTTATGAAATAACTCTTTAGGTCTAATACTCCACAAAATAATAATTTTAATTAAATGTATTAGACAATTGTACGCAACTCACACGGGAATACTTCAAATTTCAATGACAGTTCAGCGTGTGGCAAAATTGTTTAAAGTGTTGCTGCTTTTTTAGAGTAAGAATTTTGTTTATGTTTTGATTTCTTACACAATTTTATCATAATATAATATATGCTAATAAATTGTATTTATAAACATATATTAAAGTTAGATTATTAGCTTTAAAAACTAATTAATATTGTGATTGTGCTATGGCAAAACAACTAAATAATCTGTAGAAAGCTGATAAGCTTTCTACAGATTATTTAGTTGTTTTGCCGTAAATCTTGAATGACGTGCATTCATTCTATTCTAATAAAAAATTCTATATATGAAATATAGTAAGCAATACTAGCGGTTTTCAGTCGATTCAGCTCAATCAATCGGTTACTTGTTATTTGTTTTAAACGGCAACGAAAAGTATTAAAACGAACGAACAATTGAAGTGATTCGATCGTTTTCAGAGTCGGTCACTGATTGATTCGGTTTTTATAAAATGAACGATTGACAGAACACTACACGGTTCTAATAAAATATTGCTTGTCACATTTGCAATAAGTAGGTTACATTTTAAATGACTATCAATCATTGTAATTCCCAAATACTTTACAGAATGAGTAGACAAAATATGTTGACCAAAATTAGTGCTTCATAGTTAGGCAAACTCTGTAACATCCAAAAAACTAAAACAACGATTTTGTGAAGTTAACAATAAAGCAAATATGTTTATTATCATCTGATACGTCGTATATCGCTATATACTCTTTTGGTAGTCGCTTTATTTGTTTTTTCTATCTTAATATATTCGTGACATCCTTCCCTTTTATTTAACCTATTACACGCTCCAATCAGACCAAACACAAAGGAGATATGATGTAATGCCCTCTTAGTAATGCCGCAATGAGTGCCTCAACATATTCGCTTTCGCCTCTGCTTTCCAATGATGTATCATACGTCACGTTTCGACGAACTATTCTACCCCACCACAAAACGCACAAAAAATTCTTTTAATTCTACATAATTCTGTTTAACTTGATTTAATTTTATTTAACTTTATTTAATTATTTATTTATTATACTAATTACTTATTTAGTTTTTATTTTATTTTGGAAAAGCGTCGACGTTTGTTAAGTGTATTAAGTGTATGTTTGTCTTACCCAGTGACATATAATAAATATATATTATAAGTCATTGATAAATAAATGGATAGGGATAGGATAAGAATGAAAATCTAAAACGCAATTCGAAATGTTAAATAAAAACATTATGCAATTTATGTAATACACAGAGTAAACAAAAGTACTACAATAGTTTTAAAATGTATAATGACAAACAGAAATATAAAAACAACAGTTTTTTGTTTTTATAATACAAATTTACGCAAGTTTGTAATATTTTTCAAAAGCACTTTTTCACACTCACGAATGAATCACTTTAATACTCTTTTTTTACTCTCGAAACGCTATTTTGATGATGATGAATCGGGTATACAGCTTTTCTCCAGTGTGAACTATCAATTTGCTTTAAAATTACCATATAGTCTAAACTGCTTAAAACAAATTTCACTCCAACAGACTTTTCTTCAGCGTGCACTCTAAAGTGTGTTTTCAAATTAAGTGAGTCACTAAACTACTTCAAACTAACTTTACGTTCGTAAAGTTTTCTCTTGCGTGTATTCGCAAATGATTTTTTAAAATACTTGTTTGAGAAAACTGATTAAAATAAATTTCAAATTTGTGAGGTATTCCTCCAGTATGCTCCCTTACATGTACCTACTTTCAAATTACTTGCTTGATTAAACTGCTTAAAACCAATTTCACATTTGTAAAGTTTTTCTCCAGTGCGCGTTCTTAAATGTAGTTTTAAATATCTTGTTGCAGTAAACTGCTTTAAACCAGTTTCACAATTACTAAGTATTTTCCATTAACCAGTATTTTTTTAGGTGTGAACTTTAATGTGATCATTGAAACGACCTTTTTGAGCAAACTGTTTCAAACAAATCTCACACTGATAAGGTTTTTCCCCAGTGTGCACCCTCAAATGTATTTTTAAACAAGCTGTTGTAGTAAATTGCTTAAAACAAATTTCACATTTGTGAGGTTTTTCTCCAGTATGAACTTTCATGTGAACATTAAAATTACCTTTATTAGCAAACTGTCTTAAACAAATTTTACACTGATAAGGTTTTTCGCCAGTGTGCACCCTTAAATGTGTTTTCAAATCACCTGCTTTGTTAAACTGCTTAAAACAAATTTCACACTTGTAAGCATCTTTTCTGGTGTGAAGTTTCATGTGATCAGTAAAATTACCTCTATGAGCAAACTGTTTTAAACAAATCTCACACTGATAAGGTTTTTCTCCAGTATGCACTCTCAAATGTGCTTTCAAATAAGCTGCAGTAAATTGCTTAAAACAAATTTCACATTTGTGAAATTTTTCTCCAGTGTGCGTCCTTAAATGTAGTTTCAAATTTCGTGCTTTTTTAAACTGCTTAAAACAAATTTCACACTTGCAAGGTGTGAGTTGTTCAGTGTGAGTTATTAAATGTCGTTTCAAATATTTTATTGTAGAAAACAGCTTTAAGCAAGTTTCACACTTGTAATCTTCTTTTCCGGTGTGAACTTTCATGTGATCAGTAAAATTACTTTTATGAGCAAACCGTTTTAAACAAATCTCACACTGATAAGGTTTTTCTCCAGTGTGCACCCTCAAATGCATTTTCAAATAATATGCCGTAGTAAATTGCTTAAAACAAATTTCACACATATAAGGTTTTTCTCCAGTATGCGTTCTTAAATGGTTTTTCAAAACACCTATTAGAGAAAACTGCTTAAAACAAATTTCACACTGGTGAGGTTTTTCTCCAGTGTGCACTATCAAATGTACTTTCAATTTTCCTGCTGTACTAAACCGCTTAAAACAAATTTCACACTCGTGAGATTTTTCTTCAGTGTGACCTTTCACGTGTTCAGTTAAATAAACTTTTTGAGCAAACTGCTTAAAACAAATTTCACATTTGTAGGGTCTTTTTTCAGTCACAAATTTCATATTTTCACTTAATGATTTTCCTTCAGCATGTGGGTTCATATAATTTTCTTCATGAGATGAATGTTCAGTTTTTGTTTCCATAATTTCCATCGTGTTCTTTTGGAAATAATCTAAAAATCATAGTGACTTTAATATACATAAACATATGAACACAAGAGTAAGAATGAATGTTAAAACAACAAAATGCCGCAACCAAATTGAAGGGTAATAAAATAAAAGAAAATTCAGTGCAACACATAGGACAAACATAAACAAACAACAGATCAACTTGACATACAAAAATTGAGACACGTTCCAAATAATCCTATAAGGTATCTAGAGAAATCAACAAAAGCCATCATCAATAAAACCTCTCTTCCATAAAGAAGTTGATATAAAACAATCTCTAATTCCTAGTGAAGAGTCTTCTAGAACCTATCGAATATATGGCTTACCCAAAATTAACAAACCCGATATTCCTCTATGTACCATTTTCAGCGCATACAACTACCCTACACAACCATTGGTCAAGTACTTGGCCAAAATTCTACAACCTCTCCCCGAAAATGCTTCATCCTTGGTCAAAAATTCTTTTCATTTTATAAAACTTCTTAAACACATCCCTATCTCACCATCAGACATTCTAGTAAATTTAGATATCGTTTTATTTTTACAAACATTCATATAGACGAATTGTCAATATCTTTATGAAAGACTTATACGAGCACTATCCACATCAATGCTCTATCCCATATGTTGGCTACGATATGTTGACGATACATTCGTAATTTGGTCTCACAGCAGGGATGCTTTAGTACCTTTTCAGGCCCAACTCAATGGTACACATCCTAGTATCCAGTTCACGATGGAGGTGAAAACTGATTCATCCCTACCGTTTCTCGACGTTATGACAAAGAAAAACCAATCCCAAAAAAAAAGTGTTATCACTCTGTTTATCGAAAACCCACCCATACCAATCGTTACTTGCATGCCAACTCTCAAATTAATTCAGTCATGAATACTCTTGTCTCCAGACGCCTTTGCGATGATGTAAGTAGACGGTTACCGCGAAAATCAAATTATTAGGGGCATCCACAGACATCAATCTCCCAATCAATCTCAAACAAAAGACGCAGAACCTCATCATATTTCTTTCTCATCATTCTTCTTTACATCAAAGGTGTCACTGACAAAATCCTTAAATCAAGAAGAATAAAGACTTATATAAAGGATTTATTAACAGTCCATATCCGTTCACAATTCGGATTCAATGTCAGCTCTACGTCAGCACCATCTTCGTAAAGGTCACAAAGTTGATTTTGAAAACTCCAGAACTATAGCCCCTATTTGCTTCTATAAACCAAGAATTATCCGAGAAACCATAGAAATAGAAACAAGCAAAATTTTCTCAATAAAAGAGATGACTGCATCCGTTTACCTTCAACATGGAGAGCTATCATAAAGAAAATATCATCTGCCGATAACTTGAAGCAAAATGTCTGTGCAGAGCTTAAACGAAATAATGTAAAAATATCCGGAACATACACCGTCTTTTCACAATCGAAAACAATATTTATTACTAAATAATAAGAGAACAAAACACAAAAAATACATTGTTATTTCATAAATTAAAAAATACTTCAACTACAAAATCAAGAGACGAATCATCTATACGACGTGTACTCAAAAATAACAGCAACAAATGAAATAAAAAACAATTACAATTTTTTTATGGTTTTTTTACTATACACTGTACCTATATAATAATATATTATATATATATATATATATATATATATATATATATATATATATAATTATATATATATATATACAGTGTAGGAAAAATTTTATGGTCGGTATGGTAAAATTTAACAGGATATCTAACGCAGATATAAAATCATATTTTCAGCGAATAGACAAAGATAACAATCATATTTCCCCTTGGTCTCCCCTCCTCAAATATTTTTAACACCTATTGGCCATTAGTGAGACGAATAGTTCCGATCAGAGATATTTTACATATTCTCTGGTTCCGATCCTAATACACCTAAAAAACTAGAGGTGGGTCCTCCCGTTTTTTAAATTTCTATCGGAACCGTTTTTCGTAAACTGTAACTAGTTGATTCAAATTAGCGAGTACACAAACATATTGGCTATTATCGTTTATGTGTATAAGTATTGAAGTGAAAGAACCTAACGAAGGATATATTTATTATAACTTGAAAAATAAATTAAACAATACAAATAGTACTTACATTTACATTAAATCGTACTTACATTTACATTAAATCGTACTTACATTTACATTACATGTTATTATTAAATCGCGAATCGTCTAAATTGACATTTAAAAACAAGTTTTTCTACTTTTCTTGTTAACCGTGTTCTTCTTTTATTTAAAATTAAACCAAATTTTAAACATGTGTTCACAAGGAAAAGATTTTGTTACAATTCTACAATATTTTATGAATATAGTGGCTAAGTTAGGATATACATGGCGATGGTTTTTCCACCACGGTAATGGACAGTTCCAATCTCCGTTCGAAATTTATTGTGGGTAATATATTATCAGACAAATACATGTCGACTTCTTGTATATCTCTCGATACAGTTGTATGTTTAGATGAGTCATGTCCAATTAATTCATCAAAAATACACAATGGACTTAAGTCATCTTTATCAGTTTCTTTTTCTTGACTAAACTTATTGATTTACTAAACTTATGCAAAGACTCGTTTCATCCGTTTTCTATAGGTGAAGAACCAGCTTTTAAAAAGTTTGCAGGGTGGATTCCTGGATATAAACCGCCAACAAGAAAAACTGTTAGATTCATTACTTCTGGAATGTTATGTCAAAACTGATTTGATAATAGATAAAATAAAAAGTCCTTTTTTTCGACAATTCTGCAAAAAACATTAAAAAAAAGTACCTTATCTTCAGAAAGGCTTTTAAAGTATTAATTAAAACATAACAAAGTTCCCAAACGGCCAATCCAAGACGTGGAAACTAGGTAGAACTTCACCTATTACAGGTTAAAAAGAATGACTGAGTTAGAAGAGGCAATCCGTTTCACTTCTTCTTTTTTAAGTTCCATCTTATCTATCGAAGGTTGGAAATCATCATGGCTATGCCGACTCTGTTGACTGCCGCTCTAAAAAGGTCTGCACTACTGCATTCAAACCATTCCCTTAAGTTCTTAAGCCAGGATATTTTTCGTCTTCCCACATTTCGCTTTTCTCGGATTTTGCCCTGCATAATAAGTTGTAATAATGCGTATTTTTGCCCTCTCATCACATGTCCCAAGTACTCAAGTATTCGTCTTTTAATAGTTAATATTATTTCTGCCTCATTTCCTATCCTTCTAGTTACTTCAATGTTTGACATTTTTTGAATCCATGATATACGTAGGATTCTTCTGTAACACCAAAATTCAAAGGCGGCCAACTTATTCAGATGAACTTGTTTTGGTGTCCAAGCTTTCAGACCATAAAGAAGAGTAGAGAACACGTAACATCGAAGCATTCTCAGGCGTAGTTCTAACCTTATATCCCGACAACAAAGAAACTTTTTAAGTTTAATAAATGATGTACGTGCTATTTCAATACGTGTCTTAATTTCTTTGGTTTGGTCTACATCTGATGTTATCCATGTTCCTAAGTATTTATAGTTATTAACACTCTTAATTGCAGTATCTTCAATAGTCAATTGGATATTTGTGCAGATTTAGTCATGATCATGCATTTAGTTTTCTTTAAATTTATCTTCAGTCCGTACTCATGACAGCGTTCATTAAGGCGTTGCATTAGGTTCTGTAAATCATTGTTGTTATCCGTAATTATTACTGTATCGTCTGCAAAACGTAAGTTATTCAAAACTTCTCCATTGATAGATATACCTTCTATTGAGTCTGAGAGCGCTTCTTAAAATACCGATCACTGTAGACATTGAAAAATAGTGGGGACAGCACGCAACCCTGGCGGACTCCTCTCTGTATTTTGATATTTTCGGTGTACTGGCGTGTATTTCCGTTCCACATCGATATTAAATAATACAGACTTAGACTTAGACCAAATCTAAATAATGAAGACTAGATTATTTTTTCGTAATTGTCCCAAATTTTACGGTCTTTTAAAGAAATAACAAGTACAATGAGTGGCCAAAAATACTTGAATGATAGTTCAGTGATTGTTCTGGTACCCTGCCTGCAAAAATCTTACAATAAAATTTTAGCAAACAGTAACCTTACATCCATAGTATCCGACGTAGTATGGGTTTTTATTACTAATTACGGGATAATTACTAATCTCTTTTTTAGCAAAAAGATTTAGAGGGATAGAATACAGTGGCATATTGTCATTATGTACGTTTATGGATTCACGATTTAAAGTGCAGGGATTTTCTGATAAAAATGACGCTAAAAAAACAAAAGAAAGAGTTAAGAAGCTGGTTACTTCTATAATTAAAGAACAAGAAGATTATACTATTGAAAATCAACCAGTATAAGAAAAAGAAACCGATAAAGATGACTTAAGTCCACGGTGTATTTTTGATCAATTAATTGGACATGACTCATCTAAACGTACACCTGTAGCGAGAGTCCATTACAATGGTGGAAAAACCATCGCCATGTATCTCCTAACTTAACCACTATATTCATAAAGTATTGTAAATGTGAACACATGTACAAAATCAGGTTTAATTTTAAATAAAAGAAAAACACGGTTAATAAGAAGTAAAGTACAAAAACTTATGTTTTTAAATGTCAATTTAGGCGATTCGTGATTTAATAATAACGTGTAATGTAAACGTAGGTACGATTTACTATTTGTATTGTTTAGTTTAGTTTTCAAATTATAATAAAATCTTTTATTAGTTTCCTTCACTTCAATAAATATACACATAAACGATAATAGCCATTATGTTTGTTTATGTAGGTAGTTTCTTACTTGAAACTATTATTAAAAAATCATAGTTACTTGTTTACGAAAATCGGTTTTGCGACGGTTATGACCCACCTCTATTCGTAAATACCTGTGTACCCCTTGATTCGGTGATTTGACCACGCGACACGCCACGTTGGCAAATAGTTTTGTACGAAGCTTTTTTATTTATATGCAGTTTAATATTTTTATTGGAAATAAGGCATAATGTCACTTTAAAATAAGCTTATTTTGATGTTTAGATTTTTAATTCGGAAATCGTTTTTAAAATACCAAACATTAATAAATTTTATTTATATAAAACGATTTCCGAAGTATAAATCAAAATGATATATTACACTTATTGTAAAGTAAAATTGTGACATATTCCCAATAAAAAACAATAAGCTGCCATTTAAATCCATTTCGCCCAAATTTCATTATCTTGGAGCATTGTTCAAATGCGAAAAAGACAACAGGTCAAATAAAACCAATAAGTTTGGCAACATTGAATTTCCCCTTTTATTATATCCACTCCATATCCACTCATTTATGTTCGGTGATATAAAAGGCGGACACCTAATATATCTCTCTCTTTTTAAACAGTTGTTTCTCACTCCATCTCATGTAAGGTCCATACCGACCATAAACTTTTACCTATACTGTATATATATATATATATATATATATATATATATATATATATATATATATATATATATATATATATATATACAGTGAAAGCCAAATAAAGTTGCGTTTACGTCATCATTGTGAACATTTGCAGCGTTGTCAGATGGTTCGTGAAGTATGAAAATTAACAGAAAAGAACTTAAATAAACAAAAAAGGTGAAGATAGCAAATTTCACACTATATTGTTACACTTCTTAAAACTTAGCTTTATTCAACACCAACAATATAACAATACTTTTAACTAACTGACAACTATAAACTTCTACATTCAAAATACATCTGTTCCCCAACTGTCGAAAACATCTGTTATATACATATGTTCTGACGTTCCAAACTTCACTAGACATTTCAAGAATTTTCGATGTCATCTTGAATGTTCTCGAACGACTTCTTCTTTTTCGTCAATGGACTTTTCCTATGTGGGATAAATCTTTCGTAACAATATTAAGTGGAATTTAAAAATGAGTGTTTTTTTTCATTTATTTTTTTGTTAATTACATTCATGAATAGATTTCACAAAGTAAGTAATTTCACAATAAAAGTGGTAAAGTTATTACTGAGTTACCAAACAATAAGTTACTCGTTTATTACTGCAACGCTTTTTCTTTGGTGACTCGAACTGTTCACCTTTTTTCTGCATTTGACATATGCACATATGCTGTTTACTGTTCTTACGCCGATTTTTAAAGCAGCAGCTACACGCTAAAATCATACAAATTTTTTAAAGTAAAGTAATGATATTTTATTCGCATATTACTTCTTGTACAGCGTTTAAGGGTAACAAAGAGCCATTATTAATCCTTTCTTCTTCAAAATAGTTAACTAATGAAGCCACAAGTTCTTTGCATCGACTATTGAGCTGTTTGGGCATTTTGACAAGTAAATAAATGTTTTTCACAAGATAACCTCAAAAATCGACGATACCACGAGTACAAAAGTCACAGACCACTGAATGAAAATTCAACAAACGACGCGGCAACATGACAATATTTCTGGTAGTGACTAATACTCCGTCAATAATTGGTGGTTTCTTCATGAACATTTCAACACAAAATTTAACAATGACGGACGTCTAACTCCAAAAAAGCTATATATACATTATTTTGTTACAAAAGTTTTTTTATTAATCGGGTTATTTTTAAAAGTGATTGTTTAGCAAACTAAAGTAACATACACTTTTCTATAGAAATGTAGCCACACATACAATAGAATTACGACATTGGTGACGTGCACGCAACTTTATTTGGCTTTTAGTGTATACACTGAATCTTGGATAATTCGAATCTAAGAGGACCGTTAAAAAATTCGAATTAAAAATATATGTAAAAAACAGTGATACCTACAAAAACATCTGCAAACGATAAAAATCAACACTTTTGCAGATGTTTTCGTTCCTATTCTTGCCCGAATTTTGTCAACCCAAAAAAAATGGACTTACAAAATTCGGCCAAGAATACCAATTAAAACATTTGCAAGCTAGAAAAAATCGTCAATTATTGTCATTATGGCAGGTGTTCTCATTGGTATTTTTGACCAAATCTTGGCCGATAAAAATCGCCCAGTGAGAACGCGTCATTAAAACAATAAAACATTTTAAAAAATTTATTGAAAATAAAAACATTTGTTACAATTAACAAAAAAAGACTAACTTTTTACAAAGAAATCCAAAATTTTTAGTTGCTTTTTAGAATTTAGCTTCTTCGCAGTGACAAAATATTCTAAGGTATTCTAAAGTGAACTAAAAATAGAGTGACTTACCTCATTTTTACTTTCAAAGTACTGTCTAAGTTGTGTAATATGGTTCGTTGCTTCGGCTGCACTGCAACATCTTTGTTGTCTTTTGCGTTTGCGTGTCGTTAGCGTTTTATGCGTTCTCCTTCTTTTTTACGAAACCAGATTTTTTTAAACAGTGTTTGATCGTTTCGAGTGTTACATTTTCCCAAGCTTTCTTACACATTATAGAAGAATGTCTAACTTGGGAGTTAGACTTATTTTAAGGGAGTTGCAATCTTCTGTCTATATGTTTTCAACCAAAAAACGTCTGTTAAAATGTTTAACATTTTTAATGATGCCCTGGTCCATAGGCTGGAGAACTGAAGTCACGTTGGCAGGAAAAAATAACTTACATTTTCCATTAGTGGAATAGTGTTGTAGGCCGTACAGTTGTCAGACAAACTAACTTTTCTTTTTTCTTTTATAAACTTTTTGTCTAATTTTAACAGCCATTTCTCGAAAAGATCTTTAGCCATCCAAGCTCTTGCGCTACTTACATATTCCACTGTATTTGGCTTGACGTTCTTAAAACAACGCGAATTAGTGGACTTGCCAATCATCAGTAGAGGCAGCACTTCCGATCCGTCCATGTTTGCACCAATTAGGAGATTGACTCTCTCTATGCTTAGTTTTCCTCCGTGACATTTTTCATTTTTAATTGGCAGTGTTTTGGCAGGAGTTCATTTAAAAAAGACCCGTCTCGTCAACATTGAAGATATTTCTTCTATATAGATCCTGAATTATCTCCTCCAGTTTTTTTCCATTCGTTGGCTTCTTGCTAATTAACGGCCCCACTTTCTTCACAAATGGATTTTAATGAAACTTGTACTCGCATTAATGTTGTTTTTCCCTATTTCAACAACAAATTGTTCAGCTTTGCTTCTTATAAGGGGACCATTCACGGGAATCTCTATAACTGGCTTGTTCGAACCATTTTAAAACACATTTGGGTATTTCTGGCTCCCTCAACCTTTTTCGTTTTTTACCGCACTCACTTTTACTCTTAAGATTTTTTTCTTTATTCTTCAAGTAGGTATATGCGCCTACTTAAAGAAGTAGGTGTGAATTATCATATGTTAGAAGGAATTATACATTCCTTGACAATCTAAGATTTTTTCCTCGTCCCTTTTCTACTTCTTTAATTGCCGCTATTTTTTTCCGATAATGTCAAAGTTTTGTATGTTCGAAGTTTACTAAAGGTGTGCCGGGTGGGGAGAATTTAGGTGCCAGATACAAGTAAAATGGTTTTGAATGCCTTGAAACAAGTGATATAATTCGAATTATTCACGACTTTTTACCATTACTTATAAAGGAAATTCTAGGGACCAGAATAAAAACTCGAATTGAAGATTTTGAATTAGAGAAGTTCTAATTAAACAGGTTCCACAGTATATATATATATATATATATATATATATATATATATATATATATATATATATATATATATATATATATATATATTGTTGTGTTTCATTTTATCAATCAAAGATAGAATAAAAATTTTATTTTGTTATAGAACGCGGGCACATAAATTTGCAACGCCCTGTACATCGATTTGTAAATATTTGATATAAGTTAGTTTTAAGCAGTGGATTTGTCGATAATGAATTTTACCCTGAAGCACTGAAAAACATTATTAGTAAATACTTAAATGTGAATAGACAATTTGTTTCCCGGTATTTGCAGATTATATTTCAAAAGCAGTTGGTTTTGTTTCGCTGGAAAGATCAAAGCCGCCAGTTAGTTGAGATTTACAATTGTAAGTAGAAAGTATGAGATAAAACCGTTATCATTTTCAAAGAAAGTTGTTTATAAGCGATGCTTGGGTTTTTCTGATGTAAAATAAGAGGCGGGATATACGAATTTTCTGATTGGTTAGCGAGTTTGGAATGGGGATGATAGATATAGTGAATGTTTTGAAGTTTGGAGTAGAAAAGATTATTATGACGCGGTCATCCGAAAGAAGCAGTTGAAGTTTTGTGTAGTCAATGAAGAAGCAAGTGCCAATGGTGTTAATAGTTAGAAGTGAGTGCCCTAAAAAGTGGAACGAGATATAGGTCAAAGTTTAGAAGTTGAATACTTTTTAATTCTATAAAGTCCAAGTGAGTAAGTCACAAGAATTATAACTATTAAAAATATTACTTGGGTCTCAGGAGATTGTTAGTATATGAAAGAGGGGAGAGAATTTTGGAGTTTGTTTAATGAGTATTGGTAAAAGAGACCTGCTTGGGTTTTTGGAGAAAGAGTTGCTGGTATGCTGATAGGTTGATACTTAGAACGGAGAAGGCTTTGATTGGTAGCCTGGAGCTGTTCTGGTCGAAATGAAACATAGTCATGTGTGAATTAAAAGGTCAGTCAATACTTTTTGTGACAGAATTTGTTTGTATGTTTCAAATAAAAGACTCAGAAGAACAAGAATTATCGCTATTTTAAGATACCAGAAATTTTATAAAAGTTTTTTTTTACGTCAAAGAATAATTATTAATATTGCATAATAAATTTAAAAAGTTTCTTTTTATAATATTCAGAATAGATTTTTTTTTTGTACAAAAACATGAACAAAGATGCCAATATTTCAAAATTTTTATAGGAAGTGTAATCAATTTACGAATATCCAAATTTTTTGTTTATGTTGTTTTACCAATGTGTTACAAAACAAACTGATAAATATTTGGTAAATTAAAATTATTTATGTGGTACAATTTTCATTGGTACAGTTAATCCCATGGAATTTATTTGATAGATTTTCATGTGGTATTAATAAAGATTATTATTATCATTTTTGTTAATTTTCCATTTTTTTTTTCTTAAAGAATTTCTTTTTTTCGGTTCATCTGTATGAAAATATGAAGTGAACATAAATCTAATGTCACTCCATTTTTTATTTGACCTTATGAACAAAAAATAAAATACACATTTTCATAATATCCACTTCAATTGTTGAGAAGTGTATAAGAAATTATAATGTTTTGTTATGAGAAGCCACAATTTTTGAATTCATATTAAAAAGCATTCATACAATAGTATTTTTTACTTTAAATGTAGCTAAATATTGTAAATTATTTTGTAAATTGATATATTTGTCAATTATTTTGTAAACTGATATATTTGGCAATGAAGCCAGAAATGTTAAAACAGGAATTACTATATTGATACAGATGGTTAAACTTTACTTTATTCTGTAGTTTCTAAACTATTAATTTTTACCTTAGGCTTAATTTTAATGGTTTTTATTATATAAGTATTGTTTAATGTCAAATATATCTATAAGTTATGTTCATTGCCTGTGCCTGAAAAAACAATTTAACCCAACTTTTGAGCTATACAAAATATACAAGGATACAGATATTGCAACATTCATGAAAATAGGACAGTTTTGATGGATGGGACATGCAGAGAGAAAGGAAGAAGTAGACAATAAACAAACAACGCCAGTAGGAACAAGGAAAACTGAAGCTAAGATACATCAAACAAATCGAAAAGGATATAATCTTAAAAATAAAAGAATTTAAAAAAAAAGAAGGAATCAGATCAGAATAGGGAAAAATGCTGGAACAGGCCAAGACCCAAAAAGAGTTGTGGAGACAGTATTGATACTTCACTCAAGATTCCTTACTGGACAAGATTAGTGTGTTATCTGTAAATTGAATTTATTTCGGATCAAAATTAGGGCATTATATTAGTTGATAAAAAGTGATTCCTATTTATAAATATAGAACTTAAATTGTTACTAACCTTTTTCAGTTTTTTGGATTTCTTCAAATGGATTATGTTTATTTCCATGTTGTTCTATTTCAGTATTTGTGGAACATTTCTGTAAATCTAAAGAATCATATGTGACATGAGTACTTTGCCTATTGGATTCCTCCTTAATTTCACATTTAAAGCCATCCAAAACAGCATATTCCAAGTCATTGTATTCTACTTTACACGTTTCCTCGCTAATTTCATGTTTTACTTCCATTTCATACCAAAAAGTGGGCAATCTGGGCAATACGAATACGCATAAACAGGCACTCTAGGACTAGAACCAATGACGTATAATATATAGACTCGGTGAACGCTTTAAAAAGTGTCCAAAACATGAATACCTTTGTTATTGTTTATTGTTTTGATACGAAGATGCACGAAGTTCATGATTTTTTACGAAGCATCACGAAGTTGATCTTGTGTTTAAAACATCATGGACGTATGAAAACATTTTCTCCATTTTGTGTGACAAGCAAATTTTATTTTAAATTGTTGAGAGTTATTTACTTACTGTTTTAGTAAAATGCCATACTATTTTATCAAAATAATTATTTCTCTTATAGACTTGACAAAAAGAAATCATAAATATTTAATTTTAATTAAAAAAATAATTATTGTCATTAACATATAAATGAGCACGCCGCTGTTGTGATAAACATACCTTCAACCTTGAGCCGAGATCTTTGGTGCTTTCGGACACTTGATTCTATAGCGAGAATAGGGGACTGCGTAGTCTATATATTATACGTCATTGACTAGAACCGTGAACATAACCTAACCACAGAATAATAAACATACAGAATACCCACTCTCCACGGAAAATTAAGTACGCGCATCTCCTCCGCGCAGACGTTCCGCCATGTTTTAGGAGGATTTTAAAGAAATTATGTGGTGTGCATGGAAAAATTAACCAGGTTTATTTGACTTACGGCAATCATAGACATACTATACAATTATATTAACATTGTTAAATATAATAACATAAATATAATATAATTAAACATAAATATAAACAATTACATAACCACACAAATCATGGCCCTGATTCTATTTCATTTCGATGTCGAAATTTAAAAGCGACTACGCCATGACAGTCGCAATCGCTAGCGATTCTCATTCATTTCGATTTTAGTTAAAAGTGGGGACATTTACTTTATCATTTTGACACTGCACAGAATTTGGGTTGGCCGTCTTGTTTATTGGCTGCCCGCTTGTTAAATCTAAATGTTTGTTTTGTTTACATTTTACGATTTTTGTTTCTTGTTTGAGTTGTTAAATTTTTAGTGGCCATTCTCAATGATTATATTTTGAATTTAAAGAAAATGGATGGATGCAGTTGGTGATGGTGGCACTAAATTGTCTGTGGACCAAAAAGAAATTATGATGGCTTTTGACTTAGTGGTTATATTATATTTTTAAATTTACTGCAGCTTAATATTGGTATTACTAAAAATAATACATTACCGCTCTAAAAATTCTTGATGAGTTTAAAGATTATTTTATATCTCCAAATAAGAGTATAGAATTAAAATAAATTATTACAACCAAATTATTTATTATTTCTATCTTCCATTACAGCCTGTTGAATATATTCAAAAATTGTGGTTTCCAATTTAGTTTTAATATTGGGACATTTTATTTCTTTAATTTTTACACCACAGTATATTTTAAAAAATAATCAGTAGCATCTGGCTTGGGGCCCCCAGGTACCGCAGTTCTATTTTTATAGGTGTTAAAATTTAGACCATCAAACAAAACAACACCGCCTAAACTGAACCTAACCTCGCTTCTCCCAGTCCCGCTAGTAATGTCAGATTAATTTCGACTCGAAATTAAATTTCAACCACTTTCTTGAAGTTGAAATTAATTTCGATAAATCGAAATTTAGTGACGTCCTTTGGTTAGTTCAGCTGAAATCCACTAGGCTCGCAAAGTCGCATTTCGACGTCGCCATATTGATTTCAACATGTTTTCAGTCGAAATCTCAATTAGAATCAGGGCCCATATGTCTGTGCCCTCCTCAAACATGGCGCGCGTGCTGAAAAACTTCAAAGGCGGCATCTGAGAGTGTCCCTTCTGATTGTTTATTATTCTGTGACCTAACCAAATCAAATTTTCTCAAGGCATCGTCACAGTGTTGCCGTATTTATTTTAGTAAAATATGTATACTTCATCTAATTTAGATAACGACTTACGTCATTATCTACGTCAGAGATCGAAGTTGACATAGTTGCCAAAGTATAAAAAAATCCTGACTCCATTTTAAATCAAATAGGTCACATAATTATTGCAAAAGTATTACCATCTCTTTACAACGACTTTACAACACCATTCAATATTCAGTCGCTACTGGCGACAGGCTCACAAAAGATATATAATATCATTATAGATTTCTTGTCAGACACATGCATGGTTCTATAGAATTTGTACTCGAGCATGAAATTTTTCATCTTCTTCTTCTTCTTAAGGTGCCGTGCATTTCTGCGTAGGCGTCCACCGTACATCGTCTTGTCAGGTGAGCTGTTAAATATTCTGGTTTAAATAATTCTGTTTTTAGCAGCATTGCGAAGCATTTCATAGCTGTGGATTCCTGTCCATTGTCGAATATTGCGCAGCCATGACATTTTTTTACGTCCGAGACCTCTCCTACCCTCTATTTTCCCTTCGAGTATCAGTTGCTGAAAAGTGTATCGTTCTCCTCGTATAATGTGCCCCAAGTATGCCAGGTCAGAAATTTTTCATGATCGTGTGGAAATTTAGATTTGTATCCTTTGTTTACCCTAAATGTTATAACACCTTATCCGTGGTCCAGTTTTGTTTGTCCACTAAGAATGTCTTGATGGGCCCCTAGACGAGAAGCAAGTGACCCTGTAAGTTTCCTTGTCGTATATTCTTCTATTAATTATCCGTTAGTTTTCGATTAGGGATAGAGTTGTGCATTTGTCTGATTGGAGAATCTATTGCATTGCAACTGGCTGAATGACTAATGTCAATGCCATTACAAAAAAAAAAAATATCCGTTCACAATTCGGATTCAATTTCAGCTCTAGGTCAATACTATCTTCGTACAGGTCACAAAGTTGATTTTGAAAACTCCAGAACTATAGCCCCCATTCGCTTCTATAAACCAAAAATTATCGGAGAAACCATAGAAATAGAAAAAAGGCCAAATTTTCTCAATAAAAGAGATGACGCCATCCGTTTACCTTCAATATGGAGACCTTTTATAAAGAAAACATCATCTGCCCATAACTTAAAGCAGAATGCTTGGGCGGTGGTTAAACTATAATGTAAATAATAATGTAAAAATATCCTGAAAATACACTGTTTTTTCACAATCGAAAACAATATTTATTACTTAATAATAAGAAATCAAAACACAACAAAATTACATTGCTATTTCATAAATAAAAAAAAAAGTACCAACTACAAAATCAAGAGAAATTCATCATATCTACGACGTGTTTACTCAAAAATAACAGCAACAAATAAAATAAAAAAACAATTAAAATTATGAGTCTAACATCCACACACTTATTTTATTTATTAATGACAGTTAAATCATGAAAAACTGTAAAGGACATGTCTGTAATATATTTATTTAACTTAAAACTGTTTTATATGCCTGATACTCTGAATATTAGTTGGTAAAAATTAAATGACCTAGGATCTAGGTCGGTGAAACAACGCTGTCCAATTGTTTTTTACTTTCCGGGGGTATTGCTTTATTCCTGTTTCTGATGGAGTATTCATGTAAGTGAAACTGTAGTGTATCTTTATTTTATGCTTTAAAATAAAGTTGCCTAATATCAAAAATACAGCAATTGATTTTAAAATTTTTCTTTGAACAACATTTAGTTGTTCCAAATGATTGACATACGCCCCACCACACATAAGAATGCCATAGCATCATAATCTTGATTCGACTAAGGCAAAGTACATTGTTTTTAAAATTAACGGTTCTAGTGTTGTATCAATCGCGATTGATTTGTTCGTTTTGATTCAATCACTTCAAAGTATTGAACGACCGAATCTCGCTAGTTAATAACGATCGAATCGTATAGTGACAAAAATCTATTGATATATGCATTGGGCCGAATGATTTAAAACGTAAAATACTATATATTGAATTAAGAACTGCGTGCAAGGCAGCGACTTAGCTACAGACCGGGAGTTGGAAAATATTCTATCTATTGACGTCTGTGAAAGATCGAGAACTGCTCGATCTTTCACAAACGTCAACATATTATATTAATCAGAAAAATGTAATCATCATTATATTATTGGGAATTTTAGAATTATATATATTGACCAAAAACTTTTATTATCAATAATATAAATTTTATGAAATAACTCTTTAGGTCTAATACTCCACAAAATAATAATTTTAATTAATGTTTTAGACAATTGTACGCAACTCACACGGGAATACTTCAAATTTCAATGACAGTTCAGCGTGTGGCAAAATTGTTTAAAGTGTTGCTGCTTTTTTAGAGTAAGAATTTTGTTTATGTTTTGATTTCTTACACAATTTTATCATAATATATTATATGCTAATAAATTGTATTTATAAACATATATTAAAGTTAGATTATTAGCTTTAAAAACTAATTAATATTGTGATTGTGCTATGGTAAAACAACTAAATAATCTGTAGAAAGCTGATAAGCTTTCTACAGACTTTCTATTCTGATGTTTTGACAACGCTGTGGGGTTCTGACGTCGTAAATCTTGAATGACGTGCATTCATTCTATTCTAATAAAAAATTCTATATATGAAATATAGTAAGCAATACTAGCGGTATTCAGTCGATTCAGCTCAATCAATCGGTTACTTGTTATTTGTTTTAAACGGCAACGAAAAGTATTAAAACGAACGAACAAGTGAAGTGATTCGATCGTTTTCAGAGTCGGTCACTGATTGATTCGGTTCTTATAAAATGAACGATTGACAGAACACTACACGGTTCTAATAAAATATTTCTTGTCACATTTGCAATAAGTAGGTTCCATTTTAAATGACTATCAATCATTGTAATTCCCAAATACTTTACAGAATGAGTAGACAAAATATGTTGACCAAAATTAGTGCTTCATAGTTAGGCAGACTCTGTAACATCCAAAAAACTAAAACAACGATTTTGTGAAGTTAACAATAAAGCAAATATGTTTATTATCATCTGATACGTCGTATATCGCTATATACTCTTTTGGTAGTCGCTTTATTTGTTTTTTCTATCTTAATATATTCGTGACATCCTTCCCTTTTATTTAACGTATTACACGCTCCAATCGGACCAACACAAAGGAGATATGATGTAATGACCTCTTAGTAATGCCGCAATGAGTGTTTTTTCTGTCTCAACATATTCGCTTTCGCCTCTGCTTTCCAATGATGTATCATACGTCACGTTTCGACGAACTAATCTACCCCACCACAAAACGCCCAAAAAATTCTTTAATTCTACATAATTCTGTTTAACTTGATTTAATTTTATTTAACTTTATTTAATTATTTATTTATTATACTAATTACTTATTTAGTTTTTATTTTAATTTGGAAAAGCGTCGACGTTTGTTAAGTGTATTAAGTGTATATTTGTCTTACCCAGTGACATATAATAAATATATATTATAAGTCATTGATAAATAAATGGATAGGAATAGGATAAGGATAAAAATCTAAAACGCTATTCGAAATGTTAAATAAAAACATTATGCAATTTATGTAATACACAGAGTAAACAAAAGTACTACAATAGTTTTAAAATATATAATGACAAACAGAAATATAAAAACAACAGTTTGTTGTTTTTATAATACAAATTTACGCAAGTTTGTAGTATTTTTCAAAAGCACTTTTTCACACTCACGAATGAATCACTTTTTATGCCCTTTTTTTACTCTCGAAACGCTATTTTGATGATGATGAATCGGGTATACAGCTTTTTTCCAGTGTGAACTATCAATGTGCTTTCAAATTACCATATAGTCTAAACTGCTTAAAACAAATTTCACTCAAACAGACTTTTCTTCAGCGTGCACACTTCAGTGTGTTTTCAAATTAAGTGGTTTACTAAACTACTTCAAACTAACTTTACGTTCGTAAAGTTTTCTCTTGCGTGTATTCGCAAATGATTTTTTAAAATACTTGTTTGAGAAAACTGATTAAAATAAATTTCAAATTTGTGAGGTATTCCTCCAGTATGCTCCCTTACATGTACCTACTTTCAAATTACTTGCTTGATTAAACTGCTTAAAACCAATTTCACATTTGTAAAGTTTTTCTCCAGTGCGCGTTCTTAAATGTAGTTTTAAATATCTTGTTGCAGTAAACTGCTTTAAACCAGTTTTACAATTACTAAGTATTTTCCATTAACCAGTATTTTCTCCGGTGTGAACTTTAATGTGATCATTGAAACGACCTTTTTGAGCAAACCGTTTCAAACAAATCTCACACTGATAAGGTTTTTCCCCAGTGTGCACCCTCAAATGTATTTTTAAACAAGCTGTTGTAGTAAATTGCTTAAAACAAATTTCACATTTGTGAGGTTTTTCTCCAGTGTGAACTTTCATGTGAACATTAAAATTACCTTTATTAGCAAACTGTCTTAAACAAATTTTACACTGATAAGGTTTTTCGCCAGTGTGCACCCTTAAATGTGTTTTCAAATCACCTGCTTTGTTAAACTGCTTAAAACAAATTTCACACTTGTAAGCATCTTTTCTGGTGTGAAGTTTCATGTGATCAGTAAAATTACCTCTATGAGCAAATTGCTTTAAACAAATCTCACACTGATAAGGTTTTTCTCCAGTATGCACTCTCAAATGTGCTTTCAAATAAGCTGCAGTAAATTGCTTAAAACAAATTTCACATTTGTGAAATTTTTCTCCAGTGTGCGTCCTTAAATGTAGTTTCAAATTTCGTGCTTTTTTAAACTGCTTAAAACAAATTTCACACTTGCAAGGTGTGAGTTGTTCAGTGTGAGTTATTAAATGTCGTTTCAAATATTTTGTTGTAGAAAACACCTTTAAGCAAGTTTCACACTTGTAATCATCTTTTCCGGTGTGAACTTTCATGTGATCAGTAAAATTACTTTTATGAGCAAACCGTTTTAAACAAATCTCACACTGATAAGGTTTTTCTCCAGTGTGCACCCTCAAATGCATTTTCAAATAATATGCCGTAGTAAATTGCTTAAAACAAATTTCACACATATAAGGTTTTTCTCCAGTATGCGTTCTTAATTGGTTTTTCAAAACACCTATTAGAGAAAACTGCTTAAAACAAATTTCACACTGGTGAGGTTTTTCTCCAGTGTGCACTATCAAATGTACTTTTTGTACATCTTTGTACATTTTTGTTTTTATCATATTTTCACTTAATGATTTTCCTTCAGCATGTGGGTTCATATAATTTTCTTCATGAGATAAATGTTCAGTTTTTGTTTCCATAATTTCCATCGTGTTCTTTTGGAAATAATCTAAAAATCATAGTGACTTTAATATACATAAACATATGAACACAAGAGTGAGAATGAATGTTAAAACAACAAAATGCCGCAACCAAATTGAAGGGTAATAAAATAAAAGAAAATTCAGTGCAACACATAGGACAAACATAAACAAACAACAGATCAACTTGACATACAAAACTTGACACGTTCCAAATAATCCTATAAGGTATCTAGAGAAATCATCAAAAGCCATCATCAATAAAACCTCTCTTCCATAAAGAAGTTGATATAAAACAATCTCTAATTCCTAGTGAAGTCTTCTAGAACCCATCGAATATATGGCTTACCCAAAATTAACAAACCCGATATTCCTCTATGTACCATTTTCAGCGCATACAACTACCCTACACAACCATTGGTCAAGTACTTGGCCAAAATTCTACAACCTCTTCCCGAAAATGCTTCATCCTTGGTCAAAAATTCTTTTCATTTTATAAAACTTCGTAAACAAATCCCTATCTCACCATCAGACATTCTAGTAAATTTAGATATCGTTTTATTTGTACAAACATTCCTATAGACGAATTGTCAATATCTTTATGAAAGACTTATACGAGCACTATCCACATCAATGCTCTATCCCATATGTTGGCTACGATATGTTGACGATACATTCGTCATTTGGTCTCACAGCAGGGATGCTTTAGTACCTTTTCAGGCCCAACTCAATGGTACACATCCTAGTATCCAGTTCACGATGGAGGTGAGAACTGATTCATCCCTACCGTTTCTCGACGTTATGACAAAGAAAAACCAATCCCAAAAAAAAGTGTTATAACTCTGTTTATCGAAAACCCACCCATACCAATCGTTACTTGCATGCCAACTCTCAAATTAATTCAGTCGTGAATACTCTTGTCTCCAGACGCCTCTGCGATGATGTAATTAGACGGTTACCGCGAAAATCAAATTATTAGGGGCATCCACAGACATCAATCTCCCAATCAATCTCAAACAAAAGACGCAGAACCTCATCATATTTCTTTCTCATCATTCTTCGTTACATCAAAGGTGTCACTGACAAAATCCTTAAATCAAGAAGAATAAAGACTTATATAAAGGACTTATTAACAGTCCATATCCGTTCACAATTCGGATTCAATGTCAGCTCTACGTCAGCACCATCTTCGTAAAGGTCACAAAGTTGATTTTGAAAACTCCAGAACTATAGCCCCTATTCGCTTCTATAAACCAAGAATTATCCGAGAAACCCATAGAAATAGAAACAAGCAAAATTTTCTCAATAAAAGAGATGACGGCATCCATTTACCATCAACATGGAGACCTCTCATAAAGAAAATATCATCTGCCGATAACTTGAAGCAGAATGTTTGGGCAGTGGTTAAACGAATGCATTATAATGTAAAAATATCTTGAACATACAATGTCTTTTCACAATCAAAAACAATATTTATTACTTGATAATAAGAGAACACAACACAAAAAAATTACATTGCTATTTCATAAATTAAAAAAAAATACTTCAACTGCAAAATCAAGAGAAATGCATCATCTATACGACGTGTTTACTTAAAAATAACAGCAACAAATTAAATAAAAAACAATTCCAATAATGAGTCAAATATTCACAAACTTATTTTATTTCTTAATGTTAGTTATCCAGATATGCTCTCCTACAAGGAAAAATATTTGGAAAGCGAGGTCCAAGAAGAAGAAAAACATCTTTAATAAAGAACCTCAAAATCTGGTTCAATACAATATCTGTGCAGCTTTCCCGCGCTGCTGCAGATAGGATAAAGATTGTCATGATGATCGCCAATATTCGTAACAGATAGGCACATCAAGAAGAAGAAGAATGTTAGTTAAATCAAGGATAACTGTAAGGGACATGTTTATAATATATTTTTTTATCTTAATTTTAAACTGTTTTATATGCCTGACTTTCTGAATATCAGTTGGTAAAACAATAAATGACCTAGAATCTAGGTAAGTGAAACAACGCTGTCCAACTGTTTTTTTACTTTCCGGGAGTATTGGTTTATCCCTGTTTCTGGTAGGGTATTCATGTAAGTGAAACTGTAGTGTATGTTTATTTTTATATTGGTGTAAAGTAATCACTTTAAAATAAAGCTGCCTAATATCAAAAACACTAGCAATTGATTTTAAAAATTTTATTTAAACATTTAGTTGTTCCAAATGATTGACATACGCCCCATCCCACATAAGAATGTTATAGCATAATCTTGATTCTATTAAGGCAAAGTATATTGTTTTAAAAGGGACTGTTCTAACATATTGCTTAAGTATTTTAATTTATAGTTATAAAATTTTCTTTAAACATTATTTAGTTGTTCCAAATGATTGACATACGCCCCATCCCACATAAGAATGCCATAGCATAATCTTGATTCTATTAAGGCAAAGTATATTGTTTTAAAAGGGACGGTTCTAACATATTGCTTAAGTATTTTAATTTATAGAGTAAACTTCGAAAGTTTTTTGTCACATTTGCAATAAGTTGGTTCCATTTTAAATGACTATCAATTATTCTAATTCCCAAATACTTTACAGAATGAGTAGACAAAATATGGTGACAATTAAGTCCTTTATTGGGTATTATTAGTACTTCATAGTTAGGCAGACTCTTTTTGTAATATCCAAAAAACTGAAAGAATGTTCTTGTGAAGTTAGCAGTTAGTTGTTTGTGTGCAAACCAATCAAAACAATTTTTTAAATCATCTTCAGCCAATAACTTTAGATTCTCACAATTATATGCAGTCCATAGTGCAGCTGTGTCATCTGCATAACTAATAATTTTATCTTTTAACTAGTAAAACCCGTAGCATGCGATTAATTGTCATCTACACTCAGTGGTTAAATTTTTAAAATAATAAACTTTTTGCATATCATCATCATCAGTGGTGCTACAGCTCTAGTTGAGCCTTGACCTTCCCCAGTCTATTTCGCCAGTCGTTTCTGTTCATCGCCAACCGTTGCCAATTTGCCGCGCCGATTTTCCTTGCGTCCTCGTCCACACCGTCCCTCCATCTCAGTCGTGGTCTGCCTCTACTCCTATTTCCCACTGGGACCGATAATAGAGTTCGTCTGGGTGGGTAATTCTCATTTGCTCTTGACACATGTCCAGCCCATCTAAGCCTGCCTATTTTTATGAAGGATATTACATCTCTACCATTTACTATTTTTTTATATTTCTCGTACAATTCGAAATTATATCGCCTTCTCCAAATACCATTCTCACAGAATGCGCCCATTATTCTTCTTAGTATCTTTCTTTCGAAGACGAGCAGAAGATTTGCGTCTGTTTTGGAGATGGTCCATGTTTCTGACCCATATGTCAGCACTGGTAGGATGAGTGTTCGATATATTATTAGTTTGGTTTTCTGGCTTAAGTTTCTGTTTTTTAGCTGCTTGCTTAGTCCAAAATAACATTTGTTTGCTAGCAGTACCCTCCGTTTAACTTCTTCAGATGTGTCATTATCGTTTGTTATGAGAGAACCCAAATATGTAAACTTATTTACTACCTCAAAATTATATTGGTCTATACTGAAGTTTTGTTCGGCGTTTCTAGCTCTATCTCTGTTATTTGGAATAGATGCTAGCATTTTGGTTTTTTCCTCGTTTATTTTAAGGCCCATATTTTGTGCGGCTGTCAAGAAGGTGGAAGTCATCTCTTTAAGTCCTCGTGTAGTACGTGCAATCAAATCCAAATCGTCAGCGTACGCCATAATCTGCGTTGATTTATTAAAGATTGTTCCCCTATTGTGTAACTCGGCATCTCTTATAGTCTTTTCTAACGCTATATTAAAGAGAAGGCACGCCAGCGCGTCTCCCTGCCGTAACCCTGCATATGTTTTTTGCATATAATCCAAGTAAATATAAAAAGCGAATTTACCTTATGCTTTATATATAAAGCAAATATGTCGTATCATCCATAGTATCATCTGATACGTCGTATGTCGCTATATATTCAATAATAACGAAGACGATGTGTAGTGTCCTTTTAGTAGCCTCTTTGTTTTTTCTATCTAAATATATTCGTTATATCCTCCCCTTTTATTTGCTATGTCACATGTTAGGATTCAATCAGTTGTTTATTTTGTACTCAGCCTGAGGACTTCTGTAAGTCAACAATCAAAATGTGTCTTTTAGTTAAACTATTTTTATGTATAGTGCCGTATGGCATCTCGTAGGTAACTATATGTTCATTAATAATGAAGACACTGTGTAGTGCCCTGTTGGTAGTCGCTTTGTTTGTTTTTTCTCTCTTAATATATTTGTTATATCCTTCCCTTTCATTTAACGTATCACACGCTCCAATCGGACCAAACACAAAGCAGATACATTTCCAATGATGTATCATATGTCACCATCCCACGAACTATTCTACTCCCACCACAAAACACTCAAAAAATTATTTAATTCTACATAATTATGTAGACATAAATAACTTGATTTAATTTTATTTACGTTCATTTAATTATTTATTTATTATACTAATTACATATTTAGTTTTTATTTTGTTTTATTTTATTTTGGTAAAGCATTGACATTTGTTAGAAAGTGTATGTTTATCTTACCCAGTGACATATAATAAATATATATTATATGTCATTGACCTTACCTTACAATTACAGTAACTAACCTATATTTTTAGCAATTTTCCACAAAATTAATCAAACCGGACTTCTTTGTTCATATGGTGTTAGGATTTTATATCTAAACTAACATAAAGTTTTAAATTATTTTGTAATAAATTCTAATATAGTATTATTAATTGAACATATCGTTTCAGGAACAAAAAATGATTGAAATATTGTAGTTCATATTTATTTCCTAAATGGCGCTGTTAGTTTACTGGACAAACAGTGTGGCCTGTCATCATAGCCTTTTATATAGATAGATTTCATAAACAGTAAATTATTAACACACATTATAAACAATAATGGGCTACGAATCGTACCTTGCGAAACACCTTACTTCACCACATTTCCCCTACTAATACTCTCATTGACTTTCAAAAAATCTTAAAACATATTCTTTGAAACCTGCGCCAAAGTTTCCAAGAGATGCTTATGGTAATAATGTGGGCTTTCATCTACTGAGTGAATCACAAATGTGACCCATTAATGTAGCAATTGCATAATCTGTACCTCAAATTAAAAAAAGTCAAATTGATTATCAGAAATGATTTTATTTACGTCTAAAAATTTTATTATCCTAGTTTTAATTGCTTTTTCCATAATTTTGGCAAGGCTAGAGATTGATATATTTGGACAGTAATTGCAAGTACATACTCAAAAAAGCTATAATATAAGGAAAACACTACAAAAATATACAGAAAGGCACCTGGAAATCTCTAAATGGACTAAGTAAATATAAACGATCATGTTATTGTAGATTTGTATTTAATAGATTAGTCCAAATTGAGCTAGTAGCAGCAGCAGAACAAATGGGATTACATATAAATCAAAAATTCACGGCAACTAATACAAACAGAAGAGCTGGAAATGTTGATGCAGATATAATTGTCAGTGAACAAAACTTCGAAGAGGTCAATTGGGTTCATGTTCCCACATGTAACGTGGGTCAAAGAATTCAAAATGATAAAAAAAGATTCTAACATCGAAAGATTGAGAAGGTAGAGACCCTTTAAGAACTGTAGCGCCATGATGATGATGTTATTTGTAGAACAAAGACATCAGTTGGATATAATAAAGTCTGCACTAGAGGAGAAGCAAATGCATATTCTGATCACTACCTGGTCGAAAGATGAATGATACAATCTAGAATGACTCTAAGATATGAATAACAATAGAGAATAAATAATTTAAAGAAGTATAAACATCAAACTAAAAAACAGTGTCAAGTACCACACAATTCAGTACTGGGTCCTCTACTTTTCCTTATCTTTATAAATGATATCACTAACTTAAAAATTGATGGAAACATTTTTCTTTTTGCTGATGATACCAGTATTGCCTGGAAGAACTCTAATATTGCAACTCTTCATGCCATTATAACCTCTCATCTACTTAAAATAAAAACCTGGTCTGACTCTAATTAACTCTCTTTTAATGTGGATAAGACAGTAGCATTATCCTATAAAATTTCTCAGTATTTTTATAGACAGTCATATCGATTTGTTAAGTAAGCAACTAGCCTCAGACTGTTATCTAATAAAATCTGTTTCGAAGGCAATGAATTTAGCATCTTTCCTCTCTAGCAACATACTTTTCTTTGTTCCAGTCTCATCTTCGACATGGCCTTCTTTTTTGGGATTCTAGTACAGCTGCCCAATCTGATGTTATTTTTAAATTATGCAAAAGAGAAATATGGTATCTTCTTGGCCTCAGTAGAATAAAACATTGCAAAACCTACTTAAAAAATCACGGGATTTAAACTCTTCCCTCTCTATATATTTTAGAAACTGTTTGTTTAATTTGTAAACACCTGCATGTTTTTCCAGCAAGACCTAGTCATGACTACTCCACTAGAAATTCAAGCTTTGATGTGTATTTACTGATCCCATCCACTAAGTTAGTAAAGAAATCTATATTAAATTCAGCAAAAAAATTATACAACCATCTACCTTTACAACTTACTTCTAAAACTTCTTTCTTTAAGTTCCGTAAATTGACAAAAGCCTATCTGACTGAAAGACCTTATTATTCAGCGGAAGAGTTTCTTAATGAATAATTAAGAAAGTACAGTTGGATTAGGTACAAGTAATATATATATATATATATATATATATATATATATATATATATATATATATATATATATATATATATATTTGGGCATCACATGCAGCAGCATAAACTTATTCATAAACTAGTTCGTAAGGTTTTAATATTCAATTTGCAATACAGTGAAATTTTGCAATGGATTGTATATTTTATTATGTTTTATTCTGCGATATTGACAATTTATGTAATTTTAGTAAATTTTTATTGTTATTGTTACTATTACATTTTATTAGTATTGTTATTATTACTTTTTTTAAATTTATAAGCTTTGTCTGGTTTGGAATGACTAAGTTTGAATGACTGGTTTGACAAAGAATGTCAGATTATAACACAAAGAAAAAAAATAATAAAACATATTTATGGAGGAGGAATATAAACAACTACATAAAGAAGAAAAGAAAATCTACTTCAGAAAGATTAGAGAAACATATAAATAGGGGACTAGAATAAATGTGAAAAAAGGAAGACACATCTATTATGTATCTTGTTTAACATCATGCTTAAAAAAGAATAAGTGATGCAGCAGTCAATACTCCAAGAACAGTAATTAATAAAGTGTGCAAATACCAGTGTTTGCAGATGATGATGATCATTCAATCAAATATAATGATCTTAACTGAATTGTAATAGTACTTGTTTTTATTGTAATTAGGTAATACTTTATATATATATATATATATATATATATATATATATATATATATATATATATATATATATATATATATTTAATGATATTTTCCCATCTTTATAGTTCTGTATCTTAAGATCATAGAATTAGATTCAAGGGACTAGAATAGATGTGAAAAAGGAAAGACACATCCTATCATGTATCTTGTCTTGTTCAACATCATACTTAAAAAAGAATAAGTGACACAACAGTCAATACTCCAGGAACATAAATTAATAAAAGTGTGCAAATACCAGTGTTTGCAGATGATGTTGACATAATCGCAAAGTCAAGCAGCTACGAAATTTAACAATAGGATAATTAAATATTAAACAAAGAGGGTAAAACACAATGGTTTAGAAATCTGGACACTCTAAAAGTGAAGAAAAATTATTATCCACCTTTGAAAGAAAATGGAATTTGGTAAAGAATATTCAACTTTGGGTTAAATTGGTTTTTCGAGCAATGAACATAACTTTGCGTAACAGTGTTGCCAAATTTTTTTGTATAAAGTATAGAAGTTTTAAAATTAAAGATACTTATATTAAATACACTACTCAACAATTGGAGTGGATTATTTTAAAATTCCTAAAATTAACATATAAAACTATTTTTAAAATGATTGCCTGTACCATACTCTATATGCTATTTTTATTGCCAATATTTTTTGCATGTGGTTTTTTCTCCCTATTCTTATCAGCCCTTATCTAGTACAAAGAGAGAAATGTTGTTCTAAACATGAATATATCATTCGTATAAAAATGCTTGTATTGGCTTTACCAGTTGTCTATAAGTCAAGAAATCTATTTATCACAAAAACATTATGCCACAAAGACGTTTAGAACTAGTGCAGCTTGAGCAATTAGTTTGTTGGATCCAACAAGGCAAAGCTCAACAAGAGGTTGCTATGAGGCTAAATGTGTCGCAAAGTGTGATAAGTTGTGCATGGAATCGGTATGTAGCAACTGGATCTGCAATATACAGGCATGGAGGAGGAAGAGAATGACCTAAAACTCGTCGGCAAGACCGTTTTGTTATTCTGACGGTAAGAAGAAACACAACATTCACGGCTTCCAGAATTAACATATTTTCAGACATGCTACTGGACGAGCAATTTCTAGTCAAACTGTCAGAACGCGGCTACATGCATCCAATTTAAGGGCTAGACGGCGCGCTACCCATCCACGACTAACTAGGGATCAGCATGCATGCAGATATCACTGGGCGATGGAACACTATCAGTGGAATTTCGAAAATTGGAGGAATTGTCTCTTTACTGACAAGTCCAGATTTCATTTGTATACAAATGATGCCTGAATATTGGTGTGAAGGGAAAGAGAACAGTGTTACAATGAAAATCTGAGAGTCCAACCACTCTTCTTGGAGGTGCATCCGTTTGCGTGTGGGGAGGAATATGTTTTGACTGTCGCATGGACTTAGTCATCTTAATTAATGAGCTACACGATATTGAGACAGAGTATCAATAGTTGTTTCATTTTTTGGTGCAATAGGCAAACAATTTATTCTGATTGATGATAGTGCTCACCATCACAGTGCGAGAATTGTCAACGAGTGTATAGAAGCCCACGTCATTACAAGAATGGAGTGGCCACCAGGTTCACCTGATATGAATTGCATTGAACATGTTTGGGCTGAAATGTCTAGGCAACAAAACAGGCTCCTTCAACCGCCCCAAACCTTAGATCAGTTGGCCAATATATTACACGCGATTTGGGAACATATACCACAGCAGTTCATCAATAATTTAATAAGAGGTCTTCCAAATAGAGTTAGAGCACTAAGGCGACACAGAGGTGGACCCATAAACTATTAATTTTTCTTTTCAGGATATTAGAAATTGAGCAGGAATAGAAATTTTAGGTTGTTAATTTTACAATTTTTGTTTATTTTCCATTTTTTTTCTTTCTTAAAGAATTTCTTTCTTTTGGTTCATCTGTATGAAAATATGAAGTGAACATAAATCTAATGTCACTCCATTTTTTATTTGACCTTATGAACAAAAAATAAAATACACATTTTCATAATATCCACTTCAATTGTTGAGAAGTGTATAAGAAATTATAATGTTTTGTTATCAGAAGCCACAATTTTTGAATTCATATTAAAAAGCATTCATACAATAGTATTTTTTACTTTAAATGTAGCTAAATATTGTAAATTATTTTGTAAATTGATATATTTGTCAATTATTTTGTAAACTGATATATTTGGCAATGAAGCCAGAACAGGAATTACTATACTGCTACAGATGGTTAAACTTTACTTTATTCTGTAGTTTCTAAACTGTTAATTTTTACCTTAGGCATAATTTTAATGGTTTTTATTATATAAGTATTGTTTAATGTCAAATATATCTATAAGCTATGTTCATTGCCTGTGCCTGAAAAAACAATTTAACCCAACTTTGAGCTATACAAAATATACAAGGATACAGATATTGCAACATTCATGAAAATAGGACAGCTTTGATGGATGCAGAGAGAAAGGAAGAAGTAGAAAATAAACAAACAACTCCAGTAGGAACAAGGAAAACTGAAGCTAAGATACATCAAACAAATCGAAAAGGATATAATCTTAAAAATAAAAGAATTAAAAAAAAAGAAGGAATCAGATCAGAATAGAGAAAATTCTGGAACAGGCGAAGACCCAAAAAGAGTTGTGGAGGCAGTATTGATACTTCACTCAAGATTCCTTACTGGACAAGATTAGAGTGTGTTATCTGTAAATTGAATTTATTTCGGATCAAAATTAGGGCATTATATTAGTTGATAAAAAGTGATTCCGGCATGGGCATTTCTCAATTGCGGGCACTCTAACCTAACCAAATATATTTTCCTCAAGGCACTGCGTCACAGTGTTGCCGTATTTATTTTAGTAAAATATGTATATGAATGCTACAAATATAAATTTACTTTTACGAAATAATAATTTGTGTTATGAGAAGCTACATCTACAAATTCCGTATTTTTTTTGTAAAATGTATATGAAGGTTTAAAATATAAGTTACTTTTACGAAATTATAATTATAATGCATTTCTATTATATACGGTAATTTAATTATTACTATAAATTTTTTATATCATTTTAATCAGTTGTATTGTATATGCATTTGATTATTATCTTTAATTTAACTAAAATCTTTGAATTTTTATATAATTTCAATGCATTTCTATTATATACGGTAATTTAATTAGTACTATTAATTTTTTATATAATTTTAATTAATTTTATTGGATATGCATTTGATTATCATCTTTAATTTAACTAAAATCTATACTATTAATTTTTTATATATCACTTTAATCAACATTTGTATAATATTATGTGAGAGTATGAAAAAACTGGAGACTTGGCAACTCTGACACCATTTAAGCCAACGTTAAATGTCATAAAAATGCTTGGTTAGGTTAGAGTGCCCGCAATTGCGAAATGCCCGTGATTCCTATTTATACTACTTATAAATATAGAACTTAAATTGTTACTAACCTTTTTCAGTTTCTTGGATTTCTTCAAATGTATTATGTTTATTTCCATGTTGTTCTATTTCAGTATTTGTGGAACATTTCTGTAAATCTAAAGAATCATATGTGACATGAGTACTTTGCCTATTGGATTCCTCCTTAATTTCACATTTAAAGCCATCCAAAACAGCATATTCCAAGTCATTGTATTCTACTTTACACGTTTCCTCGCTAATTTCTTGTTTTACTTCCATTTCATACGAAAACAGGGCAATACGCTAATACGCATAAATGGGCACCATAGATTAAGTATACATATATAAGTAGACAGGCACTCTAACATGCTCTAACCATTGTTTAATTTAAACAATGGCTCTAACACACGATAGTGGTGTATCGTGGCTCTAATAAGCAGCATATAGCATAGCCATTAATAGCCAAATATATTTTTCTAAAGTCTAAAAAGGCACCGCGTCACAGTGTTGCCGTATTTATTTTAGTAAAATATGTATATGAATGTTACAAATATAAAGTTAATACTTTTACGAAATAATAATTTCTGTTATGAGAAGTTACTAATTTAAAATAAGTATAAAACTTGCCGTATTTTTTTTTGTAAAATGTATATGAAGGTTTAAAATATAAGTTACTTTTACGAAATTATAATTTGTATTATGAGAAGTTTTAAATAAGTATAAAACAAATATTTTCTGTTACTAATAATGCAGTTAAATATTGTAAATTAACACTTTCCAAATCTTATCTATTAGAACCTTATTATTAGGCGCGAATGGTCAACCCGCTACAATGACACTTTTGAATCATAAATTTCAATGCATATCTACCACTGCATACGGTATTTTAATTAATACTATTAATTTTTTTATCTCATTTTAATCAATTTTATTGTATATGCATTTGACTATTATCTTTAATTTAATTAAAATCTACGATTTTTTATATAATTTCAATGCATTTGTATATTATGTGAGAGTATGAAAAAACTGGAGACTTGGCAACTCTGACACCATTTAAGCGTATGTTAAATAAATGTCATGTAAAAGCTTGGTTAGGTTAGAGTGCCCGTTTATGCGTATTGCCCGAAAAAGTAAATAGTTTTAAAACTGTTTAACAGTAAATAGTAAAATTTCTGTATAAATAATGGAGTTTAAAAGGCATCTGTTCTGTTGCAATCTGGCAGCTGGTGGTTTGAGGGTTCTGACTCTATTGCCAGATCTATCCGCTAAACCTATCAAAGGGCAATTGCCAAAAAAATTTATAATAATTAATTACAACTAATATCACACGAAACAAATATTACATCATGTAGCATGTTTTTATAATGTATGTAATTTATAACATAATATAAACAAAATGTACTTTTTTAAAGCTTTATATTTTTATACACTCGGGTGCAAAAAATCAATACATTCCTTATTATTTGAGGTTGTATAATTTTAGAGACATTTAAATTACGTACGTAAATTTAGGTGTACCCTCGTATACGAGAAATAAAATAATATTTTTAATATTTCTTTAAACAAATTGGTATTTCAGGTGTTCGCCAAAAAGGGTATGAAGCAAGTAGATATTTATTGAATGTTGTTTTTAACTCAACAACCATACTAGTGTAGTGATTATTTTCAAAACGTGTTATATTTTTATTTAATTATCCTTCTTAAATGTCTCTAACTCCGACAGATGCTGCAGGGTGGTAACTTTAGTTCAAGATGGTCGTAGCCAATATTATGCAGCTGAAATGTTGGGTGTTAAGTCGATCTTCGGTTCAAAGAGCAGTTCGGCGTTTTAGTGACACCGGTAACTTCACAAGAAGACCAGGATCAGGTCGTAGAAGGGTAACATCCGAAAGAGATGATCGATCTCTGGTCTCATCATGTTTGAAAAATCGGCATCTAACTTCAGTTCAACTGGCAAATCGTCTGAGCGAAGTGAGAAATGTGAATGTAAGCAGATGAACAGTTCGTCGACGACTTGTAGAAGGTAATTTATTATCCAGAAGGCCAGCCCTATCTCCAATACTATCCATAGAACATCGCTTTTGCAAGAGAACATGAAAACTGGAGTAATGCCGATTAAAGCAACGTATTGTTCTTAGATGAGTCCAAATTTGGTTTAAGGTCTCCAGACGGTACTGAAAGGGTTTGAAGAAGACACGGAGAGTGATATTTTCAATGTAATATTGCGGAAAGAATAAATTACCGGGGGGGGGGGGGGGCTCCGTTATGGTTTGATCAGTTCAGCAGCCCATACTGATTTAGTTATTGTAGATAGAGGTTCTATGACTGCTGCAAGATACATAAGTATTTTAGATCAACATGTGATACCTTTTGCTCCTTTCATTGGACGACAATGCGCGTACTCACCGTGCTAGAATCGTCAACCAATATATAGAGGAGGTGGGTATTGTCCGTATGATCTGGCCAGCTTGCAGTCCCGATCTTAATCCCATGGAACATTTATGGGACATAAACGTCTATATTCTTTGGTTATATGCTTCAAATCAAAGACCATTTACACAAAGAGTAATGGTCTTTGCTTCAAATACAAAGACATAAAGTTTTTAAAATGTACATTTCTATTATTTTATGGATTCTGCAATTTTATACCTTATATAAAACATTAATGGATTAATATTTGTTTCGTTTGATATTAATTGCAGTTAATTATTAAGTCCACTTTACACTACATGATTTATCATGTGATTTGGCCATGAAATCAAATTTCCATGTTTACTCTGTGCGATTTGTCATAAGCACCGACATGCGGCTCGCCATAGCTTGTCACAGGAGAATAGGACGGTATCCATGATACTATGACTAACAGTATCATGACGGTATCTATTCCGTATGATAAAATCATATGATTTTCGGTAATAATACAGTTACCACCGCATTTATATTGAGCCTATTGTCTAATCTGTGCTATTTTGTCATATTTTTCTTTTATTATATATTTAGTTTATTTTATTTTTAGTTTAGCGTTTTATAGTCATCTTATTCATAATTTTAGTTTAGTTTCATTAATTGTTTTTAATTTGGTATATCAACACTAGAATGAACGTATAGAATATGCTAGGTCCGCATTTCAGCGAATGAAAAAATTTCTAATAAACTCTACGTTATCGTTGGACATCCGATACCAATTTGTAAAAACGTTTATTTATTCCATATTGCTATACGGAGTGGAAACATGGACTCTCGGAATTACAAGTATGAGGCGTATAGAAGCCTTTGAGATGTGGGTTTTTCGAAGAATGCTGAAGATCTCTTGGACAGAGCACGTGACCAACAACGAGGTGCTAAGAAGAATGGGTACTGACAGAGAACTCCTAAATATTGTAAAAAACCGAAAAACGAGTTATTTAGGACATATCTACAGAGGAGAAAAATACAACTTCCTACGACTTATAATGGAAGGGAAAGTGGAAGGAAGAAGAGGTCCAGGAAGAAGAAAATGCTCCTGGTTGAAGAACATAAGAGACTGGACAGGCATGGACACACATGCGATACTAAGAACAGCTCAAGATAGAGAGCAATTTGCTGTAGTTATAGCCAACCTTCAGTAATGGAGAAGGCACCTTAAGAAGAAGAAGATATCAACACTAAATTTGATATACCCCGTCCACTACTCCTTCGTAAGAACCACCTGCGAGCCCAAAGGCGTCTGATCTTTTCTTCTTACTATTAGCAGAAAATTGTGTTCGTAGCTGTCTGACGAAACTTCAAAGGAGTGTCGCTTCTCTGTGTTCGTAGTTCTCTACTTAAAGTAATAGTACCTTTTAGTACTAGAATATCTGAAAGTTTAATAATCTAGTATCACAAATGCTTAAAAGTTACAGACAAAAAAGTTATGCATTAAAATACCCGTTGACCTACCCAAAACGAACGCCTACGAACAGTAGTTGAAATTCGCAATTATATAATCGATCCAACTCTGGAGCATAAAATAATCGTACCAGTTTTTAGTTTTCTAAATAGAAACGTTCTAAAGTTAAAAAAAAACTACTTAGAAGGTGCCATCTTTAAAGAGTTGCGGCTCCATTAGGAAGCATTCTTGGACTAGGTGAATTGGGTTAAATCGTCTTAAAATTATCTGAGGAATCTCCGGTTTTCGTTTGTCGGGGAGTTTCTGGCAAAAAATAGAGATATACATTTGGCATTTGTGGACGGAACTCATAGAAGCTACAAAAGCTCTGTATAAAGAAAATAAAGTGTCCATTAAAGTGGGAACAAGAATCATAGGACATTTCATCACAACAAAAGGGCTCCTGTAGGGTTGTTCCACATCTCCAACCCTATTCAAAATATACTTAGAGAAAGCTTTGACTACATGGAAAAGAAAATGCGAACGCATGGGAGTACCGGTACGGAACGAATACCTATATACGTTAAGCTTTGCAGACGATCAAGTAGTGATTGCACAAGACCAAGGCGACCTCAGCTACATGATGAATATATGTAGATATCAAGGCTGGCCTAGATATTTATCTCGCGAAAACAGAGTACCTATCTACAAGTGAAGAAGGCATAGAAGATCTACAGATTGATGACGTGGCGTTCAAAGGAAAGGATAAATAAAGGAAAAAGAGGCCTAAACGATAATGGGACAACAGAGAGAGATGGAAACGGTTGAGCAAGGGAAGACAGTGAATACTGTAGAATCCCAGAATTGAAAAGAAAAAGATAAAAAAAGGAATTTATAAGAAAATATCATGATATGCATGAAGGAGAATTTACTTCTGAATACAATATACATACATTGCTTATGTAACATCATGGAAAATAGCGACATTGAGATGGCAATGGGTAGCACATGTAGCAAGACAAGACACCAACAGATGGTCTCATAAAGTGATATTCTGGAGACCTCGAGAAACAAAAAGAAGCGGGGAAGATCCAAAAAGAGATGGATAGATGATGGATGAAAGCAATTGGAGGAGGCCTATGTCCAACAATGGGTAAATGAAGGCTGAAGAAAAGAAGAAGACATTGCTTATTAAATTACTAGACATTCATGAAAATAAAAATTATACCCCGCCCAGATATACTATAGAATTTTTTAGCACGTCACTAGATACTTTAAAGATTTCTGCTCTTGTAAATTCTCTTTAGCAGAAATACTAAAAATAATAAAAAATGACTTGCAGTGAATACTGCTGTTTTCATATACGCTTCCTAGTAGACCGATCTTCATATAATGACAAATACTTAAATAAACCGCTTCCAAGGAATTCCAGACTAAAGTTGCCATAGGAAACCGTTTAATTAAGGGACAACCTGTTTCAGTTCTGTTTCAGTACGCAAATTGGCCATATTACATAATCTTCATGAAATAAAAATAACACATCCACAAAAATAAAAACATAAACACTGCCAAAAAACGTAGGCAAAGCGGTGTTCTTCCATGTGTGAGGCACTGCTCGCACCTAGATGCTGAGCATCTCCAAATAACCGCCTACACTGCCAAAATCTCGACCTGACTTCCGCATTGATCTCTAGAACGAAAAGTGATAGAGAGTTTTTTCACGATGTGAGTTGTCTTGACCTTTAATCCCAAGCGAGGGTAATCTGAGGGCTAATTATTCGAAACGCAAAAAATATTCGACATTCTCTCGCCTATATTGATTGATCAGATAATTATTTTAACTCTAAGTAAGCTGAACATAGAAACGCGAAGAAAAACTTTATGAAATTTGTATAACACACAGAGTGGACGAAATTACTACAATAGTTTTAAAATATATAATAAACAGTTTGTTGTTTTTATAATACAAATTTATGAATGAATCACATAGCACCACTTTTATGCACTTTTTTTTACTGGAGGAACGCTATTTTGACAAGGAAAATCGTTGAGTTAATTAAAATACGCCAACTAAAATAAATATTCCAGGATGAATCGGCATATATGCAGACAACTTTTCTCCAGTGTGAACTGCCAATGTGCTTTCAAATTACCATTTAGTCTAAACTTTTTCTTCAAGTCTTTTCTTCAACATACATTCTAAAATGTGTTTTCAAGTTAAACGGTTCACTAAACTGCTTCAAACTAACTTTCAAATTTCAAATAAAATTAAAAAATTGAAATAAAAATACATTTCAAAATTGTGAGGTTTTCCTCCAGTATGCACCCTTACAGTGGCGGCTCGTGGCTTGAGAGATAAGGTCGGCAAGGTATTTTTTGTCTCCTCAGATAGGTATACCGTCTAATAAAGACTTCAATCATCACAGGAGATTTTTTGTTTTCTTGTTTTTTTCCTATAAATTTAGAACCTAAACATGTTTATAAATTAACTCTAGTCTACGTTGTTTGGAAGTAGCAAAATGGGTAATAATGTCATCGTAAAATTTATTAGAGTTTTGGAGAGATTTTAAAAGTTTTTTTCTATTGACATTTGAGACAAGCTTGACATTCTCTCTTGTTTCATGGTGTTTCGACAAAACGTTTTGATTCTTTTGAGACAAGAGAAATCTCGTTCATTTGAGGCAGACGTTGGTGGTAATGAGAGAATTAATGACAATAATTTATTAATTTCGGTAACACTTTGTTGTAATGAATTGCAGTATATAAAATTATACATATATTGTAACTTAACCCATCTTCCGAAAATATTTGGATCAGCATATAAAACTTTTAATTCATTTTCTGATTCTATTTTATTAAAGAATAATGAATAATTTTTAAGTAACCTGTCAAATAAATATCTTGGAAATTCTTTGGCGTTACTTTTGAATTTTGAATCGTCAAATAGGTCAAAAATTTGCAAATCTTCAAAATTCGAAAAACGAGTATCTATTTGCATAATAATAGTATCCAAAATTGCAAAATATACTCGATTTTCGAGATCTGTTTCTGTGTCATGCCTTTGTCTTTTTTTTGGGGTTCGGAAATATCAAGCGAGTCCAAAACGGATATACTGGAAATTACTATCGTTACGAAAATCTCTGAGATTTTGCACCAGTCTTGTTATTCTATTTTTGGAATGAATAATGTCAGTTAGCTGATTTTGAACAACATTGAATATCAAATCGGTTTGGGTAAACACTTTCTTAAAAATATTTAAAAGTATGTTAAAAGAGTAATCATTTAATAAAGTTTTCAAACCGATTGCTTCACGGTTCGAGATATCATCACTTTCAAAATCGTCACATTCAATAATAAAATCAAAAACTTCCAAAAGCTGTTCACGAAAATCTGCTACAGTGAAAATTAACCGAGATTTAAAATTCCATCGCGTGTGACAAACTGTTGGCATTTTTTTGGAAACAAACCGTTCTAAAACATTAGTCCGTTTAGGACAGCCTGAGAAAAATGACGCAAATCCGCTTAAACTGGCAAAAAAAAAGACGACATTCTTTAATTTTTTTTACATGTATCTTGCAAAACTAAATTCATGACAAGGAGTAAATAAAGCTTGCGGTGCAATAGTTTTAACTTTTGCCTGGAGACCATTTAATTCACCAGACATCACGGCAGCGCCGTCATAAGTTTGCCCTATCAATTTATTTTTGATATCAAAAATTTTTAAACTGTCCTTTAAAACACCAAAAACATGTTCTACCTTATGGCTTTTACTCACGTCTGTAAAACCTAAAAACCTCTCATAGATATTACCACGTAACGCGTATCGAACAACAATTGATAATTGTGAATGACATGATATGTCAGTAGTTTCATCTACTTCTAGTGAAAAGCAAATGGTTTCCTGAATCTCAGATTCAATAACGTTACTCAAAATGTCTTCGAATCAGAAAGTAAATTAGAAAATTCCAAATCGTATTTTTTAAATATTTTTATTAGTTCTCTATAATTACCTTGATTTAACGAATGCTCCGATTCATCGTGTCCCCTAAAAACTAATTCTTGACAACTTAAAAAAATTACAATATCAATTAAACGACGTAAAACTGCGTAATTTTTTTTACAATTTCGTTATGTTTAATAGCATTTTCACGTTGGGCATTATCTAATGAAACATAGATATTTTGTTTTCCAAATAAATCTAATTTAATCTGGCTGTAAGTATGATCTTTCGAAATATCATGTTTATGTAAAGCCCTAAATAATTCCTTTAAATTATCGTAAACAAATTCACACCACGGATTTTGATGTTTGCCCCTATTTGTGGAAAATAAAATGCAAGGCCAACAGAAAAGTTTGTTTTTTATTTCACTCCCGGTAAGCCATGAGTACTTGCTGTACCAATTATCTGAAAATGATCTATTACTTCCCTTACCCGCACTAATATTTATAAGCCAGGACATTTTAGGCAAAGGACGCCCCTTATTTTTAATAACAATTTGTTCTTCGTATGGAATAGACGAAAACCCATTATGCAAAATATAATTTACAATATCAGACTTATCAATACTTACAGTTTCTCCCATGGCTTGCATTTTTTAGGTTAATTTACCTGAATTTGTGTACACTTTAATTCAAAAAAACTTCTAATATGTCAAAAAACCCTTTAACCTTTAACTATTTACGGCAGACGTAACGTATCACAGTATTACTTTAGAAAATAAAAATGAATCACAAAAAGAAAGGCTAGTTCGTGCACTGAATATTACTTTACTTTTCTACATATGAAATAATATTTCGTCCCACGCTTGCAATGTACAGTTCGCGACCAATCACTAATCCAAATGAAACATCAGCAAATTTAAATTTGCCGTATTTGGTAATTAAGTTCATATGGAAAGAAATGTATATTTGGTTGCTAATCAACCAATATTCCGTTGATTTTTACAAGTAAAGTCAAGGTTGGGATCGGCTAGGCGAAAAAACAAAACGTGCCTT
Source organism: Diabrotica balteata (assembly GCA_918026665.1). Lineage (NCBI taxonomy): Eukaryota > Metazoa > Arthropoda > Insecta > Coleoptera > Chrysomelidae > Diabrotica > Diabrotica balteata. The sequence continues at coordinate 28,005,367 of OU898282.1, forward strand.
TTTAAGAACTCATAGGCGGATAGGGGTCTCCGATATCGAATCATCTATTTGAAAAGTGTCTACGCGGGGATCACTTAACGCTCAGATTGGACAAATTCTTTTAAAAACCATGAATAAAATTTAGTCTGGTCGAATTCTTTTAAAAACCATGAATAAAATTTAGTCTTTACTATCTCACAGATATTTTTTTTGTTTCACAAAAACAAATGGCATCAACTGATTATCTGCCACAATTATTTATTGAAATACTGATTAAATTAAATACTAAAAAAATGTATAATATCTATAAACATGTGGGTCGGCACTGCCGACCCTGACCGGCCGCCACTGCACCCTTAAATGTCTTTTCAAAATAATTGCTTGGTTAAACTGCTTAAAACCAATTTCATATTAGTAAGGTTTTCTCCAGTGCGCGTTCTTAAATATCTGTTGCAGTAAACTGCTTTAAACCAGTTTCACACTTGTATTTACTCCGGTGTGAACTTTAATGTGATCAGTGAAATGACCTTTGTGAGCAAACTGTTTTAAACAAATCTCACACTGATAAGGTTTTTCTCTAGTGTGAACCCTCAAATGTATTTTTAAAGTACCTGCTTCACTAAACTGCTTTAAAACAGATTTGACACTGGTAAGGTTTTTCTCCAGTGTGCACCCTCAAATGTATTTTTAAACAAGTTGATGTAGTAAATTGCTTAAAACAAATCTCACATTTGTGAGGTTTTTCTCCAGTGTGAATTTTCATGTGAACAGTAAAAGTACTGTTTCGAGCGAACTGTTTTAAACAAATTTTACACTGATAAGGTTTTTCTCCAGTGTGCACTCTTAAATGTATTTTCAAACAAGCTGCTGTAGTAAATTGCTTAAAACAAATTTCACATTTATGAGGTTTTTCTTTAGTGTGCACCTTTAAATGTTCTATCAAATTACCTGCTGTACGAAACCGTTTAATACAAATTTCACATTTGTGAGGTTTTTCTCCGGTGTGAACTTTCATATGATCAGTAAAATTAGATTTTTGAGTAAACTGTTTTAAACAAATCTCACACTGATAAAGTTTTTCTCCAGTGTGCAACCTCATATGTATATTTAAATAAGCTGCTGTAGTAAATTGCTTAAAACAAATTTTACATGTGTGAGGTTTTTCTTCAGCGTGAACACTTAAATGTACTTTCAAATTACTTGCTTGGTTAAACTGCTTAAAACAAATTTCACACTTATAAGGTTTTTCTCCAGTGTGGACTCTCAAATGTGCTTTCAAATTACTTGCTGTACGAAACGGCTTAAAACAAATTTCACACTTGTGATATTTTTCTTCCTTGTGACCTTTCACGTGTTTGGTTAAATAAGGTTTTCGAGCATACTGCTTAAAACAAATTTCACATTTGTAAGGTCTTTTTCCAGTCACAATTTTCATATTTTTACTTAATGTCTTTCCTTCAGCATGTGGGTCCATATAATTTTCTTCGTAAGATGAATGTTCCGTTATTGTCTCCATAATTTCCATCTTGTTCTTTTGGAAATAATCTAAAAATCAAAGAGACTTTAATATACATAAACATATGAACACAAGAGTGATAATGAATGTTAAAACAACGAAATGTCATAATCAAATTGAAGGTTAATAAAATACAAGAAACTTCAGTGCAATAGGAGGGACAAACAGAAACAAACAACAGATCAACTAGACAAAACAATCTCTAATTCCTCGTGAAAAGTCCTCTAAAACCCCTCGATTATATGGCCTACGCAAAGTTCACAAACCCGATATTCTTCTACATACCATTTTCAGTGCATACAACTGCCCTACACAACCATTGGCCAAAACTCTACAACCTCTCGCCGAAAATGCTTCATCCTTCGTCAAAAATTCTTTTCATTTTATAGAACTTCTTTAACAATACCCTATCTCACCATCAGACATTCTACTAAGTTTATATATCGTTTCACTTTTTACAAACATTCCTATAGATGAAACTCTAAATATTCTGGAAACTAAGTACAGTATCCAGCAAGACCACTTATACCTCATTAAACATTGTATGTCCAACACATATTTCATCTTCCAAAATCAATTCTACAGAAAAATAAATGGTGCGCCAATGGGCTCTCAGCTATCTCCAGTAATTGTCAATATCTTTATGGAAGACTTCCGAGACCCGAGCACTATCCACATCAATGCTCAAACCTATATGTTGGCTACGATATGTTGACGATACATTCGTCATTTGGCCTCATGACAGGAATGCTGTAGTACTTTTTCAGGCTCCTCTGAATGGTATACATCTTAGAATCCAGTTCACCATGGAGGTAGAAACTGATTCATCCCTACCGTTTCTCGACGTTATGTCCAAGAAAAACCAATCCCACGGTTTTTATCACTTTTTATCGAAAACTCATGCATATTAATTGTTACTTGCATACCAACTTTCATCATCCACCTTCATAAATTATTTCAGTCATTAATACTCTTGTCTACAGATGTCTTTGCTATGATGTAAGTAGACGGTTACCGCGAAAATCACAGTAATATGGACATCCACAGACATCAATCTCAACCCAAAGACGCAGAACCTCATCAAACAAAAGCTTTTCTTCCTTACGTTAAAGGTAACAGTGACAAAATCCTTAAATCAATAAGAATAAAGACAATATTTACACCCCAACAAAAACTTTCATGGTCATGGAGAATGGTCAGTTTCTAATAGACTTCGCAGCTGGAAAGAATATGGTTATCAGTTCGACCTGCTTCCCACATCGGGACATACATAAGGGCACTTGGATATCATATGACGGAAACACAGTCAATCTAATAGACCACGTACTGGTTGAAAGAAGAATGGCCACAAGTATATTAGATGTAAAAAGTAGGCGTGGAGCAAGCTGTGACTCCCACCATCTACTAGTACAGATACGGTTCAGATGTAAAATCAGTAGACAAGCAAAGGAAAAATATCCGAAACAAGAAAAACTAAACTTAGATAACCTAAAAGTCTCTGAGGTACAAGAAAGATTTGAGAGAACAGTGAGTGAAAAATTACTAGAAGAAAACATAGAAGAATTCACCATAGAAAATCATTGGAACACCATAAGCACTATCATACTAAACACGGCACAAGAAGTTCTTGGAACAAACACTCAACGGAGAGAAGAACAGTGGTTCGATGAAGAATGCAAACAAGCTATTCACGAAAGAAATGAAGCACATAAGAATTTCATACTCAGACGAACTAGAGAGAGAAGGACAGAATTTGAGAATAAAAGACGAAGAGCTGATAAACTATGCAGACAGAAAAAGAGACGGTACGAAAACAACCGGATACTAAACATAGAGAGGGCGTTCAAGGAAAACGAAACACGCAGTGCATACCAATTTATCAAACATTTAAGACAGGGTTACAAACCGAAGACTAGCCTATGCAAAAATAAGAATGGGTAAATAATTAGCGATATGGACGAAATTAAGAGAACCTGGATGATGTATTTTAAGGAATTATTAAACGAAAGGGCACAAACACCACTACAACAGCGGCAGCAGCAGGTAGAACAGGAAGGTCAACAACAGGAGCTGTGGGAAGATGGAGAAGATAATGAATTGGCTAGACCTCCAACGCTAGAGGAGGTTCGAACAGCAATCCAAATGCAAAAAAGCCATAAAGCGCCGGGAATAGATAAGATACCGGCAGAACTGTTCAAGCAGAGAGGAACAAATTTGACAGAACAGATGTACCAGCTTATACAAGAAATATGGAGAGAAGAAAAAATCCCACAACAATGGAAGAAAAGTATAATCTGCCCTATTCATAATAAAGGAGACAAACTGTTATGCCAGAATTATAGAGGCATCTCTTTACTTTGTTCGGGATGCAAAATACTCACAAACATTCTTAATCGAAGACTTCAACCCCTCACTGAAAAAATTATCGGGGAATATCAAGCAGGGTTCAGGCAAAATAGATCTACTATTGACCAACTATTTACAGTTAAACAAATACTAGCCAAAGCATGGGAATATGACATAGACGTCTACAATCTCTTTGTAGATTTCAAGCAAGCCTATGATTCAATAGATAGAACAATACTACCTAATATATTACAAGAATTTGGCATACCATCAAAATTAATAAGACTAGTGCAAATGACAATGACAGAAACAGAAGCACATGTATGTATTCAACATGTAGGCCAAAAAAATGGTAGAATCCAAAATAGCATTTATTAACAGTCCATATCCGTTCACAATTCGAATTCAATTTCAGCTCTAGGTCAACACCATCTTCGTACAGGTCACAAAGTTGGTTTTGAAAACTACAGAACTATAGCCCCATTCGCTTCTATAAACCAAGAATTATACGAGAAACCATGGCAATGGAAAAAGGCCAAATTTTCTTAATAAAAGAGATGACAGCATCCGTTTACCATCAACATAGAGACCTCTCATAAAGAAAATATTATCTGCGAATAACTTGAAGCAGAATGCTTGGGCAGTGGTTAAACGAATTTATTATAATGTAAAAATATTCTGAATATACACTGTCTTTTTACAATCGAAAGCAATATTTATTACTTAATAATAAGAGAACACAACACAAAAAATTACATTGCTATTTCATTAATAAAAAAAAATACTGCAACTACAAGAGAAATGCATTATCCCTTCTTCAAGTGCCGTCTTCGTTCCGAAGTTTGGCTATCATCAAAGCTATGCGTATTTTTGATGCTGCAGATCTAAACAGTTGGTAATTGGTGCAATTGTACCATTCTCTCAAGTTTTTCAACCATGAATGCCTTCTTCTTCCTATAGATCTCTTTCCCATTATCTTTCCCTGTATAATCAATTGCAGCAACTGGTATTTATCTCCCCTCATAACATGTCCCAAATATTGTAGTTTGCGCTTTTTAACAGTAAGTATCAGCACTTTCTCTTTCCGCACTCTCCGCAAAACCTCCACATTTGTTACTTTCCTGTCCAGGGTATTTTTAATATTCTACGATACATCCACAACTCAAATGCTTCTATCTTTTTGGTATCGATCTTTTTCAATGTCCATGTTTCCATCCCGTAGAGGAGAACTGACATAACGTAACATCTCAAAAGGCGAATTTTAAGTTTTAGACTTAGATCTCTTCCGCAGAACACCTTTTTCAATTTAGTAAATGTGGCTCTAGCTTTCTCTATTCTGGTTCTGATTTCTTCAGAGCAGTCATTATTTTCGTTGATAACAGTTCCCAGGTAATTATATCTTCTTACACGTTCGATTCTTTGATCATGCACGGTTATGTCAGGGAAGTTTTGTGGTGATTTAGATATTAGCATTATTTTTGTTTTGCTTATGTTAAGTGATAATCCGTGTTCTTCACTGCATTCTACTATTTTGTTAATTAGTATTTGAAGATCTTCCCAAGTTTCTGCGATCAGTACCGTGTCATCGGCATATCTCAAGTTGTTTATTCGGATGCCATTTATCTTAATACCTATATTTTGATCCGAAAGTGCTGTGTTTATAATGTCTTCGGAGTATAGATTGAATAAGGTCGGTGAGAGTATACAACCCTGTCTTACGCCTTTCTTGATCTCGATTTCTTCCGTTGTCTCTTGCTCTATTCGGATATTTGCTTTCTGGTTATAGTAAATCTTAGAGATAATTCTAATGTCCCTTTTATCCAAGTTTTTTTCTACTAGCAGTTTCATTAAGTGGTCGTGACGAACTTTATCAAACGCTTTGTTGTAATCAATAAAGCACATATATATATATATATATATATATATATATATATATATATCTTGGTTTATATCTAGACATCTTTGGCATATGACGTTAAGTGCAAATAGTGCTTCTCTTGTTCCAAGCCCGTTCCGAAATCCAAATTGAGTATTACTAATATCTGCATCTAGTTTTCTGTTAATTCTTGAGTGGATTACTTTGATGAATACTTTTAATGTATGCCCCATTAAGCTTATAGTGCGGTAGTCAGTGCACTGTTTTGCATTTGCCTTTTTTGGTAAGGTTACAAAAGTTGAAAGTAGCCATTCCTTTGGTATTTCTCCTCTTTTGTAGATGCAGTTAAAAAGGTCGAGTAGAATATTCACTGATTCGCCTTCCCTACGACGTGTTTACTCAAAAATAACAGCAACAAATAAAATAAAAAACAATTACAATTATGAGTCTAATATCCAAACACTTATTTGATTCTTAATGTCAGTTAAATCATGGAAAACTGTAAGGGGCATATCTGTAATATATTTCTTTAACTTAACTTTAAGCTGTTTCACATGCCTGACACTCTGAATATCAGTTGGTAAAACATTAAATGCCCTAGGATCTAGGTAAGTGAAACAGCGCTGTCCAATTGTTTTTTACTTCCCGGGGGTATTGCTTTATTTCTGTTACTGGAGGAGTATTCATGTGTGAAACTGTAGTGTATCTTTATTTTTATATTGGTGTAAAGTAACAGCTTTAAAATAAAACTGCCTAATATCAAAAATACTAGCAATTGATTTTAAAATTTTTCTTTGAACAACATTCAGTTGTTCTAAATGATTGACATATGCCCCACCCCACATAAGAAAGCCATGGCATAATCTTGATTTTACTAAGGCAGAGTACATTGTTTTTAAAAGTGACAGTTCTAAAATATTATCATCATCAGTACATCAGGTGACAGTACATCATTTATTAAACTTAAAAAGTTTCTTTGTTGTCAGGATATAAGGTTAGAACTACGCCTGAGAATGCTTCGATGTTACGTGTTCTCTACTCTTCTTTATGGTCTGGAAGCTTGGACACTAAAACAAGTTCATCTGAATAAGTTGGCCGCCTTTGAATTTTGGTGTTACAGAAGAATCCTATGAATATCATGGATTCAAAGAATGTCAAACATGGAAGTAACTAGAAGGATAGGAAATGAGGCGGAAATAATATTAACTATTAAAAGACGAAAACTTGAGTACTTGGGACATGTGATGAGAGGGCAAAAAATACGCATTATTACAACTTATTATGCAGGTAAAATCCGAGGAAAGCGAATTGTGGGAAGACAAAGAATATCCTGGCTTAAGAACTTAAGGGAATGGTTTGAATGCAGTAGTGCAGAACTTTTTAGAGCGGCAGTCAATAGAGTCCGCATAGCCATGATGATTTTCAACCTTCGATAGAAGATGGAACTTAAAGAAGAAGATTGAACGCTGAAAAGTCATCACTATAAAGAGAGAACGATATCGGTATAGAGAAAGAATTAATACACAGTCCTTATGATGAATCAACCAAAGTTTACTATTTTCATCGTTATAGAGGAAATATCCTTATATAGGGAATCATTATAAAGAGAGACTACTGTATATTTTAATTTTAATGATATTTTCCCATCTTTATAGTGCTGTATCTTAGAATCATACAATTAGATTCAAGGGACTAGAATAGATGTGAAAAAGGGAAGACATCCTACCATGTATCTTGTTCAACATCATGCCCAAAAAAGAATATGTGATGCAATAGTCAAGACTCCAAGAACAATAATTAATAAAAGTGTGCAAATACCAGCGTTTGCGAATGATGTTGACATAATCGTAAAGTCAAGAAGAGAAATGATAGAGGCATTCAATCAAATAGAATGATCTAGACAAAATCTTGGAATTTAAAATCAATCCGGCCAAAATGCATGCAAAATATAAGTATGCAAGTAAAAATGAAGAAATAAAGCAGCTGCAAAATTTAACAATAGGGTAATAAAACATTAAGAAGGTAAAACACATATGGTTTAGAAACCTAGACACTCTCTAAAAATGAAGAAAGATTATTATCCATCTTTGAAAGAAAAATCTTGTGACACATATACAAAGGTACAAAAGAAAATGGAATTTGATCAACTTTGAGCTTTACAAAATATACAAGGATAGGGATATTGTAACATTCATTAAAATATGACAGCTTCGCTGGATGAGACATGTAGAGAGAATGGAAGAAGTAGACACTAAGCAAACAAGTGCCAGTAGGAAAAAGGAAAACCAAGGCTAAGATACATAAAACAATTCGAAAAGGATATAAGCTTAAAAAGAAGCAGGAATCAGATCAGAATGGAGAGAAATGCTGGAACAGGCCAAGACACAAAAAGGGTTGTGGAGGCAGTAGGTATTGATACTTCACTCCAGATTACTTACTGAACAAGATTAGAGTGTGTTATCTGTAAATTTAATTTATTTAGGATCAAAATTATATTAGTTGATAAAAAGTTATTCCTATTTATACTATTTCTAAATATAGGACGTAAATATTTGTCACTAACCTTTTTCAATTTTTTGGATTTCTTCAAATGGGTTATGTTTATTTCCATGTTGCTCTATTTCAGTATTTATGAGACATTTCTCTAAGTCTAAGGAATCATATTTGACATCAGTACTTTGCTTATTGTATTCCTCCTGAATTTCACATTTAAAGCCATCCGAAACAGCATATTCCAAGTCATTATACTCTTCTACTTTACTAGTTTCCTCGCTAATTTCTTGTTTTACTTCCATTTCTTTACACTTGATTTTTTTTATGGACGTTTTTCACATTTGGAGTGTGAATACACCAACCCACCATTGGGTTGGTGTATTCTGTGATATTAGAAAAAAGGAATAGAAATAAAAAATAAAATACTACAGACCATTCGTGATTTGTGAATAGGAATTTTCATCAAAAAATAGTGTCAGTCACTGTTTTCGAACAGATATTTTTTTTGTAAACAGATATTTTTTGGTTGTCAATCGATATATTTTTGTGGTTAAGTTTACCGAACAAGCTGATTATAGCCGTAAATGTCATTGTCAAAACATGGAACAAAAATTTTGGTATAGCAGTGTTGGCATATTTTTATAATGTAGATGCTGTATGCCTCAAATATAAAAAGATAAAGCTTTAGAAAAGTAAATTTTGTTTATATTATGTTATAAATTCTGCAATTTTTGATTTGTATGAAACAAGAATGAGTAAGTATTTGTTTCTTTGGAAATTAATTGCAGCTAGTGATTAAAATTTTTTTTGGCAATTACCCTTTGATATATTAGGGAATAGATTTGGCAATCGTCAAATCTGCAGTTGCCAGATTGCAACATATGTTTGCAATCACAGCCACCTTTACTTCCAAGCCATGAAGTAGAAATTTGGCAACAACGCGTGGTAGTCCGACCGTGGTTTGTTTTGTATATAGGAAGGATTGTAAAGTTTGTTGAATTTAGTGTTTTTTTAACTTTATTCGAATGTTTTATTTGTAAATTGTGTTTAAATCAATTAGAAAATATTAATAGAAGTGAAATTTCATTAAATTTAGAACTTATAGAATATTCTTAACGACAATTTAAAAGGCAAGTATAAATATAACCTAGAAAACAAACTGAAAATAATAATACTTTTGCTTCTTGTTACAAAATATGTAAACTAAAAACAACAATAATAATACTTTTGTTTTTTGTTACAGATGCCCTGGCATTGTTGTGTACCTGGTAGCAAATCCCAATTATGCCAGTACTTTAAAAACGAAACAGGCAGAAAGTACGTTTTTGTCACAGTATAATACTGTGTTTTTGTTTTCCAAAGATCCCCAAAGAAGGTATACTGGGTTATGCTCTATTCATAGAGAAGGCTATACAATTACCAAATCTTCCTTAGTATGTGCCGAACATTTTCATGAAGATGATATTCAGCAGACTGAACAATGAGAAGATAAAGATGGAAATGTATACATTGAAAAGTTAATATTTCCCAAATTAAAAGGCAATGCAGTTCCTAATATATTTCCTGAAGTACAATCATATGTAACTGTTCATCGTACTAAAGAAAGAAGGAATCCCGAAGACAGAAGAAACTTTTTGCATAAGAAGAGGGAACAAGAGATAACATAATTATGACAATTAGACTTAGACAATAATATCCCATTGAAAAAACTGGACAAGTAAAATTACAAGTAACTGTGTATATTTCTATGTATTAATCAGTTGGGACACAAGTGTGATAATATTTGTGTAATACGTAGTGTAATAGTTAGCAGTAATTTTAGTGTAATCGTCAATGTAGGTAAGAATAGATTAAGTAGTAATGATTTCAAATGGATTTTACAATATAGTAAATTAACAAGATGGTCACAATTAGAGAACTTACTTTCTCATTTAGATCTGCTTTTTAGATAAGTGATAACAAATTTGAGTATTACATTCAAAAATCTTTTGAGCTATTTTAAAGGCTATTTTAAATCGATATACAAGTTAATGGTATGTTACATTCAACACATTTTTCATGTATACCTCTTTTAACTTGATCTACATATATGACAAAAAACCTATTCATATTTAAAATTGCTACTTTTGTATACCTAAGTATGAAAATTCAACAAAAGATATAAGTAAATAGTAAAATATTTAATTTTCAATTAGATTATTTTAGAACATATTGTGTCTGATTTCTTAGGATGAATTTTTTTAATCATAATAGTTACACCAAGTTTTTACTTAACAACTTAACAACAATATTGTGTTATTTATATGATCAAGTACTTAATATTTAAAATTTCTAGAGATTCTTGACTGCATTTGATTGTAGATTAACTGTTTGACATGTATTTTAAGTGCAATAAATTTTACTCTAGTGATTATTTTATTGATAATATAACCTAAATAATAATAAAACTTTATATTTATTTACTAGGTATATATAAGGTTTTATTAATTTAATTTCCCTAAAAATATTTCTGTAATGAATTGAAGTTTTCAAAATATCAGTTTCCTAAAATTCAAATTAGTTCAAAATTTCTGGTAGACCTTACAGTTGATTATCGGACTACCGACGTCATAGAATGCGGTGTTGCCTTTTTTACTTCATGGCTTGGAAGTAAAGGTGGCTGTGTTGCAATTAATCTCGAAAGAGACAAATATTTACTCGTTATTGTTTCATATAAATTAAAAATTGCACAGTTCTGCAAACTGCAAACGACTGATAGCAGATGCATTATTTATTTCAAATCAAAATATTTAAACAGATTTAACTACAACAATGACGATTTGACACGACCAGACACGACAGACGTTGGTTGATGCGGTGTTGCCAAATCGAATATTATTTTAGAGGTATTGAACTGTAATATTAATACTACCAAAGAATATAGACGCTTAGCGTCTATATTCTTTGATACTACAATTACTGTAATGAATTTATAATTATATTTATTATCAGAACACTAATATCAAAGTTAAAATGTTTGAGGTAATTGATAAAATGTTATTTCCTGAAGTTATTAGTCATAATCATTCAAATGAACTGAATGAATGGACTTCTATTAAATTAAAAAGCTAAATTTGTTTCATATCGAGAATTGCGATATTTAGTTAAAATAAATGGTTTCCAACGGTTGTGGAAATAAGCTTATAAAAATAGATTCTCTTAGAACCTCTTAGTTTTCAATATAAAAATTCAACAAACAATAACTATTTCACGAATTACGAAGTTATCTGACAACGTAGCAAACGCGCTAAAATTTATGTTTAATGTTAAGTTTACGGATGTTTACGGTTCGGGCGCTTGCATATAACTGACTATTGGTCCTCCTTTTATCAATGAAGTGACCTTAAACGTTGCAACTATATCTGTTGAGTTATACCTAACAATATTATTGCATTTCATCAATGATTATCAGTTTTTAAAATTCATTTAAAATAGATATAACACCTATTGTAAGCATCTCTTTGATGTTCACATTAAAGAGATGTTTACATTGTTTGGTACACGTTTAGACTTTATTATTGGATTTGCGGAATCATAAAGTCGTTTAGATTATCCACAAAAATATTACTTGACTAACATAGTTCTAAACAAATTCAGTGATGCATAAAATTCCATAAAATTTTTTTTTTGTCAGTTTATGATGAAGAAATTGTCGTTTCGGGCCCGTTGGACCCACCTTGCCCGGAAAAGGGTTAATTAAATATTTGTGATGAGGAAGGAAGGGGGTTGAATAATGACAGATATCTTCATCGCTAAATAAAATCGCCAATTATCAGGGATAACTCTTTTGAGTGGCTAAGATTGTATATAAAGGATATATAGATATATAACTCCAAATATAGGTAGAATCTTTGATATTTTTTTGTGAGATATATATTTATTTTATAAATCAAATGAACATATCATTTTAAAGATTAACAATTTTGATTCGACGTTAAAACTATATTTTAATTTATCACATATAAGAAAAATTACAGGTCTATATTAAGTAGTACAAGATTAAAGCAATATACTTAGCATAGACTTAAATATTTTTAAATTATCCTTGAGCATAAAAATATGTATTAGTTATGTACAGAATTAATACTTTTCTCTTCTAGATCCATATCTTCATAAAATCTGGGATCACTTATTCTTAACGCAGCCCTCTTGTAGTAGTAATAATAGATCGCTGACACTGAAAATATTCAAAATTATATCTGTAAAAATAATTTAATTTATTGAATGTTAGTTAAAATAATTGAAGGACACAGGGAAAAAGGAGGTATGTCAGGTCACAGTTAAAAATATTGTAATCACACCACCTCGTGGCAAAAAGTGTTGACAGTTTTTGAAAATGTGTTATATACGTTATATACTTAAACATCCTGTGTTATATACACTTATTTATGATATCTGACAATAGTAACATAAGCCAAGCCAAATATATCACACTTTAAGTTTACATAATTGAATTAAACTTTTTGATTCAATTTGCAGATTCCATACTACATAAATACTACTTAACTAGTTTAATTCTTTGAAATTAATAAATTAACTTCAATGAAAGTTTAAAGGTTATTGAACTAGCTAAAGCAAAAAATATTACTATCCTGAAATTACCAGCACATTCCAGCCATCTCATTCAACCACTAGACCTGTGTGTTATGAAGTATTGGGATCAAAAACTACGCCCCTAGTTTGTTTTGACGAATTATTATTAAAAAAGTCAAGAGTCATAGCACCAATTCCAAAAAGAAAATTAGAATTTATGCTGGGTTAGAAGTCATCACATCAAAAGAAGTGTATCAAGAGAAACAACAAAGAAAACGAAAAGGAAACAAGATAAAGAAAAGAAAAAAACAACATAAAAAATATGACAGACCCAAAGTTTCTGGTAAAATTACATCAGACTCGCCAGAAGGTGAAGATTTCAATGAATCTTCAAGTGATGATGATACTTTTGAACAGTTTGTGAATAAAGAAGTAGATATCAAAGGGATATACAAACCACGTTTAAGGATCCAAGTAATCTTAAAGATGATGATTGGGTGCTGGTAAAGTTTTTTGGTAAGAAGTGAAAAAAAACGCACGTAGGTGAGTCAAGTCGTCGGAGGGTTTACCCCTAAAAATCATACGAACAAGGTGAATTTTGACGAGAATATTAATTTTGGATGCCAAAAAAGATGCAAAAAAGTTACTCCCGGGCTTCCCTCTAAAAACTCCCTCGTAGGGGGTAAAAACACAAAAAAATCGATTTGTCAAGAATCTGTACGCCATAGAAAAAAATGTTTCAAATAGAAAATGTAGCCGAGACAATTTTAAACGGAGCTACCGTTTTTGAATGTCAGTTACGCGAGCAAAATCAATGTACTTAGATGTCAAAACGACATCTCAGTAGACGAGATCAGAGGCCGAGGTGGCTAGTAGGGGAGTTAGTGAGTACAGAGATACCGAAAATATTGAATATGAATTGGAGGAGGACCATAATGATGAAATATTTTATTCTAGTGGACGTGAATATTCTTCTTCTCATTCTGGAAGAGAGACTAAAGGTACTAGCAATGATGGAGGTGAGTCGAACAATGATGGCAGTGAGTTGAGTAATGATGAGGACGAAGCGAACGATGGAAATGAAAATGTGGTACAAGAAAATGATGAGGTGGACTGGCTTGATGTAGAGAAAGATATTGAGATACATCAGATTACTGAATTAGAAAATAGAAAAGTAGAAATTCCTGTTGACGCAACACCTATACAATATTTTTCATTAGTATTGGATGAAGAGCTTTCGATAAAAATCGTAGAGTGGACAAACCACAGAGCTGCTTCACGTAAAGAAAACCCTAATTTAAAAAATATTCCTTTTTAAGACGCTGGATAGATATAAATATTGACGTCTTACAAAATTTTTGGGTCTCTGCATATTAATGGAAAACCTAAAACTTCCCTTCTTACGTGTATACTGGATCACAGATCCACTATATCACTTTTCAATATTTGGAAAAACTATGCCCAGATCAAAGTTTGAAGCTATTCTTCAACATATTTGGTTTTACAAGCCGGAAGACGTAGAAGTTCAAGATCGACTTCACAAAATTAAAAACATTACGAGTCCTATTATAAATAATATCTCTAAAGTTTACTATCCAGGAGAGAATTTAAGTCTTGACGAAGACCTTTTACTATGAAGAGGGCGGTTAATATTGCGACAGTATATGCCGAAACAAACTATAGACATTTTCATCTTTCTTGGCGTGTGCGTGTAAAAACACTTGCAATAAGTTGTTTCATCTGTCTTTCCTTGTCTAAGCTCGATTCGTTTACCTCCTCCAGTGGCAGCTATCTGTATTCTTAAAGGGGCCGAACTTATCACCGACACCGTATCGGTCAAACGCATCGGTGTTATTGCTACAATACTGGGAGACGCGAGTGGTCTCTTCATTCCCTTCTCATCGCACTTTACCATGACGAACGTGACTCACACAATTGAATTACGCATCTGTGTATTAGAGAGAGACGAATATTAAAAATTCCGTAGTAGCTTATTTCAGGCACACGCCAAGAACGGTGAAACCGAGTTTAGTAAATATGGAATAAAAATTTATGAGATTACTAGCTCTGATGGATTTTTACTAAATTTCCTAATCTACAGCGGCAAGGGGACAGAAGTAAATGAAAATGGGCATGCGTTTGAGTTTGAAGTAGTTAACAGGCTTGTTACTGAATATCTAAAGAAGTGACACACTATATACATTTACAATTATTACAACAGTTATGAGCTTGTTAAGTTTTTACTTAAATTATGTTTGTGGAACATTAAGAAAAAATAGAAAAAGTAACCCAAAGAGTGTTATTACAAAAAAAATTGAAGAAAGGAGAAGTCGTATGGCAAAGCAGGGGTCTAATCAGAGTATTAAAATGCAAAGATAAGAGAAATATAATAATGATTTCATCCAAGCATGGTTTCGAAATGGTTGAATCTGAAAATAGTACAGGACAGAAAAAATTAAAGCCAGTAATTATACGTGACTACAATTTCTTGTTGAATAAAAATAGAAACAAGTGAAAGAAAACAAGAATGTTGTACCTTCAGTTTAGAGAGAAAGAGATCAAACATTTATTGGCACAAACAGAACGGCCAAGCAGAAAAAAAGTTATTGCGGAACATAACTTGAACAAAAAAAATAAGGTTAAAACAAATTCAGCGACAAAAACCAATGTACTTAACTTAACTGACGATATAAACATAAAACATAATATTAAAAAAGAATTTAATAAATAGAATAAAAAACATCGGAGGACAACTAGAAGATTCAGACGAACTATGGAGTAAATTTAAAAATCAAGTTAACGAAATTTCTGCAAAAAATGATTATAGAAAAAACCTAAGAAAAATAAATGGATGACAGACGACATCTTGAAATTAATGGAACAACTATGAACAACGGTTTAATGACACATATATTTATTTTATACCCAAAATTTAGCAAAGTGTTAAATATTATGGAGAATGTTTAAAGTATGTTAATAAGGTCTTAATTAAACTACTGTATTGGCTGAACATATTATATTAATAATATTCATACATTACAACATGATCATGTCGCCCATTGTCCCCGTTGGGAAGTGGTGTTGACTTGACATTGACATATTTGACATAGTTACCAGGTTTACGTTAAGCCTATCTTACATTAATGTCAAACACCTTCCCCTTACAGATTAAGGCGTACCCTAGGTTTAATTGTACGTCCGAATTTTGAAACATTACCTTTCTTACTATCATTATTTTTTGAGCAGCTATAATGAGGACTTACAATATCAGTATTCCTATGTTCATTAAACAAATTTGTTAAATCATTATCCTGAATACATACATTATTTAAATCATTATTATCATTATCCTTATAACTATTTGGGTTTGTGTGTGGATACAACTCAGATTCAAGATACCTGTCTGCTACATCTGATTTTGTATGTGATGGTCTTGTGTTTCTTCTAACTATCCTATTATTGCATTCCTTTCTTATCCAGTACGATCTGGGTTCTTTAGCTTTTTCTACAATAACAGCTTTATACCATACTTATTTAGTTCTTCATCAGGGATAACAAAAGTAGCCATAATCCGTGCTGATTCATGGCCAATAATATTTCGCAGGATGGATAATATCACCTGATCTACAGCGTCGTGTTGTCCTGTTGCTACTAAATAATCTTCGAATGAAATTTTCCAAAATTTCCATTCAGAAGCGGCACTCTGACCCTGGAATTCGAAATCTTGGGGTAACTTAACATAACCTATTCCATTGACCATGCTTGCCATTTTGGGAACACTTAAATTTTTCTTTTTAATAAACTTAGCACTTAACTTTATCCTTGGACACGTAGATTCCATAAATTGACTGCGCCATGTTTAAAGTATGTTAATAAGGTCTCAATTAAACTACTGTATTGGCTGAACATATATTAATAATATTCATACATTACAACATGATCATGTCGCCCATTGTCCCCGTTGGGAAGTGGTGTTGACTTGACATTGACATATTTGACATAGTTACCAGGTTTACGTTAAGCCTATCTTACATTAATGTCAAACAGAGAACACCAGTGCAGTTTGCCGTTTTACTACAACGAGAGGTTGTGTGTGAATTCCGTTAATCGTTTAGATTGTTTAAGTTGGTTGAATGTACTGTATTTCCAGCATTGAGCAAAAAGACAAAAGAGGGAATGTAAAGGTAGTGGGGGCAAACATATTGTTAGACAGGAAGTGCGATCTTTAGAGGCCACATTAAATGAGGAAAGAGAGTCTCTCTCCTTGTTTGACATCAAATCTAGTTGGGTTATGTTATTGTTTGTCCCAAATGTCACATGAACTCTTATTTATATTGAAGTTTTTTAACAATTGTGTCGCATTTAGACTCTTATCATTAATAATTAATTAAAACTTTCTCGTCTAAGACACATTCTCAAAAATATTATATAGCTACTGTTGATAAGTGTCGGAAAATTTAAATTTGGCGCATTCGCATTTCCGGATATGTCCGCCATCAGAGGCCACTTTTTTGGTCCCCTTTTCATAAGGATTAGATTCCCTCTTTTGTCTTATTGCTCGATGGTCTCCTTTTCATAACGATTAGATTCCCTCTTTTGTCTTTTTACTCGATGATTTCCAGTTATGGCATTTATGATTATTTAAAAATGAACAACATACTCCAATTTGATCAGCATATTCAGGAGATCGTAATAAAGAAAATTTGATTCGTTTTAAGTGATTTATATAGTAGTAAATATCATAAAACCAATATCATTATAATAAATATAGTAGATACTTACTAAATCTTTGACCCATAAAAATGAGAAGAAATATGCTATTCCAAGATTGCCTTGCGTTACTCCATCGCTGTATCAGTAACCAGACATTAACCACGGTAGTAAGGATAAAGTATATCATGCAAACCAATAAAGTAGCACGAAATCTTTCATAAAGTAAATACACGAGTCCAGTCTAAAATTAATAATAATGGAATATAATTTAGTTCTCAAAAAGTATCTAAACATTTTAAAGCATTCTCATAAATATCTGATATTAATTATATTTTCTACACATTATTTAATACATTTAAAGTAATATACTATAAAAATCAAGCAAACAACTATTTATTTTCCGAGTATTCTTAAATGGAACACCCTTTATTTTAGTACTGTACTTAATAAAATGTTATTTTAAGGTAGGCCTAATTGCTTTATAGTCCAGGCTGTGAGGCCGCTCCCGTTGGGAAAATATTTCTGATTCGGTTTCTTCGCGGATTCCGGTTCAAAAATGTCCCCTTTAAACAAATCTGAAGGGTGCCGGGCGAAATTTTTGGGCAGAAATTGTTTAAACAATTTTTTTAAACAAAGTCCAAAAATAATTTTTTTTAATCTGGAAAACGTTTTTTTTAGGTTATTTGGGTCATTATAAACAAAAAAGGTTTCTTGTCATTTTTCTCTAAAGTTGATAGTTTTCGAGTTATAAGGGATTTAAAGTCTGAAAAACGCGAAAATACGCATTTTTGAGGCTTGAAAACACATATGTAAATTATTATTTTTGAGGTTACCAAGTATCTAAATTGAAGTTTAAACATTCAACTTCAAGATTGTGAAGAGTAATCGGGGCATATTTTAATTTAGACCGTTGTTTTTTAATTGTTAAATATGCGCGTACACTCGATTTTTCAGCCGCCGCGGCGCGGCGCGCTAGAGTGCGCTTCCATCGTACTTATGCATAGTTTACATATACACTTACGCAAAAAAACCCGAACAAATCCTTGAAGTTTATTAACATAGTTTTTTCCATAATTTATTTATGTAGGTATTAATTATTGTCATTGGGCTAATTAAATAAATCAATCATCGCAATGTAATAACCGTATATCGTCGTCAACACAAGAAAAACTCGTAACTCCGTTTTCCTTAATTTTTC
The DNA here is from genome assembly GCA_918026665.1 of Diabrotica balteata. Taxonomy (NCBI): domain Eukaryota; kingdom Metazoa; phylum Arthropoda; class Insecta; order Coleoptera; family Chrysomelidae; genus Diabrotica; species Diabrotica balteata. The sequence goes on from OU898282.1 coordinate 28,024,060, forward strand.
AGGAGAGTATAAAAACAGTAACATTTTCACTGATATCTTTTATTTGATAAAGAAGGGCGATTAAACAACTATATTTTGAGTTTTTAGGTCATATTAAGCTGAATTCTATCAATTTTAATTTCAAAATCTAGCAGATATAGCTAAAAATACAGAAAATATGGAGTTACAGGTTTTTCTTCTTTTGGAATGAGATGTGCCTATGAAGTTACGTGGCATTTTTTGTAACGCTGGATTGGAAAAAATTAATAAAAAGCATTAGTTATCGATTTATAAAAACATATCTGAAACACATAAAAATATCCTAATAATGAAATACAGACCAATACTTTTGAAAAACTTAACATAAAATTTAGTGTTATTTTATTACCTACGTTAGAAATAAATAGCCTTACTTTTTAACAATAAATAAAATTTTAATCTAAAATAAATCTAAAATAAAATCGCATAAATATGTACAAAAACAAGTGTAGTACAACAACGATAGGACTTAACAAAAAACAAAGTTAGTGAGGGAGATTGACATAAAATGAGTGGTAATCGAAATCATGCGTATTTTATAAATACTGAAAATGTTCGAATCTGTCTTTTTTTTAATGGTATTCTATTTGTATAAAGCTTCGGCAGATCTGCGAAATTCTTGGGTATCACATTCTGATTTATTCGACAACGCAGTTCAATCCAATTTTCACCAAATCCCAACTTGTAATGAATACCTTGTGGTGAATATTTTGTAGCTCTAATATTTGTCACAACTGCATCACCCTTTTTTACGGATCGGACACTGCTTACATAGTTTACTGCTCTGAAGTCCGTAAGAAAATCATGGTATAGTCGAGTTACTACAAATAGATTTTCCTTCCGCGCTCTTTTGCATATTTGTATGTAATCACCAGGCACATTAATATCGCATCCTCTTAATTGTCTCTCAATTGTACTGTGCATCATGTCGGCCTCCATCTGGGTGTGCCTTTTCTCAAGGTATTTTTGTATAACTGTTACCTTCTGCTTTAAACAAAAGTTTAAAATTGCATTAGCTAGAGTAACATTACGATTTTGGTAAGTACACCCATCGCTATAATTATTTCACGTACGTTTTCCTCAAGACAACTTCCTTCAGTATATTTTTCTAAAATACATACGATCACACTAGCAATTTCGGCACTGGTAAAATCCCCCTCCGACTTATCCCAAAGAAAACAATGCCCTTGTTTTGTGTGTAAGTTATAGAATGTGAAATTGTGGATTGTCAACTTTTTTTATCATTTATATGTCAACTTAGGGAAGAAACATTGGACTTAGGACATATAAGGACTGCCTGTAAATCTATTGTCAATACAATGCTTTCACTGTTTTTATCTTTAATTTTCTCAAGTCTCTCTTCTTGTTTTTTCAACTAATGTTCACTAAATATTTCTTGATCAAGATTTCCTGTTTTAAAAAAGACACATATTTCACACAAAATTTTTTTTTTTGTTCTATACAAAGCCAACCTCTTTTCCAGGAAAGCGTTTTTAAAAGAAGATAAAGGGAGACTGTTGATTCGTTTTTCTGGGTACCATTCCTTTTTGTAATTATGGTAAAGTTGACATTTGCTTTGCCATAATAGTTCTAGATATAATTTACTAGTTGATTTCCTGCAATAATGCGATTCCATTTTCGACAGGCTATCTAAAAAACTATAACGATTGTCCAACTCCTTCTTGTGAAGTCCTTTATGCGCTTGTTGTGGTTCATTATCCAAATTTTCTGTAATAGCAGAATCATCTTGTTTGCAATTCATAACAAACCAATCTTTAAGGCCCAGAGTTGACAAAAACATTTTTTTGCATACCATTTTTGCATCTTCTCCAATTTTCAAATAATATTTTAATGTCTTAGACCTCCGTGATAGATACATCTTCATTTTTTCTATCCCTCTTCCGTTTTGGTGCTTCAAATACTACCAAAGTTTTGATATACATTCTCTTTTTTGTCCATGTCTATGTCTAGAACTTATTAAAAGCATGTTCCAAAACAACAAATCCCTCCAAAACAACAAATCAAATGCCATAATCACTTAACAGACTTAACAGAAAATGCGCGGAGTTACGTGTTTTACAAACATAATTTTTTGACAAGGGAGATACCTGCTTTTCTAGTAAACATTTTAAAATTAGAAATCTACATTTAAATGAAGTATTATTTGTCGGATGGCTAGAATAGGCGATTTGCTAAAAGTTGGCAGTGAAATCTCATTCTAAGTAAAAATTGGAATTAACCGGTTTTCTTGTGTCGACGACGATATAGTTTTTTTTTCTTCCAAATTTGAACAATATAATTATTATTTATTGAGTATATATTTATTTATATCAATTGTAAATAATGTTTTTAAATTATTATTTAAATAATACAATGCAGTAAATATTAATATTAGTAAACTTAATTTTAAATTGCGTGGTGTTTAAAAACAATATACTATCGCAAAAATGCAAGTTTTTACCTGTTTAACAATCGCGCGCTCATACTTGATTTGTTATTACTTAAACGATCATTAGGAAGACTATTGTTTAATGCCCATTAAAAGGGTATTATATTATTAATGTGTTATTAAAAAAATTGTGAATGGATTTAAAATGTCTTTTTCCGTACCTCTTCTTAAATGAAAACTTACCGAAGAAAATTTAGTTTGTATTTTTTGTAATAACATCAACAATATTAAGTTAGTGCAAAAACCTAAAGTAGATTTTTACATAACAATACAAAATGCTGCTCTTCGACGAAAGGCAGTGTGACTGAAAAATTTAATTTAATCTAGCCAATATACCTTGTACCTCTGACGCACTTTACCAACACTTGTTAAGAGCTTTCGCTAAAACATATATTTGGCGAAATGCCATATAGTCCCGCTATCAAACTCCCGATTTTACACAATATGGATATTATATGTCTGATAGTGGTGGGTTGGGAAACCGTGCAAATGCAAAAAGACTTGCAAAACTAATGCTTGCAACTGCAAGAAAAATCATTTCAACTGTGTACCATTATGTGGATGTGATTTAGATTTTTGTGAAAACAAAGATACTTTTACTGAGTGATATTAGTGTGTTATTTAACAATCTTTTGTACAATTATTTTATGTAACTATTATTAGACTTTAGACGAAATTTATATTATAACTCAATTGATATAAATAAATGTATACTCAATAAATAATAATTATTTGTAAGTACAGTAGTTTCTCTTTATAACGATTCTCTATATAACGATAATTCCTCTATAACGATGAAAATAGTAAACGTTGTTTGGTCCGTCATAAGAACAATGTATTAATTCTTTCTCTATACCGATATCGTTCTCTCTGTATAGCGATGATTTTCAGCGTTCAATAGTCGATGACAAATGTGGTATTTTATTTAAAGTTCAGACTACCTCAGTCACGAGTGGCAAGGTCATTGCCCAGCGGTTGTTTACTTTTGCGAGTTGTGTCTTAGTCAGTCAATATGTTTTCGAAAAAGCCTAAAGTGCTCTCGGTACAGGAAAAGTTATCGATAGCTCAAGCAATTGGATGTCGGGGCTATCTCAGTTAACTGTGGCTCCGATATGGAAGAACAGAAAAAAGTGGCTTGAAGCGAAGATGAAGGGCGATAGCAGGAAGAAGTTGCGGAAATCTCAGCAGCAGCGTATGAATCCATCACTTTCTGAGCTGGACAAAAGCTGAGTTCTTTGCAACTGAGCTTGGAATTAAGGATTTCAAGGCATCTGAGGGTTGGCTGAGCCAGTGGAAACTGCGGCATAAGATCTACAACTACAGGCAAATCAGCGGAGAAGCTCGCGATGGTAAGGGATGATTGGCTAGAAAAAGTGTGGCCTGGACTAAAGGCACGATATGCGTCAGACGACATTTTCAATGCTGATGAGACTGGATTCTTTTCTAAAATGACATTAAACACACACACAAACCCACGTTACTTTAAAAACATAAAAAAATCTACGGGTGACCTATAAAGCAAACACGAGTGTGTGGATGACTGCGGAAATTTTTGAAGAAACGATAATAAAGTGGGATAATAAAGAGCTTAAAGGGAAAACATTCTTCTGCTTGTGGACAATTGTCCTGCTCATCCTGTACTGTGCAACCTTTAAAACATTTAACTTTGTTTTCTTTCAAACACAACGAGTGTCCTTCAGCCCATGGACCAAAGTGTCATCAAGAGTTTGACAAGCCATTACACGAGAAGACTTTTGATGGAATTGGTTGAGAATAATGGCGGTCTTAAAAAAAACATTTTTGACGCCATCCTAATGGTTAGTAAATCTTGGGACGAGGTGACGAGCAATACAATAAAACATTCCTTCAAACACGTAGGATGGTTGGAAGATCAAGGATTGACTGATGATGAAGATGACCTGCCATTAGATGTTTGGACCAGACAGTTTGAACTTACTACCACCTACGGACCGGAAAATTTTGAAGAATACAGTGACCCGGAAGTGGAGGCAGAGCCAAAACCAGCTCCGAGCCCTCAGCAGGAAACCAACCTCACTCTCAAATTTCTATAAAGTAGCGGGTTTTGCAGAACCCTTAACATGCAGAGGCGTTGCAGAGCACATAGAGAAAATTAAACAGATCGCGGACGAGCGGCATGCCCTATACTAGGCCCAAACACCACGACAGCAACTAAAATCCAAGAAAAGATTCCTTGGAATAGTGCAGGATAAATCGCCTGAGTATATTTTTCTTCTCCAGGTTCAATGGACCGGCCAGTCCCTAGACTTTAAAACTTGGAAAACTATAAATAGGATAAGAACAGGGGGGGGTCGCCCAGTAAAATCAAACATGGTAAAATGGGGGAAAATAGACCAAGATAATGTGAACTGTGACTGTGGAGAAGCACAGAATATGGAACATCTTCTGACATGCAGAAACATGAAGAAATTTATGGCTCGCCAACAAAGATGTAACTGACGTAGACCGATAATGGGTCGAAATTTTATGAATGACATGAATGTCCGGACACGATAAAAAAAGCAGGCATTGAATGCGGCAAAAGTACTGCATCGATTCTTCATCCACCAAGAAGACGATATGAGTGCTGTGGAAGATTATGTGTCTTTAGGACATGGTCAGGTCAGTTCTGTGGAAAGGGAAAAGGAAAAAGACCAAGGTCACAGACTTTTTTGGTAATGTAGGCTAAATATATTTTACAGTAGTGTATTATTTTGTTAATGTACAGTACACATGTTTTAATTCTACAGTCTTCTTTAATAAATCTATGTGGTGTACAATACAGTGTTAATTCATTTATATTCGTTTTGATACATTTTTTAAATTAAAATAGGTTATTTAGGACAGTATTATTAATATCACAGTACCGAATTTTGTCTCTCTCTGTATAACGATCTCTCCTTATAACGATGAAAATTCCTGGTCCCTTGCATATCGTTATAGAGAGAGAGGACTGTATATGTAAACTATGCATAAGTACGATAGAGGCGCACGGTAGCGCGCGGCGCCGCGGCGGCTCAAAAATCGAGTGTACACGCATACTTTACAAATAAAAAACAACGGTCTAAATTAAAATAAGCCCCGATTACTCTTCACAATCTTGAAGTTGAATGTTTAAACTTTAATTTAGACACTTGGTAACCTCAAAAATAATAATTTACATATATGTGTTTTCAAGCCTCAAAAATGCGTATTTTCGCGTTTTTCAGACTTTAAATCGCTTATAACTCGAAAACTATCAACTTTAGAGAAAAATGACAAGAGACTTTTTTTTTGTTTAAAATAGCCCAAAAAACCTAAAAAACGTTTTCCAGATTAAAAAAAATATTTTTGGACTTTGTTTAAAAAAATTGTTTAAACAATTTCTGCCCAAAAATTTCGCCCGGCACCCTTCAGATTTGTTTAAAGGGGACATTTTTGAATCGGAATCCGCGAAGAAACCGAATCAGAAACATTTTCCCAACGGGAGCGGCCTCACAGCCTGGACTATTACTATTTGGCTATACCATTATACTACTTGGCCATAACCAGAGTATAAATATATATACTTTATAAATATATACTTTGTGGTATATCTAGGCCATGGGTACCCTGACACTAAACTTGTAGCCCAGGCTGTGGGGGTAAAGTACTCTCTAATCCAGGCATTTATGTAATGTGGCCTAGGTTATAAAGGACAACCTCCGGAGCAATCTTCTAGTTCATTCAACAAAAAATTTTCTAATTTTCAACAAATTAAGCGATCTAGGAATACTACGGCACATTCGATTCGTAATTTTATAGGCTTAAATGTAATATATTTGAAATAAAATAAAAACAATTTTGCAATAAATATTACGTTTTTTAATTTTGACCTTTATTCGTCATTTTTGCAATAACAAATATATTAAATTGAACGTATACCGGCTCAAATTGAAGGTCTTTTTGAGTACTTTCATAATATATACAGAAATTACCCATTACAACACTTACTTTGGACAAAAAATGAATAAAACTCAAAAACTACTTATTTTACACCTATAAACGCTCGTAAATAAACAATAACCAAACATTTTTTGTTGAATAAACTGGGGCATTGCCCCTGAGGTTGCCCTTTATAACCTAGGCCTCCTCCTCAATCCTTTAGCCCTTGTCAGGGCGTAGTGACACCCTAAATATTGTTAGTCTGCTGTCTCCATTGACTGCGATCTTGTGCCATATGGACGGCTTCATGTAGGGATTTTCCCACCAAACTCTTCATTTGGTCTACCCATCGTATTGGAGATCTTCCTCTTGGTCTTCGGCCTTCTACCTTTCCTTCTACTACCAATAGTTCCATGGTGCCCGTTCTTCTAGCTATGTGGCCGAAGTAAGTTAGGTATGCTTGGTTTACTTTTTTTAGTAGCCTGTCTTTTATATGAAGCTCTTCCAGAATTGACAGGTTGGTTCTATGTTCTGTCCAGGACACGCGTAGAATTCTTCTATATACCCACATTTCGAAGGCTTCGACCTAGGCCACATTACATAAATTCCTGGATTACAGTGTAAAATCACCTTTTTTCCCCCACAGCTTGGGCTATTGCTTAAAAGTTTGACATTAGACTATTTTTATAGTTCCTGTTTCTTTATTACTAGTACCACTAGTACTATGGAACATAAATGTTTCAAAGCAGGAACTGGTTCATATGGTATTTGTGCTAGGAAAGTATAATAAAAATGTGCTAAACAATAATTTATCATCAGCAATTCCCTGATAGATGACAACCCAGAAGGGGAGGCTATTTAAAGTTTACTAGAATGGTATCAACGAACTAGATACCAAAATTAAGATAAATCTGATCCAACAAAAACTATTGTAAAAGAAGAAAATGAATTAAATGTAATCCTTTAGTGTCTTATAAGAACTAGGTGTCATACAACCATCTTGACTTCTAACTTTTTCATTTAGTTATGTTTACTTTAATTTTTTTTAAAGAATTTGGAATGTTTTTATAAACTTTAATATATTTATATAAATTACTTACCTGGAAGACATATGTCGAGAAAAACGTTAACAACAATATTGATAATGCTAAAATTAGGCAGGCATCTTGAGCTCTAAAATAATATTATTAAGAAAAATATCTAATATTGTAAATATTATTCGAACTTACATAAACATAACTAGCATTTTAGCATTACTACCCCTGTTAAACATCGAAAATATGTTTATGCACCAATCAAAAAGTATAAGAATTGTTTGAATGGTTAAAATAACCGTGTATCTTGTAGTGTTTAGCTTCATCTTTTGAATTATCGCGAAATATTTCTAGTATTTATTTGGAAGTCACACCATTTTTGTTTTACCTACCCATTGTATTTCAAATTTAAATATTGATTTTTTCAATGTTGACATGCGTCGTAACATATCAACCAAAACCAATGTTTTACAACAGAGGTTGTTGTATAGGTTGCCTGCTTAATGGCGCAATAGTTTTAAATGTATTACATATAATTTAAATTGACTGTAATAATTTATATAATTGCCTCAACGGCGTAATTCTTTTAAATTTATGTAATTTAAATTTCTCGAAAAAGAATATAAGCAGTAAGTAATTTTTAATATTTTAATTCATGTAAATACGAATAACACAACATGACCCAAATCTGCATGAAGCTTGCGTTATTCATTTCAGTTGTTAATAAAGACATTGTTCAATATATTTGGACGATTTTTTGGTTTTTGTACATCACGTATTTTCTTTTAGAAGTTTTATAACATTTAAAAGGAATAAGTTATATTGGGATACTAAAACTCTATTTATTTTTAACCTGAATATACCTACTGAACTTTTGTATGGCATTAATTTTTTAGAGAGCTATATTTACATATAGCTAGTATCTAAAAACGAGAAATATACTTCGCATCGGTACTTGGAACGTAAAGTCTCTAAACACAAGAGAACAGGAAATTACAAAAGAGCTTGTAGAAAAAAAATATAGACATACCTTTATGCACTACAAGAGACGAAGAAAAAAGAAAAGGTCAAATTATGCTAGATGATTATCTGATGATTTACAGTGGTATTGTGAAAGAAACCAGAGCCAAAGAAGGAGTCGACCTGTTAGTACACAAAATTTTTTTACACTAAGTACAAGAATGTTAATATACGTCTGAAAGAACAAAAATTGTGAAAATTAGACTGGATGTCAAACTTCTGAATGTGATAGTAATCTATGCGCCAGAGAACAACAGAGATACCACCACAAGGGAAAACTTCTACGAACATCTTCAAACTGTAATAAACGAGACCCAAATGATGAATATATAATCATTATGGATGATTTTAATGCCCATATTTCCAATGATATAGTTCCAGGAATTAAACAGCGATATAACGGAAATATTAAAAATGAAACGGAGACCTTCTGACCGACATATTCAGCATAAACGAGATACGTGTTAATAATACATTTTTCCCTCACAAAGAACAATACAAATACACTTTTGAAAACAGTAGAGGACAAATATCTATGATAGATTATATTCTGTTGTATAGAGAGTTACCGTCCTCTCAAATCTTGGATGTAAGAGGATTAACATCAGCAGAAATAGGAAGCGATCATAAATTGGTATTGTGCAAAATCCAAATGAACACATATATGTGATAACTAATCACCAGAATATACCACAAAGATAAAAGTCGGACGCTTACAGGATGACTCCACAAGATACCTATTCAAAAAAAGAATAACCGAAAAAAGCAGAAACACATATCACAGAAAGTGATGAAGTCGAAAAAAGCTGGGCAAAAATTAAGTCTAATTTCTTAGCCTCGGCCAAGGATGTTCTTGGTGAAAGAAATATAAATAAAAATTAATCGTTCTTAAGGAGAAGAACTCCAAGGTTTTGTAGAGAACTGAAGGAAAAATGTAAAGAAAGGAAAAAAAGTTTACCTGAAATAAATATCAACCAAAACACAAGAGGCATACAATAATTACAAAAAAATTAGAAATTAAACACACGCACTTATAAGAAAAATAAAAAATGATCATTGGGAACGCTTTTCAAAAGAAATTGAACATTATTTTTACGATGTACAAAGGAAAAAAGGACGACGAACTGGAAAACGAAAAATATAATGAGACTGGCGACTTGGAACATAAAAAGCCTAAATAACCGAGATCAGGAAATAGAAAAAGAGTTGAGAGAATATCAAATAGATATCTGCGCCCAACAGGAAACAAAGAGGAGAGGTAAAGGACAGACGTGGCTTGGAGAATATTTACTAATATATAGTGGGGTTCCGAAACAAGAAAGAGCAAAGGAAGGTGTAGCAATAATGATCAAAACAAAATATAAAGATCAAATTAAAGAGAGCCAGTACATATCTCAGAGAATACTTTTAGTAAAAATTAGCGCAAACAGCAAAATTATTAACATAATAGGGATGAAGACTGACGGCGATAAAGAAGAATTCTATGATGAGCTACAAACATTAGTGGAAAGAGAAGTGAAGCAAAATGAATTACTTATATTATTAGGAGATTTCAATGTCAGAATAGGAGACGAAGTAATACCAGGAATAAAACAAAGATTTAACTAAAGAGGTATCAATGAAAACGGATAGAGAATGGTGGAATTCTGCACATCAAGCGAACTGAGCAAACACATTTTTGATCATAAAATTCAATACAAATACACGTTTGAAAATACAAGAGGACATAGATCAATGATATATTATGTGGTCACAAACAGAAATATTCACCATAAACAGATAGTGGATGTGAGAAGTTTGACGTCACCCAATGTGGGAAGCGATCACTATTTGGTACTTGGTAAAATTAGATTCAATGAAAGATGGAAAGAGAAACTTAAACAAACCAATTCAGAGGAAATAATAAAAATAGAAAATTTAAGAGATGACTCCATAAAATCATTATATCAAAAAAGGCTAGAACAGAAAATACAAATGGAGAATATTGAAAATGAAAATAATGTAGAGACTAGCTGGAAAAAACTTAAGAAAAATATTCTGGATGCTTCTCGAGAAGCGCTTGGAACGAAAATAATAAACAAAAAGTGGTCAACAAAAACACCATGGTTTTCATACACTAGAGGTTAAGCAAAAATGTCACCAAAAAAAGAAAGCTTTCCTAAAATATAAGTCAGAAAAAACGAATGAATCATATTAAGAGTATAACAGAATAAGAAGTGAAACTCATCCATTGGTAAGAAAGAAAAAACAGATTACTGGGAAAGATTCATAAAACGACTAGGGATGGATTTCTATAGACAACAGAAACAAGTATGGCGCTTCATAAGACAACAAAGAAGCGAAATGAAAGAACTAGTTGAAATATAACACATACAAGAGGATATATGGGTAGCCTTCCTGACAGAAATGTTTAAAAACCAAAACGAAGAACCTTTACCAGAAACGCCAAATATAATAACTGAGGAAAAGACCTAAATTACCCAAAACGATGTGAAAGAAGGAATAAACAAATTAAAAAACAGAAAGTCACCAGGAGAAGATCAAATACGAAATGAACTCTTAAAATATGGAGGTGATCACCTTGTACAACAACTGCAACTTCTTATTAATAAAATAATCACCACGAACACAATACCACATGAATGGAGAAGAGCGATCATGGTGATGTTCTTCAAAAAAGGAGATAAGAAAGACCCCAATAATTATCGAGCAATAAATCTATTAAATACAACACCTAAATTGACAACAAGAATAATAGCGACAAAAATAAACGAACGAATATCTCTGCAAAAGGAATAGCAAGGATTTCGGACAGGAAGATCATGCACGGTTGCAGTTTTTGTAATAAGACAAATAAAAGAAAAGTCCATGGAATACAACAAACCAGCATATATATGTGTCTGATAGATTTGAAGAAAGCGTTTGATAGAGTGAGAATTCGGGACGCGATACATTTATTATATGAAAAGGGAATATCACTGGATTTAGTAAAAACCATGGAGAATATATATAAAGATAACATAGCTATGGTAAGATGTAAAGGAAAACTATCGCAACATATCAAATATGAAACTGGCATTAGACAAGGAGATTCGCTGAGCCCATTAATATTTAATTTGATAATGGATGAAATCATAAAGAAAGTTAAAAAAAGAAGAGGATATAGAATGGGAGAAAAGGAAATAAGGATAATATGCTACGCCGACAACGCCACAATAACAGCTGAAAATGAAGATGACCTACAAAGATTAATTAAAGAATCCGAAGATACGGCGCTCATATACAACATGGTGATCTCAACAGAGAAAACTAAAGCAATAGTGATATCAGCGGAACCGAGACGATGTAAACTAGTCGTAAATAACAAAATAATAAAACAAGTGATGAAAACTGAATACTTGGGAATAAAACTGTCAAGCTGAGGAAAAGTGGAAAAAGAAGTACAAAAACAAGTGAACATGGCAAATAGAGCAGCAGGATGTCTCAACAACATAATCTAGAGAAACAAATAACTCATAACGGAAACTAAAACCAGGATATATAAATCAACAATAAGACCGATAATGACGTATGCAGCGGAAACAAGAGCAGATACGGCGAAAACACAAAGACTGTTGGAAACAACAAAAATGAAAGTCTTACGAAAAATAACACACCAAATTCTAAGAGACAGAGTAAGAAGTTAGGAAATACGAGCGAGATGTGAAAAATAGAATAGTACGAATAGCAAGAGACAAATCGCCAAATGGAAGAATTGGATCCTGGTAGTTGATAATGCATCCTATTATAATGTGCTGATGGAAAAAAATGTGACGTCTACTAGCCATAGGGATATTACCTATGGTAAAGTGGTTATAGGAAAAAAATATTCCTTATCCACAAACACACAAACATACCCGAGTTATATAAAATTATACAAGCCCGAAAAGAGATAACCCCGAAAAATGGACACAAAGATTGACAAACTGGAGACCAAGAGAGAACAGGCGAGGAGTAGGCAGACCGCAGAAGAGGTGGACAGACGATATCAAACAAGTCGCGGGCAAGCAGTGGATGAGAATTGCCAAAAGTAGAAATCGATGGAAGCAAATGGAAGAGGCCTATGTCCAGCAGTGGACGAACACAGGCTGAAGAAGAAGATACAAGCCCATAAACCACGTTTTCCACCTGTTTATGTATTAGATTGTGAGCTTAAACAATATGGACAGAAGTACTTTGCTTAATCCCATCGAAAAATATGTGCTTTGATAAAAAGGTAGAGTGGCAATTCATAATACAACAAAAACAAAATTTTTAGAAGTGTTAAAAGAAGAGTGGGCTAAAATATGTAAACACGTAGGTACAGAAATATAAAAAAAAAACTCAAATTGAAAAAGAATATTTGTTAGACACTAGGCTGGACCATTTACCATTTGTTGTTAATATTGGTTCATCCGAATTCCGAAGAAAGCCTTTTGAGGATGAATATAGTGATTCAAATTCAGTAATAGAGATCTTAAATTAATGCGAGGAATCATAACTAAGGCATTCTTGTTTAGATAAATAAATATATTATTTAATTGGTTATCATAAACTACTTACTTATTTTTTTCTGTATTGTTGAAACACTTTCTTCGTGGTAATATTAATAAATTGTAAGTATTCAGGAATTTGTTATTTATTAAAGTACTTCTAATATTTTACTCATTATTTTATCGAGTGCAACTGACTATAAACTTTATAATGAATAAAAACCGTAGAAATAAAAATTAAAAAATCCATTCTTCACATTTATTGAATATAACTATGAAATATTTTTTTTTTGTTTAATCTATCTGTTCCGCCCGCCCACCTAGAAACAGTACGCCCACTTGCGCTAAACACTACGTCACATTCCCAAACTTAAATTTGTTGCATTGTTGCACTCTAAATATACACTCTATAGTAGCAAACATGTTACAATACAGTGCCAAAGTCTACTTTCAGATTTTTATCACACTGTTGATTCAACAGAATTGTTCTATTATGCCGGGTCCAGACCAAGCAGACAAAACGAAAACACGATTCTGAAATAAAACCACGATAAACCAGCGACAAAATTTGTCGTCAAAAGACAAAACAAAATTGAGACAAACTGTCCACACCAGAACAACAAAATATAAAAACAAATTCAGTTGGTGACGTTGTTGTTGTGATTATTGTTGGTTAACCATGTGGCGTTTTAATCAAGAAAAAAATGAAACTGAAGATTTATTGCTAGTCGCAAGTTTTTTTTGCTCTCATCATCATCCCAGGTTGCTAAAAGAAAACCCAAACGTTTTTGGATTAGACCAAGCCTAAAAATGCGGTAAAGTTGTTCGATAGACAAATTGTTAGTTCAGCTGCGAGCAGATGATATTGGACTAAGTGGTGAAATTCGATCAAGCTTCAAAAATTTTTTAAGAATGTCCACTAAAGATTTGGAGAATCTAATATGCCTTGTTGTTCCTGCAGTTGCAAAAAGACATACTAACTTTAGAAATGCTATGAGTGTAACAGAAAGGTTAGCAATCACTTTAAGATTTTTAGCAACAGGTGATTCCTACCACAGCCTAATGTATCTTTCAAAAGTATCAAAGCAATCAATATCTGTAATAATACCTGAAGTATGTAAAGCTTTAATTAACAGTCTTAGTGGTTATGTACAGGTATGTTAAACTTTTTTCATTACTATTTTTCTGTTAATATCCCTTAAAATAAACTCCACATTTATTAGTTAAATGTTTAATACAAAAGAAGTTGACGATAGGTACATACTACATGCAAAATATTGATGAGTCTACTTGTTTTTACATTCAAAAAGTTCATCATCAATTTCGTTCGTTTTCTTGATCTGAATACTGAGAAAGCTCTGTGTCAATCATCGAGCAAAAAGACAATAGAGGGAATGTAAAGGTAGTGGGGCAAACATATTGTTAGACAGGAAGTGCGATCTTTAGAGGCCACATTAAACAAGGAAAGAGAGTCTCACTTCTTGTTTGACATCAAATTTAGTTAGGTTATGATATTGTTTGTCCCAAATGTCACATGAAATCTTATGTATATTGAAGTTTTTTAACAATTGGGTCGCATTTTAGACTGTTACCTTTAATAATTAATTAAAACTTTCTCGTCTAAGACACATTCTGAAAAATATTATATAGTTACTGTTAATAAGTGTCATGAAATTTAAATTTGGCGCATTCGCATTTCCGGATATGTCCGCGATCAGAGGCCACTTTTTTGGTCTCCTTTTCATAAGGATTAGATTCCCTCTTTTGTCTTATTGCTCGATGGTGTCAATACTAGGTGGATGTGAAAATAAAGGTCGTGTGTTGGTGTTTGGTGGATTTAAGTAATAGTTTTGTGGGTCAGCACTGGGTGGATTTGAGTATGAATGTTGCGTGTTGGGTGGATTTGAGTATAAATGTTCAATGCTGGGTGGATTTGAGTATAAATATGTGTCAATGCTGCGAGGAGTTGAGTATGAACGTGTGTCAATGCTGGGAGGATTTGAGTATGAATGTTGTGTGTCAGTGCTGGGTGGATTTGAGTACAAATGTTGTGGGTTGGAGTTGGATGGAGTTGAGTGAACATTTGTGTTGAGACTAAGTAACAGAAAAATACACTTAATTTTGATAAAAATTGTACATTCTATTTCTCCTACTGCTTAACTCGTTTTGGCACGCACACGCGTCCACACTGCGCCGACAACTTGTCGTCAAATACACAGAGAAAACACAGACTTTTTGATCTTTACCGACCTGAGACGGGACCTGAAAAAGTTTTCAAATTTGCAAACAAAACAAAATTGTTCAGAAATGTTTCAACAAATGTTTTCGATTTGTCGCCACTTTGTCGCGAAACATGAATGTTTTTGTTTTGTCTGTTTGGTCTGTACCCGGCATTAGATCTATATTATTAAAAATTTATTGCTCGAAAAAATCACTTCGCGGCAATTCCATAATATGCTTATATTGCCAAGGTATATTTAACGGTGCGCTCAATAACCCTTTAAAACATTCCTCCAAACTTTCAGTATACATGAACATACTTCCTTTGTTTTTAGTCGAATAGAATTTACTTCTAGAAAAATAATCGTAGTTACAATAAAAAACTTTTTAATGATGAGATTCCTTTTTATTGCAGCTTTTAAATAAAATACAATTGATGAACTGGTAACAACTACTCGGTAACGAAACTAATGAACCACTTTACAAAAACACGGCAATAATAAAATTAACCATTAAATTACGAACTACCTGAGTCTTACATATATATTTATCTATTAAAGTATATATTAATAAGGTTTTTATTTAACTACAAAATTATAAACTACATTAAAAACGTTCTACGAATAAATAAAATTAGTAATAGGTTTCTTTGCGATACCATCCATCCGGATTCTTGCGTAAGCGCCATTTTCTGAATTCGTCGAAGATGAAAAGGAACACTGCAAAAGGAAATGAGTAACACCACCTAAAAAAATAATAATTTTCATAAATCTGAAATATTTAATCATAATAATAAAAACTTCAACAAGGGCCTAATTATAATTGATCTTTTATAATAAAAAAAACAGTTGTCCTCAGTAGATCACAAGTAGTTTACTGTAAAGACGTTTACAATTCACAAATTACACTTGAAAACAAAATGACTATTTCAACGAATAATTTAAATTACTAAAATTGTTTTTTATTCTAGCTTTCATATCTTCTGGAGTAATCGATGGGGTTAAAGGTAATGGATTTGGACAAGAGCTATGACCTTGTAAATAACACGTAAACTTGTGTACTGAATCGGCGTGACTCATACCTCTTGTTAAAATCCAGTACCTCTACGTTATACACTAAATTTGTAGATATCCCCAGAAAAAAATTCCTTCGGCGTCAAACCCGCAGATCTTGGAAGCCAATTATATAGTAATATTAAAACGCCGGTTCAAGTAATGCTATATCTGCAGTTAAAAATGTTACATATCCCTTAGAATGACATTCGGGTGTTACAATTCATTGGAGCGAGGTGTATTGATTCGTGTTATCAGTAACCACCCCACCGCGCTCCAATGCTCCACGCCATCCCTTTTCCCCTATGACATTTTGAAGCGCGATAGTGGCACAACTATTAGCCAAATGCTGTTTGTGTGGAAGTCCTGGGTACAAGAACTCCAACTCGATATCCTAACCCGATCAATGCAGGCTAGCGTGAGGCGCTCTTTTTCTGTTTTTTTCTAGTGACGTATCATCGAACTGAAGTTGCTTGGTCCAGCTTTAAGTCTCCGTTCCGGGCTGCGTTTAGTTAGGCAACTCGTTGCCCGAGGATCCCTTTGGGCCCAGGTTTTGGGGTTTTGTTAATTTTTTTGGATGGTGGTCGTCTTTTTGTTAGTATTTTTTGATTTTTTGTATCATTATATGATACATTGAATCATTATATGAATCATTGTATGATTATCATGTAAACGTCATCAGGAAGAAATCAACGAAAGAGCTATGACCGAGTCATGAGCCCTTATCTGTCACGGATTTTGATACCTACGTTTAAAATTTAAATTTCTGATTAGACCTGCCAGCCAAAAGAGCTAGGAACACGAATTTGTTGATCAATATATAAACTAAAATTGATTTTAAAATTCAATTTATTATTTATTTCAATCTATTTTCAATTTTTTTCATAAATAAACTAACTTAAATAAAACTTTTTTACTTACCATCTAAACAAGATTGGATAAAACTTCAAATAATACATTCCAGGAATATATGATAACATGCAAGCAACTACAGTTTCCACTATTAAACTAATGTTAAGTACCATATTTCCCATTCCTAAAAAAAAGTAAATCCATAAAATTTATATATATTCAAAGCATCCATTTTAAATATTAAAAAAATAGCATAGCAGTTTACGTAGTTTAAGTAAAAAAAAGTTTAATATAGAATGCCATGTATAGCATTATCTATTGGGAGTAATTTAAAGACTGATGATCATGTTTTTTCTGCAATTCTTTTATTTCCATTCATGTTTCCATCATCGACTTTTACTTAGCTTTTTTTTATGATTTCTGATACAAAGCCCAGAAATAGTTCACTCGCAAATAGATGCCATCCTTATATAATGCTGCTGATTACCTATAATTTCTTCTTCTGTGTGCAGCGATAATGATATTGCGGACATAATGAACTGATATAATTTTGCAAGTGTTTCTATTAGCTTTTTCTATTTTGTTCCTTATTAATTTATGATTTTCCCAGTATTTATCTGGGTTTTTGATTCTATAATTTCTTCTTTGTTCCATGATTTGCAGTATTTCTTGAGTCATCTAAGATTTTCGGCTTTCTTCTTTCTTTTGCAGAGTTTCGTTCTGTGTCTTTATAAGAGAACTAGTAACTTTGGATGCGGGATCCAATCAATTGTCATCTATAGCCATTCATTCAATTTTTAAAATAATAAACTTTTTGCATTATAATCCAAGTAAATATAAAGTATGATCTGGAGCCCTTCTAACCTGACATATATTTATTAAGGCAGCTTTACATCTAGGCTATGCAAGTCTCATGCTATGCAAGTCCGTCTTGCATGGCACATCTCTTGCCTAGCTTGACCCTTTTACATCAGAGATATTTCTGTGCAATTTTAGATCCCACTTTCATCGTTGCCAACAGAGAAAATATTTATCAATTTGAGGTTATTTTATTTTAAATAAATATAATTAAGTACTAAAAGAAATAATATAATAAATAAATATACACTATTTATGATTATTAAAATGGTGAAGGATGTTAACCAAAGAAAAGAAAACATTGTTATTGTTGAATATTGCTGTTGTAGCAACAATCATCCATAGTCAACGACTCACCCAGTCGCTTTTACATTAACTTTAGACATAGTATATCAAAACACAACAATACACACGTGGGCTAAGGGACGCTAAAGATAGAGATAAGGTTATGTTTTATTCTGTAATCTATTATAAATTGTTATGTTGGCAACATGAATTTTAACGATAAATTGCAAGAAAATAGCATGAAAAACAGAACATGTTCTAATTTTTCGTCTAGCACAGGAATTGCATGGAAATAGCCCGTGGGCATGTGCAGTTCCATAATCTGTCTTGCATGGCTCTTGCCTAGCATGAAAATAGCATAATGTAAAACTGTCTTTATATTCATGGCATGCTATATACATTATGTACTATATGTCACGTCGTTTGATTTGATGTGTCATATGCTAGTATTAGGCTAGTTGTTTATTTTGTAATTAGTCAGAGGCCTTTTTCAGGTCAATAAAGCAAATTTACCTTATATTTGCTTTACGCTTTATATGTGTAAAGTAAATATATCTATTATCATCCATAGTGTCATGTGATATGTCGTATGTCGCTATACATTCATTTATAACGAAGACAATGTGCAGTGCCATTTTGGTAGTCTCTTTGTTTGTTTTGTTCTATCTGAATATATTCGTCATATTCTCCCCTTTTATTTGCTATGTCGCATGTTAGGATTCGATCAGTGGTTTATTTTGTTCTCAACCTGAGGCCTTCAAGTCAATAACTCAAAATTTGTCTTACAGTGTAACGACTATTTTGCTTACCACAGGGTAAGAATATGGGGGACAAGATTGGGCAAACAAAATAATCGGAACAAGTGCTTACGGACACTCAGTTGGTTGTTGGAGAGCTGGGTCGTGGATAAGTTGAAGATATTGGGGGTTGGATTGGGCAACTACAAAAAAAAGAAATAAAGGGGTACTTATACAAATCTCTTGGGACAAACAGAATGAAAATTAACGGAAACACCTCAAGAAATTTAATATAGGGCGCCACTTGAGGTGCCCAATTATACCTATTACAACCACTAGTTGTAACTAGGGAAATAATTGTATAACATCAAAAATATAGAAAAAAAATATCTTTTTCAAATAAAACTCAAAATAGATCAGAGAAACAAATTAAACATTTATTTTTGTCTCACCAAACAGTTTTCAAAAATACAGCTTATACAAAGGCATATTAAATAAAATTAGCTGTCAAATACAAATGAAAAAAACTTACATATCTGTTTACAAAAGGTTACAAAACTCTTCGAAACGGTTCTTAGTAAATAATTTAAAAAATAATTTATAAAAGAAAGCAAATTTTGTCTTTTTAAAAGAAAATGTCTATTTTTACTTTAAAAATTAATAACGTAAATGTTACCTCAGTTCACACATCTTAACTTAAACTTTTGAACAACTGGCTAACTTCTGCGGGGTATCTAACTGCACATCAACGGAAAGCTTTATTGGAAGCTGAAACTGGCACATCCAAATCAAAACTGCTCCAATATTATTCTACATGAGGTGAAAAGGGCATCTCGGGAAGGAACTGGATCTCTCAAAAAAACGAAAAACAAACAGGAACTAAACTTGTTCACTGCTCAAACATCATAAATCTCCAGCCAAAATAAAAACAGTGGTTACTGGTCACTCTTTCAGAAACGACATATTACTTAGAGTGAAAATTCCACCATTTTGGCGAATGAATGCCGGCTTACAACATCACAATTAAACGACTTTTTTCTTCGAGAAGTTCTTCATCACTTCCTCTCAAATCTTTTACTCCATTCCCAAATGTCTGCCCCGCTTGGAACTTAAATCTCGACTTCTTTTGCTTCGTTACATTTTACCAGAATCTAGCCAAAAATTTCCCTTCCGTCTTGCAGCTAACCTGTCCCCCAAACTCAAGAACCAAAACAATATCCCCTCGCTCGTATCGACAAAAAAAACAAATTTTAAATGTTCCTTTATTGCCTAAACAAACAAATATTCTTTTTTTTTGACCCTCGACTAATAACGAAAAACAACTTTAATATTAGGGGAATTCATGGTTTATTGCGTTTTTAACGAAGAAAACAAATAAAACCTTTTTTTATCAGGGGGCATCATAAATTTACATAATACAAATTAACAAAATACGTGCGTATTTTAAACTTGAGTTTTACCTGGCTTATAACAAAAGGTTCGATATTTGAATCTAAACACAGACAAAAAAACATCTATATTTACTTTTGAATCGGTAGAAATATACGCATTTAAAAATCTCGTCAAAAAAACTTGAAATATTATTTCGATTGTTTTCTTTGGTAAAAACAACAGGAGCGTAACACAGAAATCTTTTCTATACACTTTAAATAAAAAAACGCTACAACAGTAAATCTATTTTTATCTATAGCGCCCTATGATATCTCGTATGTCGCTATACGTTCTTTAATATTGAAGATACTGTGTAGTGTTCTTTTGGTAGTCGCTTTGTTTGTTTTTTTCTATCCGACTATATTTGTTATATCCTCTGCTTTCATCTAACGTATCACACGCTCCAATCGGACCAATAACATAGGAGATATGATGTAATGCCTTCTTAGCAATGCCGCAATGTGTGGTTTTTATGTCTTAACATATTCTCTACCCCTCTTCTTTTCAATGATCACTATTCGACGAACTATTCTACTTCCATCATAAAACGCTCAAAAATGAGCAGAATGAACCAGAATGAGCAGAAAGAAAATTAGAATTTTCTTGTGGGATTTTACATGGAAAATGAAGCGGAAACGACGTAGCAGCATTTTTACAGGTATAGATTTTACTTAATTTTATTTAATTTTACTTAATTTAATTTAATTTTTATTTAATTTTACATAATTCTGTTTAACTTGATTTAGGATTATTTAAATCTATTTCCCTTTATCTAATTTTATTTAATCTTATTTAGTTTAAAATTTATTTTATTTTGGTGGGTTGACGTTTGTTCAACGTTGCATCCTCAAAAATCACAACTTATATTTAAATCAACAGTCAAGAATACCACCATCTTATATATATATATATATATATATATATATATATATATATATATATATATTATATATATATACTTATATATATATATATATATATATATATATATATATATATATATATTATACGTCATTGATCTTACCACAGAGTAAATAACAATTGTTTTATTATTCTATGATTTTACCTTACAGTTACAGTAACCTATATTTTTACCATTTTGCAGAGAAAATAATGTTAAATGTTGATAGTTGTGATTTCTTTCCTAGGTGTCGCCGTTAACTTACCGGACAAACGGTGTGAAGTGTTATCATAGACTTTTATATGGATAGATTTTTGATTTTGCCCCACATAATGTTCACATTCTCAGTGTTTTTTCATTTCTTATCTTATCTAACCTTTTTATTTCTTGATTTATGCAAGACTTATTTCGTTTATTTGGAGTATTGACTTTTGAAATTCTGGATTTTATTATATTTTTTGCCCCCCAGTTTCATTTTTGAGACAAAGAGGTTTTGGTGTGATGCAACATTTGATCCATGGTAAGTCGTAACGCTTTTAATGGAATTTTTAAATCTTAGATTGGATAGTATAGAGTTAAGGTGACCAACTGTACTCATTTACTGGGTTTTGTACTTTTTTTTCGCAAACCGTACTCATTTTAAACGTTGCACTCTGAAAGTACTCATTTGTATAATTTTATATTCATTTGTATTTCTAAAACATTTTTTTAGATTATTTTGTTTCAATTTTATAAATGAAATATTTAAAATTATTTTGACAGTGATTTGAATTTTACACGCGCATACTGCTTGTCGTTTAACGTCGGAGGCCATTCGGAGGCAGAGAATAAGAAACAATTGTTTCCTATTCTGCGTCAGAGGACAGGAGTTTGACAGTGATTTGAATTTCGCGCTCACAGGAAAGCTATGAATTTATCGAAGAATGGATAGTGAACTTTAGAGCATTAAATTGTTTCAAATGGACCTTTCTAAATAGTTAAATTGAATGGAAATAAGTTTATTCAGCAGTCGAATTTATAATGAGGAAGTAAAAGATATCGTTATCAATCACAATTTTCTCTTTGAAGAAATTCGAAGAGTAAATTTATATTTGAATGTAGAAAAATTGAAGAAATGGAACGATGAGAAAATAGAACTTAACAAAAGATGGGTAGAAATCTTTCGGCATTTTAGAGTAGAACATATCCCACACGAAAATTTAAAAGTTTTAATAGAAATTTCCTTACGTTGTCCAGGCACTAATGTTGCTGTTGAAAGGGTATTTTCTCCAGGGAATGATTATTGGAGCAGTGAGAAGTCGCAGCTTTCTGTAAAAACATTATCTGTCGTCTTAACAGTCAAATTTAATATGCAAAATGAAAGTTGTTCGGATGTGGCTACATTATTAAAAGAACATCCTCCTTTAGCAAAAAAAATCCACTCCAAAGAAAAATATGGTTTAAAGGAAAATAAATTTTTTATCATTTTTTCTTCTTTTTTTTTTCCACCTATGAAATACTTGCAAAGTGTACTCTTTTTGCACAAGAAATAGTTGGTCACCTTAATAAAGTCGATCTGATTTCTTATGCAATTTTGTTCATTATCCTGTGGTGCCCTTTAGATATACAATCTACGTGGTGGTAATTGAAACCATGCCTTCATTATCGTCAGGTTTTCTTCTTGACAAAATTGAGCTAAATAGATGGATACATAAATTGAGTAGGTATATATGATCTCGGGTGTCATTTCCGGAGTAATATATCGTTTTATCCTTTTGATACATTTATTATATTGACTGCTTTTTTATATTAAATGTAGCAGCACTCGTTTTATTATCATTTTAATTTTTTGTTTTGTCTCATTGCTATTCTTTGTTCTGCCTTTGCTTCACGTTTCTTTAAATATCAATAATAGTATAAGAAAGATACAATACTGATAAGCAAAACAAATGAAAATTAAATCAGTAATAGGACAAATCGTAAAAAGATGAGGCTAATGACAAGACACAAATTATAACATAAGAAATTATGGAGCAAATAGCAGAAATAATTCAAAACCTTCATTTAAACAGGAAATAAATTGAGAAAAATCGAAGAAAATCAATAGAAATACTTACCTTGTACAAAAATAGAATTGACTCTAGTTTTGCATACAATTAAATCTGCCCATTGAGTGACGACTACGGATATCATAAAAGCTGTGTAGCATGTATATTCCAACTCCTTTCTGTGTTCGTAAGTCCATTCTTGTCCATAAGAATCCATTAAATCATTTACATTTTCTGAATCCCATCGAGCACGTAAACCTAAAATAAATTTATTTTATAAAATATTTACATTTGATATTATTCTTTACGGGATAATAACATAAAAAAATGTTCATACTCGAACGTACTACATCTCGACTTAAAAATTCGATTTAAATATATAGGTAACGACTGAAATAACGAAATACAAATAATGATTTAAGAACTAAATAGCAATAATGAGTTAAATACTACATTTTTTTATAGCGGTGTATTGAAGCCACCTTAATCAGATAATCTTAGAAAAAGACGGCGAGGTGTGAGAAATGATGATAATTACCAAAGAAATTTAATCAAAAAAGATAGTCAGTGATACTGCGTTCATAATACATCTTATAAAGGCAAGATAGTTGCTGCCATGCAAATCGGAGGTGCTTGCAAGTAAGTTAAATAAAGTTATATGTTGAATAGCCTAAGTATATAGATGCGTTATTTTTTAGATGTAAAATGCAATGTTTTACAAAGGTAAACGATGAGCAAAAGCAAATAGAATTAAATAATTTCTACAAAATGCAAAACAAGGATGAACAGGATATATATCTTCAAGGCTTGATACATCAGAAAAATGTAGTAAAACAAAGAAGCTCTCAAAATAAAAACAATAAACTAAGGGAAGTATCTGAAAGTAAAAGTGGATTGTAGGGCTTTTTAAATTTGCATTATGTATCTGTAAAAAGAATAAAGCGAATAAAATCATTGATTAAAAATAATCTGACTCCTAGAGATAAACGTGGCAAAAATATTAAACGGGCAATGTCAGAAAATCAAAACATAATAATTCGTCATAATATATAACAATTATGTACGAAATATTTGGATCCAAGTATCCTGAAACGAAAATTAAATACAGCTATTATATATTTTTCGCGAAAATTTTACTTTGAAATTTGGCCGTCTTCAAATAGACACATGCGTAAAATGTGAAGAGTTGAATTTAAAAATCAAAAGTCTCTCTCTGAGAGATGCCTCAAAAAAGTGGCTGTTGCAGAATTGTCGATACACAAAAAAAAAAGGAATTTAAAGGATACTATTAAAGAGTGCTACGATAGAAATCTACGTGGTAGGGCACGCATTTGACTATATGCAAAATGTTCATCTACCTATATACCTCTACAAGAAGTCTTCTATTTCTTCACTTATGTCACATTACTTACTTACAAAATTTTCTTAAACAACTGGAAGAATGGTCCTGCGACACAGGATTTAAATTTTCCGTATCTAAAACAGTGGGTATGGTATTCACTAATAAACACGCTTTCAGTAAACCAATATTAAAGTTTTTTAATTCAGAGCTCATGTTTAAAACAGATATAAAATTCATGGGAATGTGGTTGGACAAAAACTATCCTGGAAAAAACACATAGATCAACTTGTCGCTTCATGAAATAAAAGATTAAATATATTAAGAACTTTATTTAACAGGGATAACTGATTATCTATAATCTAACTCTGATTACGATACACTAATTAGTCTATATAGAGCATTAATTAGATCTAAAATAGATTTTGGCTCCATTGCGTATATTTCTGCATCCGACACAACACTAAAACCATTAGATAGTATACACAATACCGCATTAAGAATTGCTTTGGGAGCATTTAGAACAACACCGGTAGAAAGTTTATATAGTGAAACTGCAGAACCATCTTTACTATAGGTACCGTCGCATTTATTTAACATTAACAATGCAACTTCTATAATACACTTCTGATAATACATTCAATAATCTGTTTGTCTTCACTTCCTCTCTAACCATGGTGTTTTCTTTTTTTGAGGTTAGTGTTTGTTACTTTCCTCTCTACAAGTGATTCTGCTGCTACCATAATTATAATATTTTTGAGTTTTTCCCAGCTTTCCTCGATGTTATCGTTTTCTAATATTTCATTCCCAGTGATCTTCTCTGATATTCCTGGCGCCGCTTTCTTTAGTGGAAAGTATTTCAGGATAATTATTTTACATAATACTAGGCTATGGTCGCTACCTACATCTGCTTAGTTGAGTCATCTTACGTCGATTATTTTCGATGGATGATATAACATATAATCCATCATAGGTCTTTGTCCACGGGTGTTATTAAATGTATATTTTGTTGGTCTTTGTGGTCCAAAAATATGTTGTTTAGTCTTAGGTCGTTATTCATGCAGAAGTTGATCATCAGTTCTCCATTTTCGTTTTTAACATTCTCGTTATGTTTTTGTTTAATGCCGGGTATTACTTGATTGCCTATTCGAGCGATAAAACATTATAAGAAAACGAGAAATATTTGTTGAACAATTGACATATAATATTGCAAAAATAAGTAAGTTTGTGGAATCTTCTGGCTAAACTTAAGTAAGTGTTTTAGGGTTTTCATTATAGGCTCGGTTAAATTAAAAATTCATCAATTTATGGCAGAACTAATGGATTTTCTACAGAGCTTTGACGTTGTAAATAGTTGCGTAGACCTTAGTGGCAATAATGCATTTGAAGGTTAAAGTGAAAACTGAAAAATTTCCTACATATTTATAGTTCCGTGTCATAGCCCACACGAAGTAGATTAAAAAGAATATAAGAATTTAATTGCAAAATATAAATTTGACATTCTATATGAATATTTCCCGCTGATTGGCTCCAAATCCATCTTTGTCGCAATACCTAAAAAACACAATGCGGGAAAATGCTATTAAAATTTTCCTCAGAATATTTCACAACAGAATTAGACGCAAATGCGAAGAAGACTTGAAGATAGCCAATTTGGTTTTAGAAATGTTACGGGAACCAAGAAGGCACTTTTTACGCTTAACATCATATTACAAAAATGCCGTGACCAAATAAAATATGTATTTGCATATTTTGTGGACTTCGAAAAGGCATTCGATAAAGTACAGCATGTAAAATTAATGCAAATACTGAAAAATATCGGAATAGATGAAAATGATTGTCGTCATTAAAAATGTGTACTGGAATCAAACTGCTATCGTAAAAATTGGAGATAACTACACCGATGAAATCTCCATACAACGAGGAGTCAGAATGCAAGGTTGCATTTTTCGCCAACATTGTTCAATGTTTACTCGGACCAGTTATTTAAAAAGGCACTTGAGAGACAACCATATGGAATAAAAATCAACCGGGAACTACTTAATGTGATTATATAGGCAGACGATACAGTAATTATATCAGATAATATTGAAAATCTTCAAATTCTGCTTGATCGTATTCACGAGGTAGGAGACGAAATGGGCATTAAAATAAACCCAAACAAAACCAAATGTTTAGTATTTAGTCGTGACCCACATCACGATGCAAAGCTTCAATTGGACGGAGTCCAAGTTGAGAAGGTTCACAAAATGACATATTTCTGAACTGTGATAAAGATCAACTAGATCCAGACATAGAAATAAAACATAGAATAGCAATGGCTAAAACTATTTTTAGGAAAATGACGTTATTTCTTTGCAATAACCATCTCAGTTTAAAACTAAGGCAAAGAATGGTTAAGTGCTATGTTTGGTCCGTACTTTTGTATAGTGCAGAAGTGTGGACGCTAAAAGTAGCGATTATGAATAAAATTGAAGAATTGTAAATGTGGGTTCATAGACGAATGCTGAAGATACATTGGACAGCAAGAAAAACTAATGAAGAAGTACTAAGGAGCGTCAACAAAGATAGAGAACTGCTAAAGATTGTTAAACATCGAAAAAGTCTTATCTGGGACATATAGTAAGGGGCAGTCGATATAAAATATTACAACTGATCCTTAAAGGCAAAATAGAGGGCCGTAGAGGTGTAGGAAGACAACAAGTTTCTTGGTTAAAAAACATTCGTGAATGGACTCAGATACCAAATGCAGGGCAATTATTCCATATTGCAGAAGATCGAGAAGCCTTCGCAATGGTGAACGCCAACGTCAGATAATTCTGATATGGCACGCGAAGAAGAAGAATGAATATTTCGTTTTTGGTAAATAAGTTTAATATTAACCGTTCAAACGTCAACTTTCCCATTTTGGAAATAAAAAATTATCTTATAAGAGTCAGAAGACTTTGCAGTGAATGATTGATGGATGCTACTTGGATCAAGCCGTTGTTTCTCTTACATCATATTTATTAATTATTTTATGTATTTATTGAGTAGATTACAAATCGAACACCTACTTGCAATACTCGAAATTTATCCAGAATATACCAAACACCTGGATAAATTTTGACATTTTACAAATATATCTTACCAAATAAATCCCTAGGCATAAATCCATTTTCAGCCATTATAGCAAAGTAAACAAAAAATCCACATAGAGCTTCTATCATACCAATATGACCATAAGCCAAAAAGTATAACTTTCTTGTAACCAGCTTGTCTTTTTTAGGATTTCTGGGTGGACGGCTCATGATATCACTTTCCGCTTTTTCGTAAGCCAAACTGATTGCAGGTAACATATCTGTCAGTAAATCTATACATAAAATGGCCATAACACCTAAAAGCAGAAATAAAACATAATAATACAAATATTAACAAATTTTAGTACATATTTTCTTCATTTTACATTAAGTATCATGAAAATATATAGGTAACTTTTATTTCAATACTGCTTGGAGGAGAATCGATATGTTTATCAATTTTGGTATTTGATTTTGGTTTTTCATCTATTGTAATTGATTATTTAATTTATGCTTAAAATAAACTATAAATAAATATAGGTTATGGTCAAGTAAGAGAAATAATTAAAGACCTGCCCGGAAAAACGTTGTAAGCGACAAATTTTGATAAAGTGATGTTTCAGTAGAAAAACATTCTTTATGCGTTAAGCAAACTAGTGACACCATATATTGGAATTCATTTTAAATTTTCTCCTTACAGAACTACAAAACACAGCGCGAGAGGAGCAACGTTACTTGTGCATTAAACACGGCAAAGTGTGGAGAGTTATTGTCTACAACACGTGCCCAGTGGCGGCTGGTGTGGTAAAATTTTGGGTAGGCCAAGCCAGCAAATTACAAATAGCTATGTCTAATCACTGGCGGACCAGAGGAAGGGTCACGGGGTCATGACCCACCCCTTAAAAATATTTGAAAATCCACTTATCCTATTGGTGGTAAGACTAAAAATAACTTTGCATCAGAGAAAAGTAATCACCCTCAAGATCCATGATTTTCTTTTACATACATGCAAATATAAATTTATTTTTATTTATAAAAATACTTAAAATTATAAGGTAACTGTAACGGACTTACATTTAATTATGTTATTTGTAAACTATTTGTTTATAAATAAAATTATGAACTAAAATATACACGTAGATTACAAAAACATTTTATTATTTATAGAGCTGGTTTATTCTTCTCTCTTTGCTTTGTGCAAATTTGTCAATTACTCGTTCATAAAATGTGTCGCCCGTTTCCATTAATCGAGCAAGAACATCTTTCTGGATTGATACAGTAGCCAGTGATGAAAGCCGATTTTGCGTCATTGTATTTCGAAGAGATGACTTTATTCGCTTTAAAGTGGAGAACGTTCTTTCAACTAAAGCGCTTGTTGCAGGTATTGTAGCAAGTAAACAAAATAACTTATAGCTTTCAGGAAGAATTTCATTGGTTTCGTTATCAAACATACTTTTAATTAGTTCTAACAAACTCTTATCGTGAAAATTTTCACGATGAATAGCAGAAAAAATCATTTCCAGTTCTGTTTTTAATAAAGATTTATTAAAAAGTGGTTCATATGTATCCATCAATGAGTCCAAAGCTTTTTGTGGAAATTTAGCGCCATATTCTGTGAATCTTTTATTATCGTCCAATTCCAGAAATTGAAACTTTGCGTAATCCGAGAAACGTTGCTCTAATTGAGTGATAATATTGTCCAAAATCTCAAAAAAGGCCCTTCTAAATTTAGTTTTAGCTTTCTCCAAAAAACTTTGATCTCCGTTATTAGATACACTACCAGGTAAAATATCAAGTTCACTATGACTTAAGATGGGTTCAGAATGTGTTCCGCTAACAGAAATGTTAAAATGGTTAGAAAATGTAAGGTCATTTCTCCAGCTCTTTAACATTGCAACACATCTGGACACTGAATTGGCACACAATTGGACATCATTATTTTTCTTCTGCAATATGTTGTATAAGAGCTCAGTTTGTTGAAATATATCACTAAAAACATTTAATAAAAATACAAATTCCAAGTCCTCCAATTTACGTTTAAAACTATCTGCCTGCCTAATTGATTTTGCATTTGATTCTGGGCAATTCATTATGTCCTGAAAGACTTGTAACAATTTCTTTCTTTATTGTGACACAGCATAAACTACTTTTGCATTTGAATTCCATCTTACTTCACTATTTGTGGGAATTCGTTTTCCAAGTATTTTATTTAAAAAATAGGATCGTTTGGACGATTGGTGAAAATAAGCTGGTATACTCTTCTGCACATCCTTAAAGGACAGGAAATTACTTAAATGTTCCTTGCAACTGGAATGTTTTTTTAAAGAGGCAGACATATTTTTTAAATCAAAGTATCCTTCACAATTCCATACACATTTCTTATTAGAAAATAACAAACACGGCCAACAATATAGTCTATTTTTTGTAATACTTCCAGACAACCATTTATAGACATCATACAAAGAACAATTAAAAGTACGCACCTTTTTCCCATCTTTTTGGTCAATACGCAATGTTGGAGTAGGCCTTTCATTCATAATAATTTTTTTTCTATCAACTTCAGTTCTTCTAGAATTCTAGATAATGGCAATTCCAATAGTGAAACAACAATGTCCAAACACTCACTATCAACATTACTATTACTGCAACCTGGTAAGGCGTCAGAAAAACTCATTTTTATGTATCAGTTATAAAACGATCTCACTATTCCAAGAAAAATTTTTAAAAATGAACCTTGATCGACCAAACAACTAGTAATAACAGATAACAGTGAAAATTGAACTAATGCCAGTGTTGCCATATATAAGTTGCATACAATCAGAAGATATTCGCTCCGTGCGTGACTGACGTGACACCTATTGCCTTCAACTGACAATTTTGGAGTCCCAATTTTCAGGTTAAACATTATGATATATGTTTGACATTGTTAAATACATGCGACATTGACAATTAATAATAAATTAGTTTTTAACTATATTTGTTCAGTTTATGTACAAAATAAATGTAGTATTAAAAACTGGGTTTCTCAAAATTCATCATAATATATCTTTTCAACTCCAAACGGAAAAGAAAGGGAAAAATCTAGGACTGGCAAATCAAGATTTTCACGCAAAAGAGCATATAATTAAAAACAGTAATAGTAAAAGTTGTGATATAAAAGCTAAATTCATCTGCAGTTAGGCCTTATGAAATATCATTCAAGGTAAATTATTTAAAGTTTTCCTATTTCAATTACATAAAAATGAAATTATGTCATATTTACTTTTTCATATTAATAGCACGAATTCATCTTTTTCTTTTCTCTAATTTATATGTAATCTTTGGGAACCTATAAAAACTACACTCACTGTTTCTGCTATTATTAGCACAATTAAATACGCAACATGTATTTCCACACATTTTTGATAAAATTTATGCGTAAAAATATTTTGTCCAATATTCCAATTTTGTCATATTTCGCCGCTACGCACGCTGGCATCGTTTCAATGTACCCCTACCATGGTCACGCACGGAGCGAATAGAAATCATGCACATGTGATTTTTTTTTCGAATTTTACGAATTTTTTAAAATTTATTTATGCAACCGTGAACTTGTTTGCAATTGTGTTGTTTGTTTAAAAATATGTTACAATTTTATTATAGATTATGTTACATATTTTTTTATCATAATTTAAAAGAAAATTTATATTACAATTCGATAATTACGTTACAAGTGACAACGATGGTCGACGCTAGGCCCGATC
This sequence comes from Diabrotica balteata, assembly GCA_918026665.1. Taxonomy (NCBI): domain Eukaryota; kingdom Metazoa; phylum Arthropoda; class Insecta; order Coleoptera; family Chrysomelidae; genus Diabrotica; species Diabrotica balteata. Next base: position 28,055,517 of record OU898282.1, read on the forward strand.
GTCTGGTGCCTACACAGCGAGCATAAACACGCCAATATAAATCGTTGTCCGGCAAACTGCTTAACTTCAAACGCTTTTTGTACGGGGATCTTATGTGCGCTGGCCAGTTACTATCGGGCCTATTAATGATATTTAAAATGCCTGAATACGATTTGATGCTTTCTGTGGTAATATAATAACATAGTTGTTTTAGCGGACGCTAATGTATTGAGTGATTTAGTACATTTAAAAGTTATTTACATGCATTAACATAATTTTTGAATATATATTTTTCAATTTTAAAGCTCTTAAAATTATTGGGTAGGCCCGGCCTATCCTGCCTACCCCCAAAAGCCACCACTGCACGTGCCTTAAATCATCTAAATAAAGGTAAAAAACGACAAATAAATTTTGAATACTGATAACTGAAAAAAGACAACAGATATACCAAAAAATATTTTGTGAAACTTATTCTTAAACGAAAGGCAGAGTTAAAATTTTATTTGAAAAAATCAAATCAAATCAAAAGTTGCGTGACTGTCGTGGAAAGCACGTAAATCGTCCAACAAAAACAAAAGACCCAGTCTTTACAGTCTGTAAAAGACCCAATCAGGCAACATATTTTTTGTCTTCTCCATCTTAAGAAAGCCACTAGTCTCGAAACTCCAACAAAAAACAGTACCTTAACCCTGACCTAAACATTAACAAAATGTTTGTTAATGTTTAGGTCAGGGTAAAAAAAAATAAAGAACAAAGTTTTTGAGATATTATTTTTTTAATAAAAAGAGGGTTTTAGAAGTTTTCGGATTTTCCTTTATAACGCTCGCTACAATTATTTAATATAACTAAGGATAATAAACTTACCTAATGGAAGTGGAATGTTGAGAAGTACGAAACCCAGGAAAGGTAGAATTTCAGGCACATTTGACGCAAGAGTATAAGCTATAGACTTCTTTAAATTATCAAATATCCTACGTCCTTCTTCCACTCCGGTAATAATTGATGCGAAATTATCATCCAGAAGAATCATGTCTGCAGATTGTTGGGATACTTCTGATCCTGATATGCCCATGGCAATACCGATGTCTGCTTTCTTCAAAGCTGGAGCATCATTGACACCATCACCAGTGACAGCAACTAAAAATAATTAATAATTTAAAAATATTTAACAAATTATACAAAAAAAGATCGTTCTACAGTGAGAACAAAATTATAATAACCCTTGATTGATTCTATGTTTTTATCTAACGTTAGAAATTATTATTTTTTTGTAAATAGTTTTATTCAGATGCTTTTTCATATTACTTAAAAATCTTAATAGAATAGTTTCCGTTTCCATGGTATACTTTTTTCCTACATTCTTTCTTGACATTATCTTTTTTTCGGAAACTAGAAAATAACTAAGTATCGCATACTTGGTATAGAAGAGGTAGAACAATTTTTCCCATTATTTTTATTTATAATTTTACTTAGTATAGGGACCATATTCCTGACATACAATATCTTTTTCATCGTATAGCGTATGCCCAGAATCTTCTGACATAATAAACACATCTGAAAGAAGTTAGAAAAACATTTAAAAACAAGAAGAATCAAATAGTTAATGACAGTTAATATACTGAATCTTAATAACCAAAGAAGAATAGTCAGAAATAAAGATAACGAATTCAAAACAATTCCGATAATCACATAAAAGATAAGATGTAATAAAGAACAATTTCAGAGAAAGGAGATTAATAAATATGAGAAGAAAACTATAAGAAGAACAAACATAATATCTTTCACCTATAAACTTGTACAAGAAATTTAAAAAAATACTGGCAATATACGGAAATACTATCCTAAAGACAAAAAGAAACACAAAGTACTAGATATCAAACAAGATTTGAAAGAATAAAACACTATACAACGATTGTCATAATAGGTTCATCAATAACAAACAGATAAGTTATATAGGAAGTACAAAATGGCAAAAAAATGAAAAAGCATATGAGATGAGTGTTAAAATAATAAAGTTGCCGGGAGGAAATGGAATTTAAGCACTGTATAACCGTGTCTTTAACAGAATTCATTTGGGAATATTACCAACTAATTGGTTCTTTGTAGCCACGATCCTAGTATTGACCTTTAAGTTATAACGAGATATTGTTATATAATTCCAATGTTACTATTCGGAGTAAAAGATTGGGCTCTAAATAAGGTCATGCGTAAACGCTTGGAAGTATTTGAAAAGGATAAGCTGGGTCGAGACAGTCTAAAGAGTCAAACCAGGTAGTTCTTAGATCCAAACAGCAGAACTGGTCAATATAATAAAAAGATGCAAGCTGGAATACATACTTCAATCACATTACGAATATGTTAGCGAACATAAGATTCGACGATCGATAATGGTCATGGAACTAGAAGATGAAGAAGCATTTTCCGTGAGGAAACTCTTATAGTTTTGAAAAAGACAGCAAATATTTGATTTCACACAAACAGCGTCTACGTATCTGTTGATACGTATTTCGACCTAATAGATCTCATCAGAAGAGTTATTCATAGGCGTTCTCAACGTGAAAAATCAATATTTTCTCTCTTTTAAGAAGCAACACTAAAATGGCTTCGATATGGACGCAATAGCGACATCTGATAATAAATCCGTAAAATAGTTTCGAAACACAATTCAGATTTCTACTTTATCTGAAGCTTCTAAAAATTGCAAGGTATTACAGACGTTGATAAAGATGTTAAAAGACAGAAAATGTTGATTTTTCACGTTGAGAACGCCTATGAATAACTGTTCTGATGAGACCTATTAGGTCGAAATACGTATCAACAGATACATAGACGCTGTTTGCGTGAAATCAAATATTTTGTGTCTTTTTCATTTTATTCGGATCTACTCTTTGTACAAGTACAAGAAACCAATTCACTAAAGATTTCTGCTTAGTTGAAGAGACATGTCGTGGAATGCAAATTTTAGATTCCCCATACCTCTTCTAACATCTTTATCAACGTCTGTAATACCTTGCAATTTTATCAACACAATCTGAATTGTGTTTCGAAACTATTTTACGGATTTACATTACATTTACTTATTTTACAAGGGGAGGTGGATACAACCCTGCTTTATATTTTGATTCGATTAATAATAACAGACAACCTTTTGCAGTTTCATGAAAGGTAATAGAAGAGTTCCCACACAGTGTGCATTTCCCAGTGAACATAAAGGTAGGAATACACATTCCCATAATAACATTCATCTCCCGCTCAAGATAAAACGAAAGAAAGTTAAGTGGAGTGGATTTTGGTTGAATTGGACAAGATTCTAGTCTGGATACCCTCTACCATTAGACACTGCGAAACATTTGTGGGTAATAAACGTGGCTATAATATATATATATATATATATATATATATATATATATATATATATATATATATATATATATATATATACCAGGGGGCTATCATAAGGAACACATTCCTGGTTAATCCCACAACAATATAAAACATTATAAAAAAACTTTCTTAAAAGTAGTGATCAAGTAATAGCTGTTAAACTACATTATAGCCTGGATGAAGGGAGACAAAAGAAATGAACCGAAACTGGTATGAAAGGTCAGACATTTTAAACATAAAGTAGGCAAGCATAGACACTACTGACAAAACTAGAAAGTGGGACTTCCATGGCAATGGATACAAGAATAATTAATGGTAATACCATTGCATCACATTTGGTATCGACATCTAGAGCACCAAAAAAGTCACACTGTGTAAAACGAGAGCTTAAGTCTTAAAATCCCAAGTCACAGAAACCAAATGCCCTCGTCCCTTCACAAGTGAAGAAGTTACAATAGCTCTTAAAGCTTTAAAAAAATTCTAAAGCTCCAGGTTGTGATAATATCATCTTCGAATTTTTAATGAACAGCTGCAAATATGCAAGAGAATGGATGGCTCACTTTTCATAGATATCATGAAGACTGGTAACATATCACAAGAACTTGTCATATTAAAACCTGCCAAGCTAAACTTTAATAATCCCAAATACTACAGGCCAATAGCTCTATTATGAGCAAAGTTATTAGAACTCATCCCCAATAGAAGGAGGAAGTAATGTCCATCGAACAGAAAGGCTTTCGACCAAAGAGAAGTTGCATAGATCAAATCCCTTTACTTACCACCTTTATTGAGACAGATTTGAGAGAAAACTTAAAACTGTAGCTGCGTTCGTAGATCTAATAATGTTATTGCTGTTTGGGGGAAAATATGGTTTGCAAGCTTATACGAACAATTTCTTGTTAATCCCCTGGCTCAAATAATCGACAGTATACTAAGCGATCGAACGATCCAAGTGGTGATGGGAACTACCATTAGCACAACTGTAAAACTAAAGAATGGACTACCAAAGGGATTAGTACTAGTTGCTCTGCTCTTTAGCCTATACATCGCGGATATACCGGAAACCACACCGAGAAAGTTTGTCTAAACTTACAATCCGAAAACATCACGCTCGCCTAGAATTAAATGCCAAATTACCTAGAATGTTATCTACTATCATCCAGAAGCTGAGCAGCAAACATGGAGAGCATCAACATCCACCCTGCAACGATCTTACCTAGGCCTAGCCTAGTCGTCAGCTGAATAGTTTTCCTCAGTCTGGCTTAATAACCCCAACGTACAAAAAAATGACCAACTAATCAACACAATAATAATGGTTGCTGGCGTTATCAAATCTACTCACACGCAATGTTTTTCAGTCCTGAGTCACATTGCACCAACCAAATTACGACGTATATTCTCTCTTACAAATAGGTACAAAAAGATCATTCACAACTCTACCAATTCACCGAGACATACATGCTGCAACCATAACCAACTTCGCTCCAGACACCTCCAATAAAATCAGCAAAGTCAGCTGTAGAAGAAGAATTTCATCCAACTGTTGATTGGCATTCTGTTGGTTGGTTGGTTGGATTAACCAACAGAATTAGAAGCCAACACGATCGATGTAACTATATAATGCACACATGTGGTAAACAACCATGTTTACTTTGTAACTGAGGACCTCTACAAACTATCAGACACATCACAGAACAGTACCCCACAAAATCATATAATAGCTGGTCTGATGACTTCCTAACGGCAACTCTAGAGTTGATTGACTATATAAATAGTTTAGATGTACGTTTTTCAACTTCTTTTTTATGTAGACATGACTTTGTCTGTTTTTCAATGTGCCTTCAGTAAGTTATCGTTCCATCGTTTCCGTGGTTATCCTACTGATCGTCTCCCTATTGGAGAACCGTTTCTTGCTATCTTTACTACTCTATTTGTTGTCATTTGGCTTATATGATCATTCCATTCTACTCTTTTATTTCTTACCCAGTCCTTGATGTTCTCCACCTAGCATCTACGTCGCTACGTCGCATATCTGTTCTTCTAGCTTTGTCTCATAGTGTTTTACAATCAATTTTTTAAAGTGTTTTCATCTCTGCTGTTTCTAACATCCTCTTTGTCTTCTCTGTCTCAGGTCGTATTTCTGTCGTATACGTCATTATTGGTCTGATGACTGTTTTGTAAATTCTACCTTTCATTTCATTCTTGATATTTTTATTTCTCCATATTGTTTAATTGAGGTAACCTGCGGCTCTGTTTGCTCTATTTACCTAATCTTCTACTTCTGTTTCGAGATTTCCGTAGCTAGATAGTGTGATGCCTAGATATTTAAATTCCTTAGTTTAAAAACTATAACAAATAGTACCTGTAATTATTTATTGTTTATCATACTCACCTATTTCTCCAAGCCTTTGACACCCTTCTACTATATGCAGCTTCTGTGTGGGTGAAGTTCGGGCAAATACAATTTCTCTAAAATTATACAGGATGTTGTCCAGTTCCTGATTAGTAGCATCTCTTAAAGCAGAACCATGAATGACTATTGCCTTGTTTTTGATGTTTGGCGGCAGAGTCTCAATAACGTTGATATTAAAGGCGTCGATGACGTCTGTACACTTAATTATGCCGACTTGCTTAGCAATGGCCTTAGCTGTTATCTAAAAATATTAAAATAAAAAGTTACAATTATTTTATCTGCCTGTATTAATGTGCCAAATTCTGTACTAGTATTTTTTTAAGATTTAGGGTATTATGGAATTGGTCAAACCAATTATTATATTAAATGATATAAAATGTCTAATAGAAAATATTACTTTCAAATTTTCATTTTGCTAATTTCTCAATAATACTGCTTTTTGAACAGTGTGATGAATTAACAAAAATAATTGTATTAAAGCAGTAAACAGTAGTTTACTAGATAAAAATAAATTCGATCAAGTGTTAGGTATTTAAAATATACTTACAGGGTGATCACCGGTAACCATAATGACCCTTATACCAGCACTTCTACATCTTTGGACAGCGTCGGGTACTTGAGGCCTTGGAGGATCAATCAGAGACATAAATCCAACAAATCTAAGATCTTTTCTAGGAAAGTTCGCTGGTTCGGCGCAGAACTTATAATCTTTTGTGTAGGTGCTGTCTAACATAAGATCTGCAAAACCAAGAACTCTTTCACCCTTTTCAGCCATTTCCGTCATTGCTTTGTCACATGCCATTCGCATCTCGTCGGTCATTTCCTCCGTACCTTTTGCAGTGCACATATGTGAACACCGGGCTAAAATTCTTTCCGGAGCTCCTTTCATTACCATTAGACAACCACCTTCTTGCATTGCATGAATACTGATCTAAAAATGAACATAAAATACATAAATTTGGAAATAAGCATATCCAATGGTAACGATTATTTGCATTTGCAACAATGCATTGAATAATAAAAGTAAATAGGTAAATATAAAAGAAAAGACAGTTAAGATTTGATTTACGTATAGTGCCTCTGTATATTTGATTACTATTTAACTGGGAATAAGCCACAATTAAAGGTTAAAATACGTTTATTGACATTACAACTTCCACTTAAATATTTATTCCCAGTTAAATAGTAATTAATTTAAAATGCCACAAGAAAATAGCTTCAGAAAAATATCTGTATATTTGCTTATACGATTTCACTAAATATGGACGCTATGGCGACATTTGATAATAAATCACGAAAGTAGAAACGTGAAGATTTCAATTGACGAAACCAAAATTCAGATTTTTTTCTTTAATGTGTGCCTTAAACAGATATGGAGAATCTAAAAATTGTATTCCACGATATATCTCCTCATTTAATCAAAAACCCTTCCCGAATTGGTTTCTAGTACCTACTCATAAAGAGTAAACCGAAATAAAATAAAAGACAATTAAGATTTGATTTCACGTCATTTACGTCACGTTTAAGTATTTTTGGAAGTATAGTTTTATACAGTAAATCTTCTGTTAACTGACACCTCTCTACAACGAAAACCTCTGCTTAACGAACAAATTTAAGGTTACCGAACATTTCACATGTGGTCATGTAAATAGGAAGATATCTCTGAACAAAGGACCCTCTTTACAACAACTCCGGACAAAATGTGCCTCCAGTTTTTCTAAGAAATTATTGTAATTTTACCTGCCAATAACGGACAGTCATGTAAAGGCGATTAAAAGATTAAAATTAGGGCTACGGAAATCCAAATATGTACATTATTGCTTAAATGAAATAAAACGTATATAAATTATTGTAGCCATAAAACTAATTGATTGGGTAAGGTTGAATGATTGAATAAATGAACTTTGATCAAATAAAAGGCAGATATCGAGCACAGTTTTATAAATTAAATCTTGCCCAAGTACTTTCACTTCCTAGAGCATCTTCAGGGGCATCTGAAATAAGCCAAGAAACGTTTTTTTAACTGAAGAAATTAATTCACTTCGATAAAAAACTTGAAGTTGATGGTTGATAAAAGTTTTGATGTGATTATCGTTTTAGACTTACTTCGTCAAATTTGGCCTATCCAACAATAATAGAATGTTATAAACATGAAATTGTACATCACACTACACTACACAAGGACAAACACTTTAAAATTTAAATTATTTTTTTTATAAATTATAAATATGAATTTATAAATTAAATAAAGAAAAACAGACCGGAAAAATAAAGAGAATGATACTTTCCTGTATACTAAAAAATAGGAAATACTCCCAATATTTAAAAACAAGAGTCTTCAACCAATGTGTACTTCCTGTTCTCACCTACGTTTCTCAAACTTGGACGATTACAAAGGAAAACATGGAAAACATAGCAAAGACCCAAAGAGCCATGGAAAGGCAAATGCTGCCTACTAAGATCCTTCATTACTAGCTATGCTGCAGGGTCTGATGACTACATTCCAAGAAAATTTAATAAGTAAAATGACCGAAACTAGACTGCAATGCAAGAAAATGTGTAAGACAGCCAAGCGGCATTGCAAGAAAATCTGAATTCCATAAAAAAAACCAGGCTACAATCACGAAATAGTTAGGTGGTCTTAAAAAAGACATGATCGTCAAATTGGCAGGCTCGAGACGAGGATACAAGGAACCAATTCAGAACTTAATGCGAAAGTGCCTGGTACTACTACACTACTGCACATAGAGGTACAATAAGTTGCTACTGAGAGCACAATGCAACTTCGCACAGAGATACAAGAGGCTGTGAATGCTAATACCTCGCAACTGCGAACAGAGATGCAGGAATTGGACCCAATTAAGAGATACTGTAGCCGAAATAATGAAGTCAGGCAAATGTTGCAAATATTCCCCATTTCGCACGTCATTTCATTTAAGCCCAGTTAAAATAAAACCAACAACATTCGATGGCAAGACTAGTTGGTCAGTTTATCTGCAGCTGCACAAGCCAATTTGTAGTTCGATGAAAAATAGAATACTGCACTTGTAACTTTCCTCGAAAGAGAAGCCCTTAATGTTTTGCATACTACCTCTGAGGAATAGCAAAAGAACTTTTCCAGCTTAGTGTCTCAATTGGAAAAGCATAACAAACATATACAGCAAGTGTACCAAACTCGATTACGATTCAGACTACAGAAATCTGGTAAATCTCTACAAGAATTTGAAGCCGATATAGCACGTCTTCTTAGACTAGTCTATCTTAGCTAGAAATAAAACACTAGGAGACATCTTGACTTATGCTTAGAGTACAAAGCAGCCAAAACCGCATTAAAAAGTTACATAAGCATTCGCCAGGTTCAAGCCATTAAAGATAATGAAAAATTTGGTAAACTTTTAACACGATTTAAAGATTTTCTCAAGCAAAAAGAAAATAGTCACCCAACCACACTTAGATGTTGGCGGTGTGAAAAACTAGGTCATCATAGAAATCAATGTCAGTATACAGTACCTTAGGGAAATGAATAGAGAAACGAGCAGTAACCAGCCATAAGGGGCGATCGCTCGTTGACACCTACAATTCCCCAGTAGTTAAAGTTTCACAACTTTAGCACAACGGGAAAAGTCTTATAATTTCTGGTGAGCTTAATGGAAAAATTTGTCAAATAACCATTAATACTGGAGCGACTCACACTATAGTCTATCCAAGGATGATATCTGTTTCGAAGATCCGTCGATGCGAGAGAAGTTATACTTTAACAACCGCAACTAGAATAATGGCTCCTATCCATGGTTATACCGACGTAGAGTTGCAGCTCGGAGGGTAGAAAATCATACGTCGTGTGCTGGTAGCTGATATAATGGAGGATGTCATTGTTAGTCTAGACTTCTTGCTTCATAATAACGTTAACTTGGATTTAAAAACAAATGTTCTTCAAATTGAAGATGAAGAAGTGGTGTAGATGTCAACAGAATATTATAGTGAAACAATATGCCGCATCTATGTTAAAGAAGATGTTCTATTATCAACCCGATTAAAGATCATGTTACCTGTTGTTGCCAAACCAGAACCAGAATTACAGACTACTGTTCTAGGAATCTTCGAACAGTTATCCAACAACTCTCTAAAGGCATTCTTCCAGCAAGAAGTCTAGCTGGAATACACAGCAACTCGTTCCCTATCCGAATAATGAATCTCAACGGTTATGATATTCGATTAAAGAAAGAAATTTTAATAGGAACTCTTGAGGGTGTCACTAGTATCAGAAATTGTATTGTGTAACCACAAAAATCCCTGATAGCTTGAAAATTAAGAGCACCGCTTGAACTCCTTTACCAGAAGTCTAGTGAACATCCAGACATAAATTAGAAAGAAAAACTTTTATAAACTGCTGCAAACTTCTGAAGATGTATTCTCCTTGATATCCAACGATTATGGGCAAACGATGGTAACCCAACATCGAACAAACACTGGAAATGCTGCTCCCAAAAAACAAGCTCCTAGGAGAGTCCCGTTTGCAAAACAAGAAGAAGTCGAGATCAGGTTAAAGGAAATACAGAAACAAGATGTAATAGATCCATCACAAATTCTATTTCCCAGTTGCCTTGGTGAAAAGGAGGATGGTAGATTCTGTGTGAATTACAGGATGTTAAATAATGTTACGGTCAAGGATAGTTATCCATTGCCACGTATTGATGACACCTTGGTTGCTGTGACTGGAACGGATTTTTTTTCAATAAATGTCAGTTATTACAAGAGCAAGTGGCCTTTCTTGGACATGTGATTTCATCTGAGGAAGTGAGCACCGATGCTGAGAACATAAAAGTCAAAAGAGTTGGCCAGTTCCTATACCAGTTTAACTCGAATTAACAACGCCAAAAAGCTTTTGATAGACTGAAAGACTCCCTCTGACCACTGCACAAATACTATCATTACCACATTTCAAGGCAAGTTTCATAGTTGACACTGATGCTAGCAATGTGGGTCTTGGTAGCATTCTTTCACAAAATATCGATGGGACAGAACAGGTTATTGGATACTTTTGTAAAGTCCTTTCTTTGTTCTGCAGTTTTTATAGCGATCTAGACTTCTATACTGGTTCGATTGACGGATACGATGCGTACAAGCATCGTAACTGCCGATGCTTTGATTGAATTTGTATTTCTTTTAGATTTATTAATTTAGAAGAAATACCAATGAAGAAATTTGTCGACCATTTTATTTTAATATGTTGTGTGCGGCATTACATTTTTTATGAGTATCTGGTGAAAAGTAAATAATTTTATATATTTTTTACTGCTATTAGAAAATGACTTACCTGGTATTTAGTAACAGAGCTGAAGGGTATTTCTATTAGCTTGGGATTGTTGTGCCTGAACGTAGTGGGATCTCCGTGAATATGTGTTAACTCGACGAATTTTAGAATTGCTTCTTCAGATGCATCTCCTCGTACCAAACGACTCAGAACTGGTTTATTTTCTTCACCATGTACAAACTCTGCTCTATTACAAAGCGTGGCACAACGCATAAGAGTATGAAAACCTGCAAGTATAAGAAACAAGTAAATACATTGTAAATCCGATTGTTGTTACATAGTTTGTTTTTCAGTAGTAAACCAACAAAAATTATTTCATCAAATAACTTACTTTCTGATTTATTGTAGTCCTTTGCATGGTCCTGTTGGATTGTAGAATCAGCATCCATAATTTGATTGTAACACCAAAAATGACACACCGTCATTTTATTTTGAGTTAGAGTTCCAGTTTTGTCTGAACAGATAATGGAAGTGGATCCCAGAGTTTCAACAGCTTCCAAATTCTTTACAAGACAATTTTTAGCTGCCATCCTTTTGGCAGTTACTGATAGACAAACAGTTACTGTGGCAAGGAGACCTGACAACATACGGTACGTAATTACATATACTAAATACATTATGCATGATACTACAATATAAAAGAATACTACATCAAAAGTCTTACCTTCAGGTACATTAGCGACAATAATTCCTATAAGAAACAGAGAAGCTTCAATCCAAGAATAATTCATAGCAAGAGCCGCGGATCCAAATACAAAACCAAGGAAACAAGCCCACACACTGATGATTTTCATAAAGTGTTCTAATTCTCTAGCGATTGGTGTTTTATTTGGTTGCAGACGGGCTGTTAAACCAGCGATTCTTCCCATTACTGTTCGGTCACCGGTCTCACAGACGATCCCTAAAAGTTTAAGTTATTACGCTTTGTTTTCTCTAATTCACCATTTAATCATTTAAATAAATATAATTAATTACTATTGCTACTAATACAGTACGTAAAACTTTCAGCTAGACATAGGTAATATACATTGAGGTAATTGTGGCAACTGCGCTTTCTTAAGCTCACTGCTGTCGTTAAGGCCATCCAAAAATCATACAATTCCAGTGGCGTGGTTATTTCATTATTTTTTTTAGAATTGAATTATTTTATTATAAATTAATTCTATCATTATGTCTCTGTTAGTGCCTTTGTCGTTCTGTGAATTTTGATTATTATTATATATTATGTTTATTATTATATAAGAATTACCCGATCTTACCATACTATTATGGGAATTTAGGTAAGTGCCTTCCTAGGATTAAAGCTTTTACCGAATGAATTTATTAAATCCAAACATACTATTGAAAATTATTCATGTTATCTAAAAACTGTTATCGACAACTAAATATGTACAGTGATGGCGAAGATGTCTACCATGGCTACCATGAAATTCATATTTGTCAATGTATTATATTTTTGTTGATTATTGAAAATTAAATGGTCCGGATAATGTCTTAGTGAGAGTAGCATAACCGGTAAATAATCAATAGGCAAAATGTTATTATAGTATCGGCTGTTAAATTTGTGTTCGATTGCTTTGTCTTAATAGTTTTCGTACTTATTTTGTTAATTAGTTTTTTATTTTCACTTTGAAGTAAGACAAAATATTAGGTTGAAGTAACACGATTTCCCGTATATTCCATCAGTTCTTCATAGAATAAAAATAGATATAATCAGGGGTATAAGTTCACGATAACCACGTTATAGATCCGTCTCACAAGACAAAAAACAAATTATCTGGAAGATCGACTAAAAACCCTACATTTAACGGAAGTTGTTAGTCGCTGTTCTTTTTTACCTGGAGTATCAGTAGCAACAGTTGAACGTATTGTGCGTGAGAAAAACCTAACAAATGCTTTTAAATCTCCAGCTGCAAATCAACGCTGACGAAAACCTATTAAGTAATAATTATAGTAATATAATTAATATAAAAAAAATTCTCCGCAGAACTCTACATTCATTATTCTTGGAAATTGGGGCTCTAACTCTTAAATCGACGCGAATTATTATAAACAGCATAACAAGATCTTAACTTTCGATGTACAAAACGATGCCGGAATTTCATGTTAACAGACAAGGAGAAAATTAGATTCTGGTGACGTAATTATCTACGCTCAATTCGGAAATATCGCGCGGCAAAACAAAAAACTTATTTCAACGAGACTTTAGTTAATACCGGACATACAGTCGCCAAAGTTTGGCAAGATTCAACAGTAATACATGCGAAACAAACCTTTATTGAAGGTTTATTGACAAGATAAAAACTGGGGACTATTATGAAGAGACAAACTCCATATAATTCGAGAACATTCTCCAGCGTGCAGATGGTAACTCTGTCATATTATTGGATAATGCATTTATCACAGCCGCCTTGTTAAACGCATTCCAACGATGACTGATACAAAATCCATCATGTATAGCTAGCTACGGGAAAAATGTACAGTAGTCTCTCTCTATAACGATTCCCTATATAACGATAATTCCTCTATAACGATGAAAATAGTAAACGTTGGTTGGTTCGTCATAAGAACAATGTATTAATTCTTTCTCTATACCGATATCGTTCTCTCTTTATAGCGATAACTTTTTTAGCGTTCAATAGTTGATGACAAATGTGTTATTGTATTTAAAGTTCAGACTACCTGAGTCACGAATAAGAAGGTCATTGTTCAGCGGTTGTTTTGTTTTGCGTTTAAGGAATGCGGCATACACTCTTTCTTATCAGAGGGTTAAGTGACGTTTATTGTTCGGGCGGCGTAATTAACTGTTATCACACAGATGTTGTCATCTATTGACGACTTTTAATTTCCAGTTTGAGTTGCGTCTTAGTGTGCCAACAGTCAACATGTTTTCAAAAAAGCGTAAAGTGCTCTCGGTGGAGGAAAAACTATCGATAACTCGAGCAATAGAGAAAGGTGAAAAGCAATCGGATGTCGTTCGCCGGACGGGGCTGTCTCAGTCAACTGTGGCTACGATATGGAAGGACAGAAAAAAGTGGCTTAAAGCGGAGATGGAGGGCGGTAGCAGGAAGAAGTTGCGGAAACCTCAGCACGAAGATTTAGATCGCGCTATGCTTCAGTGGTTCCAGCAGCAGCGTATGAACCATATTCCACTTTCTGGGCCTGTGGTCAGGACAAAAGCTGAATTTTTTGCAACTGAACTTGGAATTGAAAATTTTATGGCATCTGAGGGTTGGCTGAGCAAGTGGAAGATGCGGCACAAGATCAACTACGGCCAAATCAGCGGAGAGGCTCGCGATGTTAACAAAAACGTAACGGATCATTGGCTAGAAAACGTGTGGCCTGGACTGAAGGCACGATATGCGTCAGACGACATTTTCAATGCGGATGAGACTGAATTGTTTTTTAAAATGACACCCAACAGAACTTTAAAATTTAAATTGGAAAAGTGCGTTGGTGGAAAGCTCTCTAAGGAAGGCATTACAGTTTTAGTAGCGGCTAACATGACAGGTTCGGTGAAGCGAAAATTGTTAGTGATAGGGAAGTCGAAAAACCCGCGTTGCTTTAAAAACATAAAAAATCTACCGGTGACATATAAAGCAAACAAGAGTGCGTGAATGACCTCGGAAATTTTTGAAGAAGCGATAAGAAAGTGGGATATCGAGCTTAAAGGAAAAAAAATTCTTTTGCTTGTAGACAATTGTCCTGCTCATCCTGTATTGCACGATCTTCAAAACATCGAACTCTATTTTCTGCCAGCAAACACAATGAGTGTCCTTCAGCCCATGGACCAAAGTGTCATCAAGAGTTTAAAAAACCATTACAGGAGAAGACTTTTGATGGAATTGGTTGAGAATAATGGCGATCTTAAACTAAACATTCTTGACGCCATCCTAATGATTAGTAAATCCTGGGACGAGGTGACGAGTAATACAATACAACATTCCTTCAAACACGCAGGATGGCTGGAAGATCAAGGATTGGCTTATGATGAAGATGACCTGCCATTCGATGTTTGGGCCAGACAGTTTGAATTTACTATCACCTACGGACCGGAAGAGCTAACAGATTTTGAAGAAGTTGATAAAAATGTAGCTACAACAGCTTTACTTTCTGACGAGGATATCCTGCAAGCAGTTCGTGTAGAAGAAGAAGAAAACAGTGACTCTGAAGTGGAAGCAGAGTCAGAACCAGCTCCGACCCCTCAGCAGGCATTGGATGCGGCAAAAGTACTGCATCGATTTACATCCACCAGGACGACGATATGAGTGCTGTAGAAGATTCGATGCGTCTTCAGGACAAGGTCAGGTCAGTTCTGTGGAAAGGGAAAAGAAGACAGACCAAGGTGACAGATTTTTTGATAATGTAGGCTAAATATATTTTACAGTAGCATTTTATTTTTTTATTGTACAGTACACATGTTTTAATTGCACAGTCATTTTTTATACTGTATTGCTTATATTATTCATTAATAAATCTATGTGGAATACAATGTTAAGTCATTTATATTTGTTTTGATAATTTTTTTAAATTAAAATAGGTTATTTAGTACAGTATTATTAATATTACAGTACGGAATTTTGTCTCTCTCTGTATAACGATCTCTCCTTATAACGATGAAAATTCCCGGTCCCTTGCATATCGTTATAGAGAGAGAGGACTGTATTTCAATGTCAAAGCAGAACTAATGACAATAATCAAGGAGCATCGTGGTAGATATCGCCAATATGATTTAATGGCTAGACTTCATGGTATTATTGTTTTGAGATTTCCATCTTACCATTGCAAGTTAAATCTAATTGAATTAATTTGGGTTCAAATCAAGGGATATGTTGTCCGAGAGAATGTGACATTTCATGTGAATGAAAGAATCAAATGTATAGTTAATTTTACTCGCAAAGCCAGCCTAATGAAACAACAAAGGAGAACGTCAAAAGAAAAATAAAAAACGTGGGATCAGAAGTACTACCAAATATAAAGTGATACAAAATAGAAAAAGCTTTAAAAGAACTAAAAAATAATAAAGCTCCAGGACACGACGTTATAATTTCCGAGCTCTTGAAAACAAGCAAGACATTAAAAATCCCTGTACTAACAGAGCTATATAATAGATGTCTCCATAATAGCCAGATCCCTAAAGACTGGAACGAGAGTCTAGTAATACTCTTACACAAAAAAAGGGGACAAATGTGATCTACACAATTATAGACCTATATCGTTGCTCAGTCAAGTATACAAACTATTTATGAGAATTATTAATAACCGGTTAACCTACATAATGGATAATTACCAACCGGTTGAACAAGCTGGCTTCCGCAAAGGATATAGTACATCAGACCATCTGCGGACAATGAGAACATTGAGAGAGAAGGCAAATGAATACCAACTACCCGTATTTCTTGCCTTCGTCGACTATGAAAAGGCGTTTGATAGTATCGAGATGTGGGCCATAGAACAAGCTATTAATAATTGTAGAATAGACTCGAGATATAGGCAACTAATACATAATATATATGAAAATGCAACTATGATAGTACAACTAGACGAAAATAAAAATCCCATCCCCATTAAGAGAGGAGTGAGACAAGGAGACGTAATATCGCCAAAGCTTTTCAACCTAGCCCTAGAAGACGTCTTCGAAACTACAAATTGGTCAACCTATGGCATTAACGTTAATGGCAACAAGTTAAACCACCTCAGATTCGCTGACGACATAGTGATTATAGCGAGCACATTCGAGGAGCTGCAAATTATGTTGGGGGAACTAGCAGCCAGCTCCCAATACGTCGGCCTAAAAATGAATATGAAAAAAACAAATATAATGACAAACACAGAAGACCCCAGATATATAACTATAAACGGCAGTGAGATAGAACAAATCCAGGAATATATCTACCTAGGCCAAATCCTGAGACTTGACAAAGAGAACCAAAGTGCGGAAATTACTAGAAGAGCAAGACTAGCATGAGCAGGATTTGGAAAACTTAGTTGGATACTTAAGAACCGCAAAATACCCCAATACTTGAGGAGCAAAGTGTTCAACCAGTGCATTCCTTCCTATCATGACATATGGATGTCAAACCTGGACCCTAACTAAGGCAAACATGAATAAACTAGGCACAACAGAAAAAACAATGAAAAGAGCAATGTTAGGTATATGGCTGTCAGATAAAAAGAGGAACGACTGGGTAAGATCCAAAACAAAAGTCGAGGACATAACAATAAAAATTGCAAAACTTAAATGGAGCTTCGCGGGCCACACTGCTAGACAGAAAGACCAACGTTGGAATACTACAATACAACATTGGAGACCTTACGAAAGTAAACGACCAAGAGGAAGACCACAGATGAGATGGGTTGATGACATTAGAAGAATAGCCGGAACAAATTGGAAATATGTTGTTCAGGATAGAGACCGATGGAAGGAGTTGGGAGAGGCTTATGTCCAAACATGGACGACAGAAGGCTAAGAAGAAAAAGAAGAAGTTAATTTTACAATTGAGTGTATTTATATCTAATTTTTCTTTTAAATATTCCGAATTTAAGATTTCTGCCAATATAGGTTGCGTTGTTTTTTTTTGTTCTGCCTTTAAAATGTTTCTTTTCTCTTTTCGAAAGTTGCAAAGTAATACCATTGTTCTTAGATGCTTATGATCCGTTACTTTTTGGGGAATGGTTAGTTAAACCTATTAACAATTCATAATTATTCTTATTTTGTAAGAGGTTACTGAGATATAGAAATATTAAAAAAAAAAAAAATTTTAGTTTGTATACGCTTACCTCTTGCAGTTCCTTCTACAGCATTAGTGGAGAAAAAAGCAAAATTCTTAGTTTCTAATATGTTGTCACTTGAACATTCAGTTCCGCGATATTGAGGTTCCGATTCACCTGTTAAAGCTGAATTATCTACCTGAAAATTAAAAATTATTAATAGACGCATGTCACGTACATCATCTAGAGTTTGTAACTCTTCGACTCTGTCAGAGACTTTGCCTCGGCTCGGATCTCTTTCATATTGTAGTAAATTTTAACCATTAAGCATTAAATACAAAAAGCTTAGAGTATAATAAAAACAGAGACTTAGACAAATCTCAGATATGCAAACATGCATGGGGCAACGAGCCCAGAGTACAATGAAAATATGCGTTACCAATCATGAAAGAAATATACATGAAAAGAGAAAAGTCAATGAAGCAGCTCTCATCCCATTGAATAAAAAAAATGTCCATCATTTACAAACCCATCAGCAGAATGTAGCAACCTTTGTTTCCAATACTAATAGAAAAAGACAACAACAAGAATATACCTAGAATAACAGATTAATAGAAACTCGGAGAGATATCATCTACAATAATATACACAATACATATGCAACACACACTACACAAACATCTACATAAATACACATTATACAAACAAATAGCACATAAAAATACACAAAATAGTCAGAATTTGATATCCCGAGGATACAAACACCACTATTAGATATTTTTTCAGTTAAAAGCAGGTTATTGCCTGCAAGATCGAGGCCAAGTGAGTCAGTTTTGAAAAAACATAACCTGCAACAATTTTTTTGGTTATACATTTTGAAAAATAATTGTTTACTTCGAATTAGGCTAGAATTACCACAGCGGTCTGATATTTGTAAATAAAGTTTTTTTTAAATCATTGAATGTGTGTTTCTAATACGCCTTTCTATATTTTTTTTGTTGACGAGCTATTATCAAATTTTCAAATTTACCTTAAATCCTTGACTATGAATTATTCTAATATCAGCTGGTATCCGATCTCCAAACTTCATTTCTACCAGATCACCTACTACTATCTCTTTGGAAACAATAGTCATTGTTTCTCCTCCTCTTATCACAGTTGCTTTTGGAGGAACCATATTAGCAAATGATTCCATGATCTAAAACACATAAAGCTTTTTAAGTTTGCGACTTAGATTAACTAAAAGCATATAAAGCTAATATATATATATATATAATAAATATATATATATATATACAGGGTTGCAAAAATCTAGCAACAAGACCATCTTTGAAAGGAATAAACTTAAAATTATGAAATTTGGGATACTAAATGGCATTTTATTCTGCACATTATACTCAAGTTTGTATGACGCCATCGTTTCCAGTGTCGCCGCCATTTAGAATTTTTTATATAGTATATTATTTAATCTTCTTATTCTTCTTATCATTTTCTTATTCTTATTTAATCTTCTTTTTAAAAATAATAGTAATTTGACGCAATAATAAATAATTAACCAAATAATTAAAGAAACTTTGTTAAAAGTGTTCAATTCATCCACTTTTCAAAAATGATACTAGAGTGATGCAATAATAAATAATTAACCAAATAACCGAAAAACATTTGTTAAAAATATTTAATTAAACTGAATAACAGTGAAAGTGTGGTAACAATCTTTAATTCACGTACATCTGCTAAGTATAAATTAGACGGTAGCTGTTTAACATAAGACAAAAATAGTAGTATTTATTGAGATAGTAAACAACACCATTATTATTTGTCTATCCATAAACTGTCAAAACTCAATATTTTAACAGTGATACCTAAATACTTATATTGGTTGGATTTGGTGATTGGAAATGATCGTATGAAGAAGCAAGTAAACTTTTTAACGATATAAAATTGAACTCCCTCATATTGTAGCAGGTTAAATTTCTTGAATTTATAACTTATTACGTGCCTGTATTTTTATTTAACTATGTCTTGGGATTATTAATTTTTATCGTTTCGAATACGTATGAGTGTATAAAATACCCTTAAACTTAAAAGACACTTTTAGTAATAAGTTATGTTTGGGGCATACGTTTTCTTTTAAATCACTTCATTCAAGTATTAATCAAGTGTAATCTTTCTCAAAATTTTATTGGGTTTTAGTTAAAAGAGTTCTAAAACGTATTATTTCACCTGGGAACCAATATTTTGAAACAAACGGCACATCCCCTTCCCAAAAATCACTTATGTTAGGTCTAATTTATAAAAAGCCACTATGCGATTTTCGTTCTCAGTTGCCGGTTTCATATTTGTTGTTTAGTTACGATCGAGAAACGAGAAACTATTTCTACGACTCGTGAAGAATTCCTTACATGTAGCAAAATATTCACCTAAACATTCTAAACCACTTAAATATCTGATTTACCTTTTGACTTTTGTGCTCTTGGGAATACATAAAACATCCAGTAACAACAACTACTACAACAAGCACCAATCCTAATATAAGATTATCTGTATCTGTTTCTTCTGTTGTAACTTTTCTAATAAGGCAAGCGGTGAAGCAAAGACCGGCTCCTATCCATAATAATAACGAAAAACCTGAAACAAAAATAAAGTAATACTATTCAATATAGAGCTTTTAGTAGAAGGTAGGTACACGTAAGTTTGAGCGAAAATGTAATGTTGAAGGTTTCTCAACAACGGCTTTAAAACCCGTAAGAATTAGACCAATCAACTTAATAAAAAATAAGAATTTTTGTTAATATTTATTAAAATATGTCTAAATCTACCTAACCTTAAGTGTCTTATCCTGTTTGAATTGTGTGCAAAAGATCGGTCAGATCAGTTAAATAGTTTTTGCGAAATTTAATTTGTTTATAATGAGCTAATATCTAAGGCCGGTCCAGATAATTTTACTGAATGTATCTCAATAATCTGATGCTTAGTTTCTTTGTTAACACGCATAATAATAACCTATGAAAAAAAGTGTTAAAAAATTCATTCATGTACACAAAATGATTTATTAATAAATAGCAATATTTAAGCTTATGAACATTTACAATAACTAAGAAGAATTTAGTTCAAATTAAATGGCAAAATATATTCAGAAATTTGGTTAAAAAGCAAAATTTTTAGAAAAAAAGAGGTCCCATCATCTTTAGCAGCCAAGATCAACGTTAAGTGAAATTACCAATATTAAGGGCTGAAATTAACCAATATTTTATAAGAAAAGTCACTTTTTGTTCCGACTAGTGTAAAAGGAGTGGGACTAGCCGCATGAAGGGCCATCCGCGCTCTTAAAAAAAGCCAACACAGTTTCAAGATAGAGCGACCGAAAAAAATGACATATCTCGGGTTCTACTGGGCTAAATTTGCTCTTTTTTTTAAGCTGTTGTACCGTTCGCGTCATTAAAAACTGGTACAATTTTTATAATCAAAAATCGTGTTTTTTAAGTTATGTACGTTGATCTTGTCACATGTGTCATTGTAATTTCTAGGGCACCATTGCCAGTTCAACGAGAATATTATATGAAACCATCTAAAAGCAGGGTTGTGTGACAGACAGCCAGTTTTGAGTATACTTAAAACTAAAACATTATCGAGCATTATCGATCAGTCAGTCATATTAAATTTGTTTAAACATGCATCCTAAAAAATTCTCATATTAATTTTGTAATTTTCCATCATCTCAATTAAGTAACCATACATTGATTTCTGTTATATAATAATTTATGAAAATATTTCAATTCAAAAATAATGATAGGTAATTAATCTAGACATAACTTTAAATTATTAAAATAAACCATTACAGTGAGATATTGGATTGTAACTGTCACGTTTTGAAAAGCGTTTTTTCGCCCCGAATATTTTATAATTTATAATAAATAGGATAAAGTATAATGTTAGTTTTTTTACATTTTTTATGGTTCTTGTAATAAATAATAAATTAATCTTGGTAGTTTGCCTGTTACAAAACTTATTGACAGAAAATACAGTTCGTGTTTGTTAGGTAATTCAAGTATAAAATTACAGTAGATTCATTCCAATTCCAATGTTCCCTGTGCCAATACCTTAGGTTTAAAGATCCTTCAAATATTTTGGATATTAACTCAACCCTATCTTTGGTTATTTAATCTATTAGATACGGTTTTTTATTGTTAATGATAAAAATAATACCTATCTAAAAATTTTATAGATTTTTGAACGTTATTTTTTATGTAGATTTAGTGCAATTCCGTTATCTATGATGGCAACAACGAATTGATTCACAAACCTTTGTGTCTAGTCTGAACACAGTCATTGGGAAAAAAAGTGTACAAGTTTTATATGACGGGAAGTGTACAACGTTAAAATAAATACGGAATGCACAAGCCTTTTCTTAAATCACTTTTCGTTGCTCTTTTTTGATTTATTTATTTAAGATATAATTCTATTAAATAAATATTATTTATAAATAGTATTAAATCGTTATTTATAAACAATTTTTTCTAATACTCTTATTAAATTTGAACAAAACAATTTTTTCGTATTAAAAAAATATTTTTGGAACAAAAAATTGTATATTTATATAATATTATATTGTAAGAAATTACATGTTCTCAAAGTTTAAATTCATAATCTTACTGGAAATAGTCCTCTTATAACAAAAGAAGATGTTGCCAAGAGAAAATCATGGTCAAAAATGGTTTAAGCAATTTTTTTAACATATTTTTAAATATTTTTTTTACCATAACAAATTTTTTAGGTTACCTAATTCGCTCATTCTGAAGTCTCAGCTTGTGGGTATGAAAAAGATCTTTTTCGACAAAAGCCTATGTATACCGCAGATAACACATACGGCACAGGTTTTGTTTTATTTTTCATGTTAACATTACCAAAGATTACTAGATGAAATGAACATTCTTACAAGATTTATCTATATTTCATTTTAGATAACAAAATAGAAGACAATATTATCTCGGGTAAAAAATTATAAATGGAAACGAAAAAGATAGTAAAATGCAGTATGTTCCATTTCGTAATAATTTTGTTAATTTTTGATAAAATATTGAATTAATAATTTAAAAATAATAATTCACTTTGAACCAACAATAAGCAGTTAAGTAAGGTCTGGATTTTATTTAAATGTCTTGTTTTTCTCTTTATTTACTTACTGTCTGTGTTTTTTCTTCATTTACTTCTAGTCCCATCTTTTTTATTCTTTGCCCAATTATTCTATTTATCAAAATCACAAAATGCAAGTTATTTTAGTGTTGCTTTTTTAGCTACCTACACTTACAGTGAATTAAAAAATATAACTTATCAAGATTAAAAAATTATATACCTTGTGTTAATGTTTTAATAAACTTAATATATTCAGGCACTTTGTGAGAAGGAGTTAATTGATTTGGTCCCGTTTTTTGCATCACGGCGGCTGCTTGTTGTGGAGTCAGTCCATTTTCCTTGTCAGTTTGAAGTTTTCGGCAGAGATCGTCTGAAATAAAAATAAAAGTATCAGTAAATTGATGTTTCATCTGATTAATAATAAAATTGAACAGTAATAAATAAGACTTAGAAAAATCTATAAACGGTTCAAAAACTATATATATATTTTTATCTCAGTATTTATTGTAGAGCTCAGTGGCGGTTCGCTAGTGTCGAAAGAGGTGAAGCAAATCCTATCTGACCTACTAACCTTGCGTAAGCAATTCATACCTTACTTTCCCATTTTTGTATTTTTGTTTCTAACTTACCCAAGTATAACCCCTCTAATATAATTTTATTGCCATCTAAAAAAAGGCAGTGCAGAAGAACTCCCAATTCTTGCGAAAATGTCAATGTTATTTCCAAATTCGTTGCGAGCATCTTCTAACCTTAGCTAGAGTTGTGCACGATTTTGTATCGGAATGGAATAAACAAATACTTTTATGTATTCCCAAACACAATAATCGCAAGGATTCAAATCCACCGACCTTGCTAGCCAAGCAACTGGATGGCCTCTTTCAATCCAGTGGTCTTTGTAGTTATTATCATGAACGTCTCGTACATTCATGCTAAAGTGGGCCGGACAGCCGTCATGTAGAAGCCATAAATTTTGTTGAAAATTTAAAGGCACATCATCTAACAAATCAGGTAAATAATAAATAAATATTTTCCAGTAAATGTAAGTAATCAGCACCATCTAAACGAGCAGACAATTCATAAGTCCAAGTAGATAATCTTCAACTACTTCTATGCAGTCGTTTATGCTAAACCTATGCTGATGCTTAGATTCTTGAACAACGCACGTGGGGATTGCCACCAACATAGGAATAATAATGTGCATTATGTACATTAAAATTTTTTAATTTCTTAGTTAATATTACGCAGCGACTCCAAGCGCCAGTTTTGACCGACATGCTTATCCGACTAGCGACTAGTGGTCATCGCTTACTTTTGTTCTCCGGGGAAGGAGAGTTGGGTTTAAAAAGTAGATGGCTAGGGATGGCTTAGAAGTTATTTTTAGAATATTAAAGTTTTCTTTGAGGAAGAAGAAGTTGCAGAACGTTTTGGTTTGTTTTTTTTAGTATCTCGTTTGGTTTGTAGCCACTCTGAGCCGGTAAGTGGATCCAATTTTCAATAAAAAGTATAAAAACCATCAGCCATTTTGATTTCTGAAATATTGTCATTTTCCATTTGATATATATGTATCTGTCATTTTTCACCTCATTTCATTAAAATATATTCTAGATTTAAATACATTAATAAAATAAAATCATTTGTCAATTTTATTTTTTACTTCCCGGCCTTAAAACATATAATTATCTATCTTTAAAACTATCTACTAACTTCACCATGAAACTAAGTTCCTGTAGTTGGCTGTATATCATGTATCACAAAAGATTTAATAAAATCCTTTATAAAAGGTATAAAATTTAAAAACCCAATCGGACTATATCACAAAATGTTTTCGGAATCCATGTTCCATTGTCAGTGTCTAGGTGTACATGTTTTGGACCACTAAATATCTAGGTAAAAACCCGTTATATGTTTAAACTTAGTTTGCATTATTTTATATGATATATTAAGATGTTAAAGATACCAGTGGATTTGGTAACATGGCAACGTACCACTCCACATGAAGTTGCTGGTCCTGAGAAGTGTCTAGGAGGACTTGATGATAGCAACTTTCTATGACCAATAGGAACGAAGTTAGGGACTATTTTTTAAAAAATCATATCTCGATTGTTTATAAACTTTGAGAAGTAAAATTTGCACAAATTTTGAATAAATCTCTAAACTTTACATTGAAACTTATAGATATAAAATTCATTCAATTCTTCGAAACTTACAGCCCTTCGAAACGAAGGTACTTTTGAAAGATCGACATGGGAAAGTGAAGGGGATAACTCAAATTGAAACACGTAGGAAAAATTAACATTATCTCGGGTTCCATTGCAGCTAGATTCCTTTTTTTTAAACTGGAGTAACTTGTCGAAATATGAATAACTACATAATTTTCACTGGTCGAGAAATATGGGAAACCTCGGAAAAATTGAGTCCATTTGAAATTTACCGTAAAAACTTACTTTTTTTTTTTTAATTTGGTTGGAATAGTCTGACGCAGTATTAATAATGATGACATAATTTTCACCCACCCGGAAATCTCGGAAACTCTCGGAAAATCAACATTTTTTTTATTTTACATCAATGATGTAATAATACTTATATATTTCATAAATGAAATTTCAGGTACTTTTTTACACATTATATTATTACGTTCCTTGTATTAATTATAATTATTTATTACTTTGATGATCTATATGTTTATATATGTGTATAGGTATATGTAGTAAATATCTACAAAGATCACAGTGTATACTGTCCTCGTGTCCCTACATTTTATATGTATTCATGAGAATAGGAGAAAGGTCATCTATATAATAGAAAATATATCCTAGTATGTGCAAAAAAGGCGGGATGAGTAGCAGATGTCACGCTCCAAAATTTTGTCAAAATAGCTCCTAAATTCGTTCCTATTGATAATAGAAGTTTTTTTAATGTCAGTTTTTTTACCAGCTATCCAATGGCCGTACGTACAAGTCTGTAGCTTGAAAAACATTATTCTACTATATATATGTAGAAGTTATTACAATTGTTTATAAGTAATAAACATACCCCTTTTTCAAACGTTTATTTTGTAAATAATTTCGATGAAATCGCAATATGCATCATAAATAGAGCAAGTTCAATAGTTTAAATATTTAGCCTCAAGGATCAATAAATTAAATAATTTTTAAACTATTTGACGAATCGGAGGAAATTTTGCACCAATTTATAGTTTATTTTTATGAAGGAGAGAGTAATTAGCATAATTTTAACTGGTATCTCCGACCACTCCATGGGCGTGCTCAAGATTAATTGAAAAATTACTTTGAATAATTCTAAAAAATAAATGAATTATTTCAGTGTTATAAAGTGTTATGTGTATGTAAACAAAAGAGACCTCTTTTATCACACACTATATTAGAACTGACTGGCCTACATTAAAAAGGGTTGTAACATGTAACAGTTTCTATATTAGAACTGACTTGTCGACATTAAACAGGGTTGTAACATGTAACAGTTTCATCCTGCCAAAATTTATTTGGTGTATGACCCTCGTTGATCCATGTTTCATCAAGATAAAATATTTTTCTTTTTTGGTTTCTCATTCCCTTTATGGTTCTTAGAAAATGTCTTCTTCATATGACAATATCGCTTCTTTCTAATAAAATAGACTTTCTGGGATTCTTTTTCCAGCGGAAGCCTATTTCTTTTAAAAGTTTCCATAACGTACTTCGACTCATTTCTGGGTAATCCTTATCATCTCGAACTGAGACAAGAACTTTATCCAATGTTGGAAATTCTTGTCTAAAGAAGAATTCATGCACTTTCCGTCGAAGTCCTTCTTTAAAATGATATTCTATTTGAAATTTTGGTTTCCCTGGAGCATTACGTGGCATTTGAAAACTACCACATTTCTCTTCTTTAATAACTCTGTAAATCGTAGATTTCCCAACACCAAGTGTACTGCTAACTAACTCAACGGTCTTATCAACACTTTCACATAAACGTTTGTCTGTAAATGATTTAAAACAATTAAATATTAATGTTTTTTCATTAACTGTTAAAGGACCAATTTTTCGGCGTTTACACGGCACTTCCAAATTTTCCATAACACTAGTATACACAATAAACTGCACCTTGCAACTGAAGTACCTACTTTTAGTGAACTGTTAAAAATTTTGAATACGCCACTTGGACCTTCCTACAAAATGGAAAAACCCACTATCACATTTTCTGTGGAATAAGTTTAGAAGGTAATTATCTAGTCAATTACTGTCGTAGATTCCTGGAATTAAAGAATTAAATGTTTGATTGTTGAAACCCTTACTTCGTGGAATGCACTCATTTCAGATAAAATAAAACGTTTTATTTTATCTAAAGAATTAAACTTTATTTTACAAATAGGTAGGTACTTATTAAACTTTTATTGGTTATATAAAACCAATAAAATAAACATCTTACATTTCTTGCAAATTCATTAGTACCTGTTAACCTCCATCACTCCGACACTGGCAACCTTATTTAGGGATTAGTAACCCTCACAACTATTGTATTCTATTCTGCTACAACCTTTATACCTGGTGGTCATACTCAATTTAAAATTGTTTTCCTATATACTTCTGTAAACTTGTTGACAAATATCTGTTTTTCATTGAGTCACCCGTATCAACAGTTTAGGGATTTGCATACATAATTTATTGTTTTATTTCTCTCATACATAAAAATACACTATAAAAGACGGTAATTCCTCGATGTTCAAATGTATTAATTACATTTTATTTTGTTAATAAAAAATTAATAAAATTTATAAATTAGTGCAAAAAACTGCTTTTTTGCAAATATTTCCGTAAATTATTGATTAATTTTAATTTTTTTATTATTATTGATTTAATGCCTCGACAACTAAGATCATTGGCATGGTACAGTCAGGTACCTAGTGTAGAGTAATTGTCTTGATACTTAGCAAAGTCGACGTCATTGTCTTTGCTAAGAGACGCTAATTGTATCCGAACGTCTGCGGTCCCTCCGGTGAGTACCGATCAATTTTAATTTAAAAAACGGGAAAATAAAGATATTTTTGATATAAAAAATGATATTAATAGAGTTTATGTAAAATATAAAGGAAAAGTTGTAGACAAAAAATCAAATTGTGACCATAAATTATTGTTAAAAAAAAACGCGAGGTAAAAATACGAGTACTTTTTTATTTATTTGTCATCTAGTAACCCCATCTATGTCTTAAAAGCTTCAGGAATCTAAGAAAAATTGTTCCACTTTTTTTTTAACCAGACTAGGCTAGAGAGTTTCTGGACACTATGCACAAGTAGTATTAAAATCTTGTTTTTGGTGTAAATGTAGGCACCTAACATATTCTTCTTCTTAGGGTGCCTGTCCGTTCCGAACGTTGGCGATCATTCTGGTTATGATGATTTTGTTGGTTGCTATACGAAATAGCTGTGTTGAGGTCTTTCTATACCATGCTCTCAGGTTAGCAAGCCAGGATATTCTTATTCGTCCTGGGGCTCTTTTTCCTTCAATTTTACCCTGCAAAATGCATTAGAGTAGCTCGTATCTGCCTTGATTTCTCATAATATGTCCCAAGTACTCCAGTTTACGGCTCTTCACAATGTTTACCAAATCCGCGGTTGTGTTCATCCTCCGCAGTACTTCTTCATTGGTGACTTTGTCTGTTCATGGTATCTTAAGGATTCTTCTGTATAACCATAATTCAAACGCCTGAAGTTTTGATAGAGTTTCCGCCTTCAATGTCCACGTTTCTACTCCATACAGAAGCACTGAGTATACGTAACATTTAAGGAGCCTTATTTATGATCTGCGAATAATTCTTAATCTATATTGGAATCAGAAAGCTAACATCAAAATAGAAACTGAAGCATCAGCACACAGAAGGCACTGAAGCACAGGAGTACGACAGGGTTGCATTTTGTCACCTCTGTTATTTAATGTATATAGTGAAAGCATCTGTCAGGAAGCCCTTTTACAAGCAAACGGAGGAATCGTAATTAATGGAGAGATTGTAAATAATATTCGATACGCGGACGACACTGTACTAGTTGCAAGAACAGTAGAAGAATTACAAAGATTACTTACAGACATAAATATTGCTTGTAACAATTATGGTATAAATATCAATATTAAAAAAACCAAGTATATGGTCTTCAGTAAAAACATTACACAACCAGCGTATATTAGTATAAATGGCACTCAAGTTGAAAAAGTATCAAGTTACAAATACTTGGGAACTTTAATAAACGAAACTGGAGACCAAAACAGTGAAATAAAAAGACGTATCGAAATTGCCAGGGCCACCTTCATAAAGATGAGAAAATTCTTCTGCAACAGAAATATAAGCATCCCTCTACGATTAAGAATGCTGAGGGGCTATGTATTTAACACGCTATTATACGGTGTAGAGGCCTGGACTCTCAAACAGAACAACATGAAAAATATTGAAAGTTTCGAGATGTGGTGCTACCGTCGAATGCTGAAGATTAGTTGGGTTGAAAGAATAACAAACTGTGAAGTAATACGAAGAATAGGAAAAGATCCAGAGATTTTTTTAACGCTAAAGCGAAGAAAACTCGAATATTTTGGTCACCTGATGAGAGGACATAAATACGCATTACTTCAAATTATAATGCAGGGAAAAATAGAAGGAAAACGGAATCCAGGCCGTAGAAGAATGTCACGGTTGCGGAATTTGAGAGAGTGGTTTGGCTGCACCACTAATGAACTCTTTAGGTCAGCCGTAAACAAGGTCAGAATAGCCTTGATGATTTCCAATCTCCGATAGGAGTGGCACAAAAAGAAGAAGAAGATTTTTGTTTTCAGGGTGAGGTCATGGCTTTTGAACACAGAGCTCATAGCCAAGAATACACTTTTGGCCTTTCCGGTGCGATATTTAATCTCTTGGGTATTGTCCCACGACTCATTGATTATAGTTCCCAAGTAATTGTATTGTGAGACACGTTCAATTCTCATTTGGTTCACATACAGATTTGCTCCAGTTATGTTTTGCTTGCTGATGATCATTAGCTTGGTTTTGCTGGTGTTTATATCCAGTCCATAGGTTCTACTTGTTTCTGTTATTTTGTTCATTAAGTTTTGCAGCCCTTCTATGGTATTGGAAAATACTATTGTATCATCTGCATAGCGCAGGTTATTAAGCTTGACTCCATTTATTGAGATGCCTTCATCAATATCTTTTAGGGCCTTTTCAAAAATGTGCTCCGAGTACAGATTGAATATCAGTGGTGAAATTATGCACCCCTGTCACACTCCTCTTAAGATTTTGACCTGTTCTGTATATTCTCCATCTATTCGGAGTACCGCTGATTGATTCCAATACAGAGTAGCTATAATTTTTAAGTCTCTTCCATTAATCCCTGTCCTCTTCAGCACTTCCATAATTTGTTCTACCTAATATATAAGTAGTATTAAACATTTTTATTAAGAAAATAATATCTGCTGATTCCATTTATTTTAGTCAAAAATCAAGAATGGTATAGATTCTAAAATTTGAAGGTTTCATTTTGGAGACTTATGTAAAAATAAACCGTGAGAGTATCTACGTCTGTATAGCAAACATAAATTGCCTTGGAGTCCGTCCAAAAGTTATGCAGTTCTATTTATTAGTATTTCCAGCAGAGAAATCAAATTAATTGGGTTATATAAAAGAACCGTTTTATTTTACCTATTTATCACAGTCCAAGGGGAACCTCCCATATTTTATTCAAACATTATACCAGACTGTTTAAGAAACATCAAGAATTCGGGAAATTCAAATATTTGGTGTTTGGTATTTCCTGACCGTGAATTTTCAATACAATAATGTAAAATTCCTAGATTTATCGGTTGGGATTAATTCAATATTTTTAGACGTTTGGGCGGCTTATTCTTTTAAATTATTTATTTCTTATTTTACTTTTTATATTTTTTAGTGTAATAAAATTAAACTGAAATAATATAACAGAAAAACTCAAAACGAATAGATTTTATTATCACGGACAAAAAACACACAGTGTTTTACACACTTAAACATAAAAGGAGGCACTCTCACTGTGGAGACGAAAGTGCTGCAATATGGGCATCCCAATCGGAGATGATAGATTGTACACGATATATTTCGCTGACGACCAAGCCATTCTAGCTGAAGACAAGAGTGATATAAGCTACATGCTTAGAAAACTGGAAGATGAGTACACCAAATGGGGCCTCACAATTAATATACAAAAAACTGAGTACTTAGTTGTAGGAGAAAAACCAGAAAGCCTACAAATCGAAATGGGAACTATAAAACCAACAGACAATTTTAAGTACTTGGGAGTCCAAATAACATCAAAAGCAGGAAGTAGCGAAGAAATACATTCCAGGATTGGCCAAGCAAGATCAGCCACCAGACAGCTACACGGACTATTATGGAATAAAAAAATAACACAAGAAAATAAAAGAAGAATTTATAAAACAATAATAGAAAGTATTGGACTGTACGGCGCCGAACTCTGGAAAATAAACCAAAAAAACAAATCAAAAATTAAGGCCATGGAAATGAACTACTGGAGACGATGTTGCCAGCTCACTAGACTTGATAGGGTGAGAAACGAAAATATTTGGAGAAAAATGGAAATCGATCTAGACATAATAGACACAATCGAAGCCAAAAGACTTAACTGGTATGGACACCTTCAGAGAATGCCAGAAAATAGATGGCCAAAAAAAAATAGAAGAATGGACTCCGCCAACTAGAAGAAAACGAGGTAGACCAAGACGATCCTGGAGAGACGATGTCGACGATGCAATGACCGCCAGAGATCTAACAACTGAAGATTGCTTCGACAGAAAACGCTGGAAATTAGGATGCGAGAAGCGGCGCCAGCTGTAGAAGACTCGCTTGTTATATATATAAAAAACACATAGTTAAAGACATCACGGTTCTAAACAGATTTATTACCAGTAGCGATCATAGAATGGTACAAGGTAAAAAAGAAATAAGCTTAAAGAAGGAGAGGTATAAGGTAATTAAAAAGAAGAACAAATCAAAACTAAACTTAGTAGTCCTGAAACAGAAAATAATGTAAACGACTTAAAAAATAAATTAAAAAATGCTTTACTGGAAGGTCAAAACAAATTCTGTTCTAGAACTCAAAAAGAAAAGAAGATTAGCCAAAATACTAAGCAACTAATACAGAAAAGAAGAGAAATGAGAAGCGAGATGGAAGCTAAAGCCGACGAACTACAAAAAATTAAATAAAGAGATATCCAAAGCTGTTAGACAATACACTCGAAAATACAACCAAGAACAAATTGAACATACCATTGAGAACAATAGAAGTATGAAAGTATTGAGAAAAAGACTAAGAACAGGGACAATGCAGATCTCTCTCTTCAATCCTGACCCCCCAGGGGGAGTGTAGTGGTCGACGTAATGTCGTGTATTTTCCGTCTCCAGAGATCTCTGTCTCTGGTCATTTCTTTTAATTCATGCATAGGTCTTTGGCATATTCCTGTAATTTGATCTATCCATCTTGTTGGGGATCTTCCTCGTGATCTCGGCCTTCTACCTTTCCTTGTTTTATGAGTCTTTCCATGTTTTCTGTGTTTGCTCTCATAACATGCCCAAATTATTTTAATTGTTGGAGATGGACTTTACTAGAGAGTCGTTGGCTAATTTTTAGCTCTCTTAAAATTGAATTATTTATTCTACGGTCGGTCCAAGGAATTTTTAACATTCGTCGTCAACAGAACATTTTAATGGCGTCTATCTTTCTTCTCTCCGATTGTCTCAGAGTCCAAGATCCACATCCGTAGGTCAGTATTGGGAATATTAAGCAGTTGATCAACCTCATCTTTATCGCTCTTGAAATTTGACATTCCTTCCATATTTTGGTCATTTTTGCTGTGGCAACTTTTGCTAGATCACATCTACGTTTAATCTCTTCTTGTAATGACCCTGTGTTTGTGATTAATGATCCCAGATATAAGTATGAGCTCACAACCTCGAACCGGTCAATTGTGGTTATATGTGGATGATTGTTGTGTAGTCTATCCACTATCATGATCTTTGTCTTTGATATGTTTAATTGCAGACCAAATATTTGACTTTCGTTTTCGATCAGTCGTATAAGTTCCATCAGCTCTGCTTGACTATTTGCAAGAAGGGCTGTGTCATCTGCAAAACGTAGGTTGTTTAGTTTATGACCATTTATTGAGATGCCCTTTTCCCATCCTTCAAGTGCTCTTCGCATAATATACTCTCCATATATGTTGAATAATTGTGGAGATAGTATACATCCTTGTCTGACACCTCGTTCTGGATGAAACT
The DNA here is from genome assembly GCA_918026665.1 of Diabrotica balteata. Taxonomy (NCBI): domain Eukaryota; kingdom Metazoa; phylum Arthropoda; class Insecta; order Coleoptera; family Chrysomelidae; genus Diabrotica; species Diabrotica balteata. The sequence continues at coordinate 28,088,757 of OU898282.1, forward strand.
CGTTCGAAAGTGTGTCAAGTACTTTAACTGATCCAGTAGTGTGTTCATATAGTTCAGTTATAAGCGTAATTAGATGTTGTGGTACGCCTACTTCTTTTAGTATTCGCCATAAATGTCTCCACTTGACCCTGTCGAACGCTTTACGGTAATCTATAAAACACATGTATAGTGGGATGTTGAATTCCCCAGATTTGCCTTTGGTAAATCCAGTTTGCTCTTGTGGAATTTCTCTTTGAAGGAATGTTTTCAGTCACTCATTGATTATATGTACCATTATCTTGCTGGCATGGGATATAAGAGAGATAGTTCTATAATTTTCGCATTTATGGAAGCTGCCTTTTTTATGTATGGTCGTTATTGTAGATTTTGTCCAGTCTTCAGGCCATTGTTTGGAATGCCATATTTGGTTACAGAGTAGATGAAGTAACTTTACGCCGGTTTCTTCTGTGGGTTTAAGCCACAATGCAGATAATAAAGATTAAAAATAGAAATGGTCATCTTACAACTAACAGAGATAAACGCCTTAAAATAGTTGAAGACTTTTACAAATTTCTGTATACAAGCCAACACAAGGCAAATAACAGAGAAGATCAAGTACCAGAAATATTAACAAGGAAAAAGGGCATTATCAACCAAGGATCAGAAAGCTAAGAATAACAAATCTCCAGGCGAAAATTGTGTAGTTAATGATGCAATCAAAATCGGAGGCACTTGTCTACTTAAGAAAATAAAAAACCTTTTTAGCATGTACCTTTTGGACAGTAATATACCCGACAAATGGCACAATGCTAAGGTCATTTTATTGCACATAAAAGGAGATCCCCATGAAGTAGAAAACTTCTTCTTCTTAGAGTGCCGTCTCCCTACGGAGGTTGGCAATCATAATGGCTATTTTTATTTTAGAACTTGCTGCTCTAAACAAATGAATCGATCTGCATTGATACCAGACTATTAGACTATCTATGATAGAAAACTACAGGCCTATAAGTCTTCTTAGTCACCTATACAAACTCTTTTCAAGAATAGTAATGAATCGTCTTAAGAAAAAACTTGATTTCTAACAGCCAATAGAGCAAGTGGGATTTCGTACCGGATTTGGAACAAATGATCACCTACAGAGCAATAAAACGGTAGTAGAAAAGGCTATAGAATACAATCGAACACTCGTTCTGGCTTTTGTAGATTTTCATAAAGCCTTTGACACGGTAGAATTTGACAAAATCCTGGAAGCACTACAAGCATGCCGCATTGATTACCGATATACAAGGTTAATTTACAATACATACAAGAACGCAACTATATCGGTGAAACTACATGAAAACACGGATCATATCCCAATCGGCAGAGGAGTCCGACAGGGTGATACCTTATCACCTAAACTATTTACCGCAGTACTAGAATATGCTTATAAAAAACTTAAATGGGAAAAGAAAGGCCTGAACATTGAAGGTAGAAGATTAACAAATTTGAAAATCGCAGACGACATAGGTTTGTTCTCGGACAACCTCAAGGAGATATGTACAATGCTACATGAACTTCAGTAAGTGTGTACCAGTGTGGGTCTTAAAATAAACATCTTCAAAACAAAATTCATGACAAACCTAGTACCTAGCAGAAATATCAATACTGGAGACAACGAAGAAGAGCTGGTGGAAAAATACATATATCTTGGACACAAAATAAAGATCACAAGAGACAACCAAACATACGAACTATAGAGAAGAATAAACCTAGCATGGACAGCCTATGGAAAACTCAAAGACATCTTTAAAGGCTACATACCAATTTCTTTAAAACGTAAAACATTTGACCAATGTGTGTTGTCTGTGACGACCTATGGTGCCGAAAATTTGACATTGACAGCTATACGTTCTAAAACGCTGCAAATAGCTCAGAGGAAAATGGAAATGTTAATTCTGAGTATATCGTTTCATGACCGAGTTAGAAATGAAGACTTAAGACGAAGGACAGGAGTCACCGATGTAATTTCCAGAATTGCTACCCGAATCAGTAATAAAAGGTGGACGAAGAGATTGCTTGAGTGGAGGCCGAGGTTAGCCAAAAGAAGTAGAGGAAGACCCCCTAGTCGTTGGACTGACGATCTCAAGAAAATGTCAAGAAATTGGGTGAAAAGTGCTCAAGATAGAGCACAATGAGGAAGGCCTATGTCCAGCAATGGACGCAATGGACGTGTGATGATGATGATGATGAATATTAAAGAATAATATTTACTGTTCCTGCAGAGGCTTTTAAGATCTTTAATCTTTTTAAATTTTCAGAGTAGGCTAGATGATTTAGTCTTTTTGTATGTTTTTTTCTTCATTCCAGGGTTTATTTATTTAAGCGGCGATTTTTAGAAAACTTTTACATATTCTCATTTCTTTTTAAGACATGGGCAACAGCGTGCTTCCAATTTGTGAGACATATGTGATCTACACTGGTCCAATTATTGTCATTAGTTTTGCTTTGACCATATTCTTTGTAAATGAAATGCATTTTTTCTCTTAGCCAGCTCGATATGACAGATTTTCTATCAGTTATCTCTGGAATGCGTTCAATAAGGCGGCTGGGATAAAATGCATTATCACTAACACTATGACAGAATAATGATCAACACGCTGGGGAATGTTCTGGAATAATTTCTCGAAGCAAGTTCATATCTTGATGATAGTCCCCTATTTTCTTCGATATAAAATACGGCCACCATATTGCAGAAAATTAGTATAGCTGTCAATATGGGTGACAATTAGACACTGACCCTTACCTGACGCAATTTTGTCAATAAAACTTTAACAAGGAGATTTCCAATTATTTGTTACTATTTTGTTGTTGTTTAGTTACCAAAACTGTGCCAACTGTATGTCCAGAGTTAACACATCGATGTGAATTTCGGCATCGGAATTTCATTTAGCAATTTATATATCGAATGTTAAGATCATGTAATTCACGGCTTATTTTAGGAAAATTATCCATTTTATTTATTTTACTTAACACAGATTTGAGGGTCGGAGCCCTATTTTTAAAGAAAAACGGATGTACATTTATGCATAGGACATGGCAGGACAGGAGTTGGCATGAAGCATTGGATAATGGAAAATGGTTTAACAAATCCTCTGCATCACTTTTTCGAGCTACCGTCAAAAAATTAGTAAGTATAGCAAATTTGATAGCTAATGTACTATAATTGAGCAGAACAAAGGAAGAAAAAGAAGCAAATTAGTTCAAAAAACACCATCTGAGTCTACCGGATGTTGAATTTCTACACTGAAAATCACACGAAAAGGAGGATATGTGGAAAAGCTATGTGGTAGTAGTTTACCATGCCTTATATCTTCAAATTCCCCGTGACAATGTATAATACTCACTTCAGTCTTCTTTTCAGATAGAAGCCGAAACAACCCTCCGTATGAACACTTCACATGGAAGGTCAGGCAAAATGTTACTTTCGGGTGGTCACGGCCAACCTATATCTTAATATTTATAATGTACGCCGGATCCAGTTAGTAGGTATTTCCTTCTCTTCTATTTACCTTCACTACCATTAATCAATTTCTCTCTACCTGTCACATCTTTGGTCTCCTCTTTTCTTTTTCGTATCGAATTATTGAACCTTTCTACAGAGATCTCGTCTATCGATAGCATCCTGGCCAACACTGCCACATCAGTTAGACATTCACACAGTACTTTAGCCACTAAAAATCCTAAGAAGTGCCTTTGCTGGAACTCTTTTAATATTCAAGGCGTATTTCTCAATATTAGAAGAGATGATCTTCTGAGACACTAATAATTCTCCAACCTGTTCTAACAATTGTCCATATATGACTATGGAATGCGCCATCGAGTCCAGTAACCTCTCGCACTTGGCATGGGTCCGCCAACTTTCGCTATCAGTCTTCACAAGACTCTCAATACCGTTCCTACTCTCTTAGCAACTCGCGTAACGTGCATGGCCATTATGAACTTCCTCCTCTATAAATTCAACTCAAGGTAATCCACTCTACCTTTCTTCAGAACCTGTAGTCCCTCTACACTAATCTTTAACTTAAACTCAAACAGTTTTCGGCACCCTATTAGCCAAACCGTTTTTGTTTTTTTTTTGGATAAGATCCAGTTCTTTTTTATTTATCTACCGTACTCAATCTCTATATTCGTTTAAATCACTTTATTTACTCTTCCTGTTCATTTCTCTTCTGTTTTAGCCAGGATCACGACTGCTAAAGCCAGTGTAGCCTATAAGATGGACAAAGAGAAGTGGCCAGACAACTTGGAGTCAGTCGTTGTATGGTCCAAAAAATATATTATCCCTTCGCAGAGACTGAATCTCATGACCGACGACCAGGATCAGCCGCGAGAAGAATCACAATGGCCAGAGAAGATCGTTCTTTACAACGAACTTCTTTGAAAAATCGGTTCTTTACGGCTAGAGCAATCCAAACCCCTTTTTCAATATGCTCACGATTGGACATTAACCACTTCTACAGAAAGAAGAAGAAATATATATTCTTCTTGATCTTATATTAATTAAGAAGAATTAACACCTAAAGATATTTATTGACATTTTCTCTCTAGATATGTAGTAAACTATGGTTTATTTCGAACATTTGTAAGATTTTATAATACTTAAAATCTTTTCAGATGAACCGACTCTAGATGTTATAGTTTTCAAGGTCCTCGTAGTAACATTCGAAAATAACTCACGCTATAAAAAACCTTTTTTAACGGTAAATGCATTGAGGAAAGTAGAAAATTGATTTTCCATTTTGTTCCATTTATGTTTTCCGCTAATGAACCGTGCAAAATCCCTATAACCTACATAATTTGATATTTTACAGGAACGGTCCGAGAAATCAATAATCCCATTAATTTGTGTATCTATTGTTCTACAATCTACGGTGACATATTTCTTTTCTAAACAGTATGAAACAACGTTTCGCCTACTCTTAGTTAATTAAGCGAAGATAAATTCGTTCTTTCAGTTTAGGTCAGATATCAAATTAGGTCAGACGGTTTATTCATTGTGTTTCCACACCTTCAGTTACTTTGGTATATTGAAAAATCGAATACATATTTATGTTTGTTTTGTTAGCCGATAGCCAAGGAAAAATTCACTTTGAAGGTTTTAATGCTTTTAGAAAATATTATAAGAAGTAAAAAATATGTAAAGTTTAAGAAATATAGAGCACAAAAATAGGGTCTTAAACAAAAGCAGCAGAAACAAAATAAACGCCACAGAAATGGACTACTGGAAAAGAAGCTGCAGAGTTTCCAGAATTGAAAAAATAACTAACGACGAAATCAAAAGACGAATTGAGATAAAGAAAGACATCTTAAATTACATTAAAGAAAAAGATTAACGTGGTACGGACATGTCAGACGAACAGACCCAAACCGATGGATAGCAAAAATAACAGAGTGGAGCCCCATAGGAAAACACAAAAGAGGCAGATCAAGAAGATCTTTCAGAGATGAGGTAGATGAAGCCATGGAAAGAAGAGGATTGGAAGACAGAGAATGGGAGTACAAAGAAGAATGGAGAAAATCTTTGAGAGAAGGGAGACAGCGACATCTGTAGGAACCCCTTTCATATATAGAGCCCTAGAGCATAAAAAAGGGAATGCGTTTGTCTGAAACTATATTTCCCCGGTTTTCTGGTAATATATGACTATTCAGTAGAGATCAACGATATTGCTTTTATCGAGCTGTGAGCCTATATATGTTCATAAAATCGTAACTACCAATTCGCAAATCTATTAAGGATTTGACTCTTCTTTAAGTTTTCTTTAGTCCAAGTTTTAAACCTTTTAAGAGCTTTTCTCCACCGTTCCAGTTTTTGTTCGAAGTCGCTTTCACTATTTCCTACTAACACTACATCATCCCCTGTATTTTGGTTGCTGTCTCCATATTACCCTGTATTTTGGTTGCTGTTTGATCCAGAACTAACGAGAATAAATAAGAACGAAGTATCGAGCCTTGGTGCAATCCTACTTTCACATGAAATTTATCAGTTTATCCCACACCACATTAGTTGTTACTCCCTCATACAACCAACTATGATGAGCTAGTGATTTAAGTAGATTCATTCTTTGAAGGCAGCTCCCTTAAGTTCTCGAATGTGTGGTCTCCAGGAAAGTTTTTTATCGAAAATAATGCCCAGAAGCTTTATTTGGTCTACTACTTGGAGAAAATTTCCATTCAGAGATTGGAGATTCTGTGTTTTGTCTTCTGGTAAAATGAATAACTTTGTATTTGGATGGGGAGCAGTTAAGACCGGATTGACTGGCCCATTTGTTTATTTTACTTAGCGTGTTTTGTAGTGACTAGTGTAGTGCTGGATGTGACCTTTCCATAACAGAATAATATTATGTCGTCAGCATCTATGCCGTATTGTACAGGGTCATTTATGAATGAACTAAAATCGTTAATACTAAAGAGAAATAGTGTGCTGCTTAGGACAGACTCTTGTGGGATACCGTTTGTGGTTGTGTGTTGTGAGGAAGTTTTGCTATTAGTAATTACTTTAAAGGATCGCTCTATAAGAAAATTTTTTATAAACGAATATATAATACCGGATAACTTGTTCTGGTTTAGTATGTTTAGTATCACAGAACTCGGTATAGAGTCAAAAGCGCTTTCGATGTTTATAGCATTTTATATTTAACGTCTAAATAATAATATAAATTCGATTCTATATTTGTCATAGTACACCCCTGGTATGCTAGAAATGTGTTGTCTGTAGAGATTTTTAAATACGCAATAATTCCTTAATAAATAAAGACGTATTTGCTAAGGAAAACAATTTATGGCTTTTTAACTTTAACGTTCCCAGAAAAATATTGCAAGCCTGGTATTCTTTTTTCTAAAGCGTAGTAACGTCGGAAGTTTGAACGAGTTTGAGTAAAGTATTTGTTGATTTGACAATATGGCAATGGTTGTACGGGGAAAAGAGAGGCGGTATCTATCCGGCAGGTTGAGATCGAGGTCAAGAGAGGAGTGATGAAGAATTGCTCGAAGGGAAAGGTCGTTTAATTGTGATGTGGTAACTCGGCATTAATTCGCCAAAAATGGTGGAATTTTCACTCTATGTAATATGTCGTATTTGAAAGAGTGACCACTAACCACTGTTTTGATTTTGCTAAAGATTTATATTAAATGAGAAGTGAACAAGTTTAGTTCCTGCTTTCTTTTCGTTTTTTTGAGAAATCCAGTTTCTTTCCAAGATGCCTCCTCACCTCACGTAGAATGATATTGGAGAGTTTTGATTTAAATGTGCCAGTGTACCAGTTTCAGCCTCCAAGAAAGTTTTCCGTTGATGAATGGTCAGTTACATACCCCACAGATACCTATTAGCCAGTTGTTCAAAAGTTTAAGTTAACATGTGTGAACTGAGGTAACATTTACGTTATTAATTTTTAAAGTAAAAATAGACATTTTCTTTTAAAAAGACAAAATTTGCTTTCTTTTATAAATTATTTAAAAAAAATTGCAATTAAAATAAATATTATGTTAGGGCGTGGTTTAAACTGTCATGTCATAATTTTATCCTGTTTTAAAAATGTTTGTTTTGACGTATGACAGTTTAATGTTGAATCTGTTGTAAAAGATATTTTGATTTTATAGTAAAGATTAAATTTTATTTTTAACAAAAGGATATCCATAAAATTTTAATCTAATTTGGCCACGTTATTTACTAGAAACCCTTTTGAAGGTTTTTGTAACCTCTTTGTAAACAGATAACATGTAAGTTTCTTTATTTGTATTTGACAACTATTTTTATATAGTATGCCTTTTGTATAAGCTGTATTTTTAAAAAACTGTTTGTTTGAGACAATAAAAACGTTAGATTTGTTTCTCTAACCTATTTTTTTATTTTTATTTAGAAAAATCTCCTAAACCCTTTTTATGTATTTTAGAAATTAAGGAAGAAAAATTTTTTCTTTCCTTCAGTAAACTAGGATCCTTCAAGTGGCGCCCTATATTAAATTCCTTGAGATGTTCCTAGTCTATTTTTGATTTGTTCGTTGTATCAATTGCCCAGGAGATTTACGTAAGTATCCCTTTGTCTTCATTTTAGTTGATACCCCAATCCAACAACCAACTGAGTGTCGTTCGCACTTGTTACGATTATTTTGTTTGCCCAATCTTCTACCCCTCATGTTCTTACCCTGAGGTAAGCAAAATGTTGTCGTTACATGTTAAGGAATATTGCAATGACTTCATTTTTGTTAGATAGCGCAGTCGCAATTGTTGATTGCAGAAGTACAAGATTGTCCATGGTGCATCGATTTGGTCTGAAGCCTGATTAAAATTGGTCGAGGATTTTATTTTGTTCAAGGTACCAAAGTAATATTTTATTAACCATTTTTTGAGAGATTGGCCTATATGAGTTCAGCGTGTTTAGGGATTGATCGCATTTTTTGATAGGAATCGTTAGGGATTATTTCCATAGTGATGGGAATTTTTGGGAAGACTAAATGTTGTTCAACAGTTGTACTTTCTCGTATGTATTTAAGTGAAGATTTTTTAAAAGATAGTGGGAATATCGTCAGAGCCTGCAGCTGAGCTTTTTGTTGAAAAATGGCATCGTTTATTTCTTGGAAACTGAAAGGTATATTAATGGAATAACTAGTATTGCAAGTTTTTTGAGTAGCATCAATTTCGATATGTGGATTAGTAGGATTATTCGATTTATTGAGAAAGGTTGGGAAAACATATCACGTTTTTGTTGGTCATCTGTAATTATTTTGTTCTGAATGGTAGGAGCTAGAATTTTGTATGATGTGTAATGTCCTTTCATTCTCTTTATTTTTGACCATACTTGAGTCGGTACGTTATCTTTGCTAATAGAGCTGATAAAATTATTCCATGAATTTTGTTTACTGTTATTTATTTGGCGTTTTGTTTTTGCTCTGAGTCTTTTGAAATCTATTAAGTCAGCTAGAGTGCGAGATTTTCGGAATCTGTTTAAAGCTCTTTTATTTTCTTGAATTGCTGTTTTGCATGAGTCATTCCATCAGGAACGTGTTTTTTTATTGGGTTTATTTTGTATTTTCCGATACACTCCTCTGCATTTGACTGCATTGTTAGTAATAATAATGGGAAAATGATTGCTATCGAAAAAGCTGTCTAGAGTATGCCAAGTTAGTAACGGGTGTATTTTGGGATCACATAAGCTTAAGTCTATTGATGAGAAGATTCCTAACAGGATATGAAAGTATATACTATTTCCCACATTTAATAAGTTGATATTAGTATTGTTAATGACATTTTCGATTATTTCACCAAAATTTTTATGCAATTTTGTCAAAATTTTTATGCAATTGAGTTTGCCAGGGAAAGTACTGTCAGTTTACAAATAATAAAAAATGCGATTTTCGAAAATGGCTATTTTTTAACAGCTTTATCTTTGAATTTACTTAATAAATTGTAATTTACAAATTCTTGTTTAAAAGGTATTTAAAAATCCTTCAATTTACCTGTTTCCACAAATTTTTTTCTTTGTTTGCTTACATTTTGACAATTAATGGAAAATCAGAATCAGTCTCTTTTACTGCAAAACTTAAACATAAACTTAATTTTAAACAACTTTTTCTAGTTGTTATAATATTATCGTTTTTTTTTTGAGTAAATGAAAATTAGATGAAAAGTTCATGTGCTATATTTATTTCCAAGGTAAATTTTGCGCTTAGAGCACCACAAATAACGTTATCATGCATGAAAACAATAAATAGAAAACATTGTTTTTGCAGAGCAGTTTTGCAGACCAGGTGTTCAGAGTGTTTGCCACATTTACTTAATTAAACATTCAAAGGAGAAAACTAATAATATATAGATTGTCTGTATTTGCGTCACTAAAGTGACTAGTCTGTACAGGGTAGAGGGGTTTTTCAAAGGAGAAAACTAATAATATATAGATTGTCTGTATTTGCGTCACTAAAGTGACTAGTCTGTACAGGGTAAATTTACAACATCGATGCCATACTTCTTTGTAAACTTGTATTAAAATAAACGTCAATTCTTACTACTTAGCCTAATCCATCTTTTGTGTTGAGGATAGCTTAAGTATTAATGCCCACTAACGACCCTGCCTAGCTTCCTTCTGCTACTGGTTCTCAAACATAAATAATATTTGCTACAACATACTTGGGTTAAATTAAAATAAAATAGAAATTAAGAAATGCCTTTTATTTATGTCACACAAGCGGTTTGTTTTTAACTATACAGTATGTGCTAGCGATAAAAATCAGTTGTTTATAGATTTAAATAAAATCGAATTAAAGAAAACTAATAACTAAGTTGAAAATAAAAGAAGTCATTGTATTTAATTTCGTGTGTAAGTAATCGTAATTGTACACCATTATATTTAGTTCCTTTTCTGTCAATCGCTGTCACATTTAGTTTCTGCTTAACTATCATCATCCTTATCATTATTATCGTCACTGTCATTACTATCTCCGTTATTTATAATAATTGGTTCGGTATCATCCAACAAATTGTCAATTTCATACATTTTTTTTTCTGTTGCTATTACGTGGTTTGCGTAGTTTTTCAATTTCTCTGGCATAAAGACCTGATATGCTGCTGTAATTGAATTTCGCATTAAAGCTTCTTTAAAATTCGCGTTTAGTACAGCTGTATACCGTATTACTTCACTTCAAACCATTTCGATGGGATTGAGTTCACAGTGATAGGGTAGGAGCCTCAGAATTTTTACATTGTGCTTTTTGGCAATATCTTCTATTATGTACCTGTCATATTTTGCTTTGAAAGCCTTGACTATATCAAGTAACTCGCATTTTAGGTAGTCTTCTTCAAAAAATACGTCCTTTGACAGAAGTCATTCTTGAATATCCTTTTTAGTGTTGAACTGTTGGGAATTTGTTCTGACTTTCTGCTGTGATAGGAGGCATTTCCATTACCACAAAAGTTTTATCTGGCAAATTTAGCTTAAGTTATTTTCGAACCAATCTTCGAAGTTCGGTCCATCCACTTTGTCGTGGTAGTCCTAAGTATGTTTCTTTGCCAAAAACGTGAGTTTTTTTCCATCCACAAATCCACTGGTAGATCCTGCGTGCAATAAAACTAACCGTGCACCACGAGCTGTTGGAGCTTTTAATCCTGTTGTCAAACCACTAACAAAAGCATCGCGATGAGATGTAATTGTTTTATCAACCCATTCTTTCACGAAATGATTTCTAGTTTTTCAATCAAAATTGAATTTCTGCCACGTTTCATAAACACAAAATCCATATCACTCAGCAAGCGATGTAGCGTGGCCCGTGAAAAGTTGGGCAAAGTTTCTTTGACATTTACAACAGCTAATATAGTATTTATTGTTGGTGATACGTTGTCACGAAAAAATTGATGGACTGTTCTCCGAATTTAGCCCCTGACACCTTAGTCGTACTTGTTGTCACGAGAATTACCAACCTTTCGCTTCTTGGCCTGCTCTTTGGAGATTGTAATCCAGCAGGCGATGAATATTCCTGTCGTATGTGAAACAGAGTCTTTTCGCAAACACCACTTATTTCTGACACTTTCCTAATTATACTTGATACAGAATTGTTGTTATCCTGATTAAGTTGATAATTAATAATATTTATTAGTATCTACTTCTTTGAAAGTTTCAGAGCTTTTCCACGTTTCCATTGAACAATTTTCTCCATTTTACGGTAAAAATTCGGCGTCAAATATAACAATAGCCAAAAACAAAAAATAACAATAATTGCCAACAGCAAATCACAATAACAGCCACTAACAAATAATAACAATAACAAAACAGTAACAGTATATCCAAGATGGTACAAGTAATAATAATAGAAGGAAAACGGAATCCGGGCCGTAGAAGAATGTCATGGTTGCGGAATTTGAGAGAGTGGTTTGGCTGCACCACTAATGAACTCTTTAGGTCAGCCGTAAACAAGGTCAGAATAACCTTGATGATTTCCAATCTCCGATAGGAGTGGCACAAAAAGTAGAAGAAGAAGACAAATAATCGTAACTCGAATATGTTTACGCGTTCCGAAGAACAAATAAAGACTAATTAAGGCCCTGGATGTATCAAGCTTTTAAACATATTATGTACAAGAATTACTCTAATTGCTTCTTAATTACTGAATAACTTGGAAGAAAATATTTGAAAAACTAATAAAAGATAAAAGTTGATAAGTTACTATTAAAAACAAATAATGTATAGTATTATGTAAAAATATTAGCAAACGATATTTGTAAATTACATAAAATTGTACTTGAGAACTCCTGGTTTATTCCGTTTATTTTGAAAGATAGAAAATAGAGAGCCCCATCGTTCACTGTATAAAACTGGCAACGTTTTGGCGAAATTCCCATAAGGTTAGCATTGCATATCTTACCCTGTACAGACTAGTCACTTTGAGACAAAGTATAGTGAGGAAGTCACAGAGGTTATGAATGTTAACTTAATGCAGGAAATAAATCTACGTATATTTTTAAGAATTAGGTACTTTTATGTGTCTTTCAATAATAATTCAGATCCTTTATAAAAAATTTTATTATGTAATATTTTACAAATGTGATATATGACGCACCCAAATAATATTGGAATACGTCAATAAGCTTCCCTAAGAATATAAACCTGCGTCTAAATTATGTAGGTTTTTCGTAAAATAAGTGACGCATTTTTCCACGACGCAACGTCTGACCGTCTGATTTGAGAGTTAAAAATAAAATTAGTCATGACGATATACATTATAACGTAAAGGGATCAAAAACGTTCACTTTGGCAAGACACGAAACAAGGTTTTAGTGGAGATGTTCTAGAAATCTACGAGTGACTGAAAATTATGCATTCCACAAATAGTTGTCGGTACTCTTTTGTGGAAAATGCGCTTTGAAAATCTTTTCGCTACTATTTTTTATACACTTAACTCTTAATATAAGAATATTTTCTTCTTTTGCTTTCGAAAATGTTTAGTTTAAAATAGATTAAAAAAACTTTCTTCGCGTCGATGCGTTTTCTGTTTTAGAGAATTCCAAAATGAGTACTAATAAACTAATAAAACAACAATAATTCACAAAAAAATTGAGATTTTTCTTTCGAAAAATCAACTGTAATGGACTACTTCAAAGAAACTAATACGAAAAATATAGTAATTAAAAAAAGTTTATTACATACATGTTGTTAGAAACATAGTTGTTAACAAATTCCTCAACCTCTTTCGTTAAAGACTATAAAGTGTAAACACATACCAAAAATATAGGTATCACTTGAAAAAGTCACTTTTATAAAAAAAAATGTAGAAGTTTTGAAAACAAAGTTTTCAGTATTCTATTGTTACATAAAATGAATTTCCATCAAGTAACGGTCGAATCCATCACTTATATGTAGAGACTGGATTATATGCAAAATGCATGTGCATATATATGCAGCATATTTGTGAGTTTCTTTATGGTTTTCTATACATATTTAGATAATAGTTTCTTGGAATTATTCATAGCATGTACTAGGTAAGGTAACTATGAAATAATTTTATTACAAATATATACTAAATCTACAAGTTTTATTGTTTGGGAATTATTTATCAGAAGAATAAAGCCAACATGTAGGTATTATACAGTAAATTCGTGTTTAAATTCTCTTTACCAGCTGACAAAGCAACTTGTGATTGTGAATATTGTGCTTATAAAATAAAAATAATTTCTTTTTTGAAAATATGCCGAAAGTAGCGAAACAAAAATCAAGTCTATTGCGGAGTTGGGTTGGTGGCAACAGCGAAATGAATATTATAGACAATGAAAGTGTTTTCTGTACTATTTGTGATAAAAAGGTGAATCCACTTATACTAAACATGTAACAGTTTGACGATTGGCGGTAGTTTTAGTTTCGAGAAAAAAATATAAGTTATCTTAAAAATTTGTCCATATTATTGCATTAGACTTCTATTTTCTAAACCGTTTTATTACAGATTCCATGTGAAAAAAAAAGTTCAAATTTTCTCAACACCTGAAAACGACTCTCCACCAATATAAACTATATAAGGACTTCAAGAAACCACGCCAGCAGCGTCTGCAGAACAACATTATTCAAAATGATAGCCCAAAATTTGACGAAATGCCCCTGAATATGCTCTAGGAAGCGAAAGTACTTGGGCAAGATTTAATTAATAAAACAGTGCTCGATATCTGCCTTTCATTTTATCAAAGTTCATTGATTCGAGCATTCAACTTTATATCAAATCTGATTCTGGCTGGATGATGTCAGACATTTTATGAATACATCTCAAATTGTTTTTATCCCTGGATAATTGAAAATAAAATACAGTTGCCAGTGATGTTATTCCTAGATGGCCATAAATCTCACATTAGTGTCGAATTATAGGAATTTTGCAGGGAAAAGCAACTACTCGTGTATTGTCTATGGCCGAATGCCACCCATGTATTGCAACTTGGCGACGTCGCCATGTTCAAGCCGCTTAAAACTGCTTGGAAAAGAATTATACGAGAACATAAGCAAGCCACTAACAATTATGTTACAAAAGTCACATTTGCCCCATTATTTCAAAGAGCATTTGAACAACCAAAAAATGCAGAAATAATAAGGAATGGCTTCAGATGCTGCGGTTTATATCCATTAGACCCAATGCCGTCGATTACATCAAACTTATATCATTCAGAAGAAACGAAATATTTAGAAAAGAGGTAAACATAAACACTAACGAATTAGAACCAGCCGAGGAACTCGGCCAAATATACAAATTTTGTACAAATAAAATAGGAAACAGTGTCTTAAATGATACTGAACCCTTACTCAATTTAACGGAATCAGTTATGGACCAGTTGCCTATCCAATTCGATGACTACTTATTTTGTAATATATTCAGTATATAATTAGAATATATTTAGTCTCAAGAATTTACGGAAACTTTTTATGAAAGCAAATCAGAAAGCTGGACTCATTCGAGTGAAGATGGAAAAGAAGATATAAGATTAGTTTCAAATAAAGGTGCAGAATCTAGAATTCATGAAAATATGGTATGTGAAAGTAGGGGAAATGACGAGAACAAAAAGACTGCCAATGATACTGATAAAACTAATAATAATACTGATAGCCAAAAAGATGAAAAGAATATTACAGGCAAACGCATAAATATTTTATCTGATATAAAGTTAGTCTGTGGTAAAAAGGGGCCCATAAATATATTTAAAGAAAATATAAATAATCAAAAGAAGGAAATACAAAAAATTGTTGAAAATTAGACTGAAAATAAAATTTCTAATGAAGGGATTAAAAATAATGTCCAAGGTGAAAACGAAATATGGAAGAAACATCTACATTGGTCAAGAGTGGAAAAAACTGGACATAAAATCAAATCAAAAACAGCAATGCCTTTCGCACTGATATCTAAGGAATGGAAAAACTATTATGATAACAAAGAGAGGGACAAAACGGGTAAATTACAAAAAATACAGGCAAGAAAAGAAGAACAGAAACAAAAATTGGAAGAAAAGAAAAACAACAAGCTTAATCGCGTTAAGAAGAAAAGGGTATTAAACATACAAAATATCCATATGGAATTAGTAAGTAAAGAAGAAATAATTCTGGCTGATGTAGAGAACCATAATGTGCCTGATAACAAACAAGTGATGTTTGAAATAGGTGATTTTGTTATGGTAAAATATGATGGTCAACATTTTCCAGGAAAAATTACCAATAAAGATAGTAGTGACTATGAAGTAACAAGAATGGTCCAAACTTCCAGTGGAAAATTGTGGTAATGGCTCCAAACTGCAGATCAAATATGGTATTCCTCAGAAAACATTTTGTTCAAAATTACAGAACCTAAAAAAGTTAATGCTAGATGGTTTTACAATATAACTCCCGTACAATGTAAGGGAAAAATTAATCTCTCTCTCTTTGTCAACCATTATCCATCCACTCCTGAATGTAGGTATCTCCCAATTGCTTTAATATATCTCTATCTTGTGCCAATCTAATACACTATTTGCTTGCTACTGCTCTTATGTCGTCTTCCCATGCTTCTTGTTGTCGTCTTCATTCTAGCATTCTCCGTGTCCACCTGTTGTCATTATATCGGGCTACGTGACCAGCCCAGCTCCTTTTCATTTTTGTAATTTTTTCCACGATATCCCTAATCTTCGTTCTACGTCTTATCCAAGCTGTCTCCAAGCCGTAGGTACAAATTGGTAGTATGCATGTGTTATACACATGTCCAAACAAACTAATAGCGATGTAAAATAGAAATGGTATACATATTTCTATATTTGTAATGATCATATAAATATAATACCCACAATATGTGTCTACAAGTTGTGTTCATTTACTGGATATGTGTTGTTTATTCATTAGATTCTGCTGTTCACTTACTGATGTTTTGAAAGTTTTAAAATTTTTTGTACAATAACTTAAAATGAGTATAATAAAAACATATTTGGCAATTAGTATATAATAATTTCATTAGTTTTGAGTTAGAAACTTCCACAAGTTGTCTACCTTATCCTTACATGTTCATTTATTGGTGTTTTTACCCTACACGTTTTACAGTTTCTGGTTCCTTATCACAGACTCTGCAGTTTAAGTCTCCATTGTAAATACCTATTTTATTCAGAAATTATATTACCGGTGCACTTCTAGGTGCATATGGAGCAGTTGCTCTGTTTTTATTCATGGTCCAAAAATAATATATATCTGTTCCACGTTGTCTTTATCAAAAATGTTTTTGGATAATTTTGTCTTTGACTCTTTAGAGTTTATTATATATTATATGTTTATATGTATTATCGCTTACAAATTCTTGATTCTGCCGTGATTTCTTTACTATAACTATACATTTACAAATAAAATTAGAAACAAAACTGATCTGTGTGATAAAACGCATGGTGCTTGGGAGTATATTAATATTAATGCTTAGTAATAAATGTTGCTGATGTTAGCTAGTGTAATAACAGTCAGCAAATCAAACTAAAACATTGAAAGCAAATAATTAATGCTATATATTAAAAGCTGTCGTAAATTATTAATGGAATCCATGTTCAGGTCTCTATAAACGATCGATCTAAATTTAACCTATCTATAATAATTAAATTTCGTACGTAAAGATATATTAAGCAGTTATTATATTTTTAAGTCTAGGATTCTTTATGTTTATAATTATTTTCATTATCATATTTTTTGTACCCAGAGTGCGTTTCTTTTCTATGGTGTGCCTTTGGTTTCCTAGGCCCTAAATTTAACATTATGATAACATGAATGATCATACTCTTATAAGCGACATACCACAGCTCGTGGAAACGCGCGCTTCGCTGGTTCACATCGGCAAAGGGAAACAGAAAATATATACAGTGAAACCAACACCGAGAACACCGTTAGCACCCCATGTTGGTGTGACATACTTTTTGATTAATTACTATTTAACTGGGAATGAGCCACAATTAAAGATAAAAATACGTTTATTGACGTTTCAATTTCCACTTCGGAAATCGTTCTCAAAATACAAACAGTAAATTAAACAAATTTTGTTTTTTGTTACATAGTGAAAAATTCTTCTAATAATTTAATTTTATCTGACTCATTTATATTGACAATTCAGACATACATTATGAATTTTAAAGTAGACGACTTTAAAATGATATTGCCAATATTGTTGAGTTGCGCTCCTGGGACGACTTTACTTATAAGATAGTTCATTCGATTACATGAAATCAGCTTTAACTTGAGAATATCCGTCAGAAAAAATCATAGCATGTAATTCGTCTTTAAAAAGACAAACACATGACATGGTTACAGTAAAATTTTCCTGTTAGTGATTCCATAGTAAATTATGAGGGAAAAACCAGGAAAAAACCTCATAATAAAACCAGGAGAAGAGAAGTACGCTGTCTGTTTTCTCGGACCATGGAGAAAAAGGAGCAGGAGGACAGAGGAGGAAATTGAACCAGGAATCCGAAATTGATACATTGTCTGAAACATTTTCTAATTTACGGTAATAGGTATGGTTATTTATAAATCTTTAGTTTTTTATTTTAGTTGATCATTGAGTGGCAAGATCACCTCTCTGAAATGGTGGTTAAGGTTTTAGACGGAACACGGTTAATCCGGCATTACCCTGGGGTCTTCTGGCTTAGATCCTACTCGGCCGAAAGATGCCAGGGTGTCTTGTTACGTGACGTAGATGTCCAAAAAAGATTTCCCCCACCGTTGCCTGTCAGAATTCAATGGATACCTTCTTAGGCTCTTACTGGAATCTGGCAATACGGCATTAAAAAAAAACTTAGCTACATTTCTAGTCTGATATTTTTTTATATGGTATACAGGTTCTTGTTAAATTGATTTTTTCTGTTTTGCCCCTTTACGATTTAGGTTTTAGGGGGGAGCCCGGTGGAAGGAGTGGCAAACTTTTTTGAGTTTTCAAAATTGACGTTCTTAGCAAAATTCAGTTTGTTCGTATGAGACTTAGAGGTTCAGTGGCATTTTCGTTTCTGACGACTGGAGTATATTTGTAAACCAAGTAAAATCATTGTGGGTGACTAGCTTGAGTAGAATAATTAGTTACGAGAATTGGAAAATTTAATTCAAACATCTGCATGTGGGCGAATACAGTTTATAAACATGCACGATCTTTATTTTTTTGCACATACTATTCTATGCAATAAAAGAAAAATACCTTTGTAACATTAAATTGCTTTTTGTACTTTAAATGCTTTATTGTACTTGTATTCTAAGATGCTAATAATTAATATAATAATATACTAATCGTTTAAATAATTTTTTTTAACTAAAAAATATTGCTATTTGATGACCTTCAGTTCCTTTTTTTTCCAAGACATATTCTCTACGGATGTTGGCTGTTATGCTAGTTCACATGATCTTGTTAAGTGCTGATCCAAACAGAACGTTAGTTATTATTCTGATACACTTATTATTACCTGTTATATTATTTGGAGAATACTGCATTTTAAGTTTCTCATCTATCTATCTACAACCCTTTTTATATCCAAATTCTGATATAGGTCTCCCTCTCTGAGGTCCATTTTTCTTTATCCATTGCGATTTTCATACGTCTTGGACCGGTATGTCTATGTAAATCATCTGCCCACTGCATCTGTGGTCTTCCTTTGGGTCGTTTTGCTTCCGATTTTCAGTGCAACTTGTTTGTTCCATCTATCATCATTCTCCCTGATGTTATGTCTATTACTTCTTCTATTTTATGATTTGTTACAAACATATGTAGTTTGACACCTGTTATATCTTATTAGTGTATTGTATTTCTGTTGTGATATTCTCTGAGGTGTTACTTATGGTTTTTGTTTTCTTATATTTCATTTTAAAACCGACCTTTGTTATTTCTCTATCTAGTTCCAAAAACATATTCCTTATCTCCTCTTCGCAGCTTCTTACCAGGTAGACATTATCAGCGTATTGTTGATGACTAATATATTTATTTATTCTTATTTATTTCTCTTGACAATTGAGTTTCCAGAACACATCCTCTAGGGATTGATAAAACAGTTTTTTGTGTCACCTTACCCTTAGTCAGTCCTTAATTAAGTGCTTGAGTATCTAATATTTTTTTCATTTTTTTTCTTTTTTATTTATTTTTCAACAAAAAACGCTACTAGATCTCTACGTCACTCTCAATTTATTGGTAAAAAGCGAAGGTTTCTTAACTTTCATTATTCTATAATGAAAGTTAAGTGGCATCCTCTTTTTATCTTCTTTTTATTATCTGTGGTACCAAATTCGAATTTTAAAAGCTGGTTTCGAACCCGCGACTCGCTTTTCACCAACCATCCAGCTGTCGTTCGCATTACATCAACTGGGCCTTCCTAGCTAAATTAAAATAAAAAAAGGTTACAAGTTCATGCGTCTTAACTCGTGTTTTTGTTTTCTGGTATATGCATATATGTCAATAAGTTCAGTATGTATGTAGTCTCTCATAATAATTGAAGCCTATTATTTGTTTCCATGGTACTGTTTAGGATTAAACTTGAGAGGTCGCTGGTTAAATTATATCAGATAAATAATTATAACGAAAAATGCAATATTGATTGGTACATAAAATTGGTGAAAATAGCAACTATAAATTGTCAATAAGTTATGAAATCAACTGGTTTACTCATTATCAATGTTTTGTACAAAGAATTATAAGGCTTACCCTTTGGTTCTACTGATGAGTTCGTACGAGGCTGAAGAGTTGGTCGGTGGTACCGACGCTAGCGTCGCCGTC
Source organism: Diabrotica balteata (assembly GCA_918026665.1). NCBI lineage: Eukaryota > Metazoa > Arthropoda > Insecta > Coleoptera > Chrysomelidae > Diabrotica > Diabrotica balteata. The sequence continues at coordinate 28,108,976 of OU898282.1, forward strand.
GCCCGAGGCTCAGCACAAGAACCGTCCAGAACTAGATGCGTGTCGATCGATCGTTGTCTCACGAAGAAGTGCCAATCTTGAGGGTTTGAGAGCGTTTCGGGCACAAACCAGCCTCTAAATGTGGGGTGGTCACCAGCTCGTAGGCCGGGCATGCCATAAATCAACCATTTGTTTCAATCTTTCTGACATAGAATACAAAGAAAAAAACCCAATTCTGCGTACTTTAACATGATAAATGAGAGCCAGTTTAAGTTTTACGAACTCACAGGAAATAATATATTTCAAAAAGGTTTTTTAAAATACAGCACCAAATTAGATCACATTACAGTACCGTAACAGAAAAAATATTAACTGTAAAATTATGAAATGAATTCGCACATACTTTCCCAAACAGGTACCTATCTAAAATTTTCAAATTCTTGCATATGCAGAGCTTTAGTCACATGATGTACTACGATATTATGAGAATGCAGTAGTAACACCACATTGCGAAAGCTTTCATATGTTGATTTTCATAATCCTATGCCTTCACAATCTACACAACCTACACAGCATTAAAAATAGCAGTAAGTAGATTCGAATTCTTAGCTGGAGATCTAGCTATACGCTGCATAATATGTGTTGCTTACTGTTGAATAAGTATTCGGCTTTCTATGTTGTGTTTTCCGTAATCTAAATCCTGCTCTAGAGAGAAAATTCCTGCTGTTTGTAGCAACATGATATCGCTAATCTATTACTCAGTTGTATTAATATTTTTTAATGATTCATATTATTCATTTTTTTACATCAGCTAGTCAATATATGAGTTGATTATATGAGTTGAATCTATTGAGACCTTCCACTTCACCGGTCGATACCACTATATTATCTGCATATTTTACAAAATTACAAAAATGTCATCGTGTACATCTTCGAGTCTTTTGTTGAATTTTTCTTTTAAGTTAACCCTATATATAGTAGCGGTGAAAGAATGTAATCCTGACACATTTCACTTTTTACGGAAAACTCTTACCGCTCTTACTCATTCTTGCTTTCAAAGATTTGGATCTTGTATCTTATTTATCACCAAAGATTTGGTTTTCTTTAGGTTTATTTTATAGTCTTAATTGTTAAATAATAATTCAAGCGTCGAATAGTTGTTGCAGATCCTCCAAAGTCTTCGCAAATATTACAGTGACATTAACATATCTCACTCGGCAAATGGCAGAAAGATACCTTTTCAGGCATATCCAACAGATCAGAGTATTGAATCAGATCGACGACAAAAGCAGGAACAAAACTCATCTAACTAATGGACCATCTCAACCAAATCCTGCGAGAAATCACAAAGTTATGAAGTAATATGTCTTCCACCGATGAAAACATAGTGACCCAAACAGCAACATATCTATGCAAGCTCCTCAAAGCCAGTTTAGCATGGGGGTTCGTACCGGAAATATGGCAAAAGGTTAAAGTCATATACTTGCCTAAGGTAGGTAAAGTATCAGACCTAACACCAAAGTCATATAGACCGATAAGCCTATCTTCTTTTTTATTAAAAACGTTGGAAAGGCTTCTTGATAGGTACATCAGAGATGAAGTGCTAAAAGATAATCCTCTAAGTAATCGTCAATATGCATACCAACCTGTTAAATCTACGGACTCTGCGTTGGATGATCTAAATGGACTTATCTCAAAGTCAATGGAAGACAAAGAGATAGCAATAGCCGCCTTCTTAGATATAGAAGGGGCATTTAATAATGTTACCACCAGATCTTTGATAGGAGCTATGAGTAGACGAGGCGCACCTGCGGTAATATGCAGATGGATAAGGGCATCCCTAGAGAATAGGATAGTAATGTCCACTTGGGTGAAGCAACCATCAAAGCAGAAGTAGGTGGAGGCTGTCCACAAGGAGGAGTTCTATCTCCTCTACTTTGGGCAACCTTGGTAGATGATCTGCTCAGAAATCTGTCCACAGAAAGCTTCTATTATCTAGGATATGCTGACGATATAGCAATCGTCGTCATGGGCAGGTTTGCTCAGGTGGTGTCTGGGAGAATGCAAGCAACCCTAAATATACTTGACGACTGGTGTAAAGAAGAGAGACTAATAGTCAATGCTCAGAAAACACAAATTGTTAACTTCACCAAGAAAACAGCACTACAAGGCCAAAAACCTCCGGTGCTGGGAAGAATAGAGATTTCATTTGCCAAAGAAACAAAATACCTTGGGGTATACTTTGATCATAGGCTTACATGGAATACTCACATTTTAAAAACCACACAGAAAGCTAGTCTCTCCCTGGGCAGATGTAGAAGAATGTGCAGTAAGAATTGGGGACTTAACCCCAAAATGACTCTATGGTTATACACAAGGGTTATTAGACCCATGATAACCTATGGCTCGGTGACGTGGGGCCATAAAAACAACTCCTACTGCATCGTTGGAAGTCCTGTTGAATTTACCACCACTTCATATCTTTATACAGGGCGAAGCCAGATCAGTGATGCACAGATTAATCCATAGTCAGCGACATATAAGCCAAATGCATGGTACTGACAACAGAAAGCTAATAATCGAGGAGCTAAAAGCCGATATTGTGATGGGGAAACCTATCGATGCAACAGCTACTAGATATAGCTTTAACAATAAATTCACAATTAAGATACCAGGCAGGAAAGACTGGAATAAAGGTGTACCCATACAAGCTGCTGCTACCTGGTACACGGATGGCTCAAAAACATCGGAGGGTGTTGGAGCCGGCATAGTAGGGACAAATCAAGGGATACATTTCCCGGTAAGTATATCTAAGGATGTGACAGTTTTCCAGGCGGAAATAACTGCAATCCATCACTGCGTGGAAGAAATAGAAATGCAGGAAAGAACGTTCTGTTCAGTTGCCATCTTCACAGATAGTCAGACAGCGCTTAAGGCACTCAATTCTGTAGAGGTCAATTCTAAGCTAGTATGGGATTGCGTGTATGCCCTAAATAAACTAGGAAACCGTAGCAATGTTACGGTAGCCTGGGTACCGTGGCACGAGGGTCGTAAGGGCAATGAGAAAGCAGATGAAATGGCCAAACAAGGCTCATAAATGCCATTCATTGGACCGGAACCCTTCTGCGGCGTTGCAAAGTCAGTAACAAGAACGGCTACAAAGAAGTGGGTAGCTCACAAATCTCTGGAATGGTGGAAGAATTCACCAGGACAAAGACAATCGAAACAGTTCATTAGAGAACATTCGCCAAAATTTACGGCAGACCTAATTAGCAAAGACAGGAAAACAGTCAAAGCCATAGTAGGTCTTCTAACAGGGCATTGTAAGCTGAATAGGCACTTGAAGCTAATGGGATTATCAGATGATGACCTGTGCAGATTCTGTCACCTCGAAGAAGAAACAGCAGATCACATTTTATGTCAGTGTGACAGTCTGGCAAATGTGCGGTTTTTTGCATTAGGAGAAGAAAATCCACCGTCAAATAGCTACAAGGAAAGTACAGTCTCGAAGCTACTAGAATTTATAAAGAGGGTCAGGCTAAAGAATGTTATCTAGGACTTCTTCTTCTTCTAGTTCCTATCCGTTTCGGATGTTGGAAATCATATTGGCAATCATAACCTTGCTCGCTGCGGCTCGAAACAGCTCCGTTGAGGTTTTCTTAAACCATGTTCTTAAATTCCGCAGCCATGATATTCTCCTTCTACCGGGTCCTCGCTTACCTTTGACTTTACCTTGCAATATAGACTGTAGCAGGGAGTAACGGTGCTGATTTCTCATAACGTGTCCCAGATATTGCAATTTTATGCGTTTGATCGTAAACACAATCTCTGGTTCCTTCTTCATTTTTCCTAGAACTTCCTTGTTCGTGATCCTTGCTGTCCATGATATTCTCAGCATTCTTCTATAAAGCCACATCTCAAATGCTTCAAGTTTTTTAATAGTGGCGTCTGTAAGCGTCCATGCCTCCGCCCCGTACAACAACACAGAGAAAACATAGCATCTCAAATGTCTCATTTTTGTATCAAGGGATATGTTGTGACTTTTGAAGATGGCGCTCATTTTGTTAAAGACCGTTCTTGCCTTTCCTATGCAGCACTTTATTTCCTGTAAATTGCTCCACTGTTCGTTAATAATAGTTCCCAGGTAACAATACTGTTTTACTCGCTCTATCTGCGTCCCATTAATGTATATATGAGCCCCATTTATATTCTCCTTGCTGATAATCATCTAGGACTAGAGGACCACAATCGATCTAAAAAGGTCGCAGTGGAATAGGCCGAAAGGCCACCTCTCTTAATCTACTACTACTACTACTAACAGCAACTAAGAAAATATATTATGTAAGTAGCTCTACAACGCTCGACCAACTTCCACCCACAGCCGATCCCAATACCAGGCTGGCTGATCCCAGCCTTATCCCAAACTGTCTCAAAAAAATCTTAAAACATAGAAAAAAGCCCAGGCCAATAAAAAAACAAAAAACTAAGACAAAAATGGCACATGCCAACAAAAAAAAAATAATACTAACAAACCATTATGAAACCTGGCCAGAGTGGCCCATTTTACCATCCGTGTGTTAAGACTGAAGTATTCACAGTCAAAAAGGTTCTAGGAGACTTACAGAAGAAAGACCAAGGGGCTAAAGCGCCTCAGGCTGTCCTAGATTTCACGCGCGGAGAAGACGTCATTTAGGAGTCTCGTTTGCCAAGACACTCACGTGATAAGCATTATTATGATAGTAGCTTGTCGTCAAAATCTTAAGAGATGTGAGACAGGGGTGCATAATCTCACCACTTTGAAGAGGCTATAAAAGATATTGATGAAGTCATCTTAATAAATGAAGTCAAGCTCAATAACTTGCGGTATTCAAATGATGCAATAGTGTTTTTCAATACCATAGGACTGCAAAACTTAATAAACAAAACAACGGGCACAAGTAACCCATATGGACTGGATATAAATACCAGCAAAATCAAGCTACTGATTATCAGCAAGGAAAACGTAACTGGGGCAAATCTGTATGTGAATCAAATGAGAATTTAAACGTGTCTCACAGTACAACTACTTGGGAACTATAATCAATGAGTCGTGGGATAATACCACAGCCACCTTTACTTCCAAGCCATGAAGTAGAAATTTGGCAACAACGCGTGGTAGTCCGACTGTGGTTTGTTTTGGTTTAACATTTCATATAGGAAGGCTTGTAAAGTTTGTTGAATTTATTGTTTTTTTAACTTTATTCGAATGATTTATTTATAAATTGTGTTTAAATCAATTAGAAAATATTAATATAAGTGAAATTTCATTAAATTTAGAACTTTTAGAAGATTCTTAACGACAATTTAAAAGGCAAGTATAAATATAACCTACAAAACAAACTGAAAATAATAATAATTTTGCTTCTTGTTACAAAATATGTAAACTAAAAACAACAATAATAATACTTTTGTTTTTTTTTTTGCTCTGGCATTGTTGTGTACCTGGTTGCAAAACCAATTATGCTAGTACTTTAAAAACGAAACAGGCAGAAAGTACGTTTTTGTTTCCCAAAGATCCCCAAAGAAGGTATACTGAGTGATGCTCTATTCATAGAGAAGGCTGTACAATTACCAAATCTTCCGTAGTATGTGCCAAACATTTTCATGTTCAGCGGACTGAACAATGAGAAGATAAAGATGGAAATGTACACATTGAAAAGTTAATATTTCCCAAATTAAAAGGCAATGCAGTTCCTAATATATTTTCTGAAGTACCATCATATGTAACTGTTCATCGTACTAAAGAAAGAAGGAATCCCGAAGACAAAAGAAACTTTTTGCATAAGAAGAGGGAACAAGAGATAACATAATTATGTCAATTAGACTTAGACAATAATATCCCATTGAAAAACTGGACAAATAAAATTACAAGTGACTGTGTATATTTCTATGTATTAAACATTAATCAGTTGGGACACAAGTGTGATAATATTTGTATATTATGTAGTGTAATAGTTAGCAGTAATTTTAGTGTAATCGTCAATGTAGGTAAGAATAGATTAAGTGGTAATGATTTGAAATGGATTTTACAATATAGTAAATTAACAAGATGGTCACAATTAGAGAACTTACTTTCTCATTTAGATCTGCTTTTTAGATAAGTGATAACAAATTTGAGTATTACATTCAAAAATCTTTTGAGAATATAGGCTATTTTAAATCGATATACAAGTTATAAATGGTATATTACATTCAACACATTTTTCATGTATACCTCTTTTAACTTGGTCTATATGACAACAAACCTATTCATATTTAAAATTGCTACTTTTGTATATCTCAGTATGAAAATTCAACAAAAGTTATAAGTAAATACTTAGTAAAATATTTAATTTTTAATTAGATTAATTTAGAACCATATTTATATTGTGTCTGATTTCTTAGGATGGATTTTTTAATCATAATAATTACACTATTTTATAAGTTTTTACTTAGCACAAATTTTATATCTTTTGTATTTTTAATAATCTTTTTAAATGTCGTGTTAATGTATTGTATTATTTATATGCTTAAGTACTTAATATTTAAAATTTCTAGAGATTCTTGACTGCATTTGATTGTAAGATTAACTATTTGACACTGTATTTTAAGTGCAATAAATTTTACTCTAGTGATTATTTTATTGATAATATAACCTAAATAATAATAAAACTTTATATATATTTACTAGGTATATATAAGGTTTTATTAATTTAATTTCCCTAAAAATATTTCTGTAATGAATTGAAGTTTTCAAAATATCAGTTTCCTAAAATTCAAATTAGTTTAATATTCTGGTAGACCTTACAGCTGATTATCGGACTACCGACGTCATAGAATGCGGTGTTGCCTTTTTTACTTCATGGCTTGGAAGTAAAGGTGGCTGTGATAATACCCAAAAGATAAATGTCGCATCGGAAAGAAAAAAATGCATTTGACTATGAGCTCTGTGTTTAAGAGCCATAACCTCACTCTAAAAACAAAAATAAGGCTCCTTAAATGTTACGTGCACTCAGTGCTACTGTACGTAGTAGAAACGAGGACATTGAAGGCGGAAACTCTATCAAAACTTTAGGTTTTGAGCGATGGTTATACTATATACTGGATCCTAAACATACCATGGACAGATAAAACCACCAACGAAAAAGTACTGCGAAGGATGAACACAACCGCGGATTTGGTCAATATCGTGAAGGCCGTAAGCTGCAGTACTTCGATAATCCAAAGATACCAGAAATCAAGGCAAATACGAGCTACCCCAATGCATTTTGCAAGGTAAAATTGAAGGAAAACGGGCCCAAGACAACGAAGAATATCCTGGCTTGTGGCTGAACTGGCTTCATTGGTTGTTTGAATCCTGGTGGTAGCGTCTGGGTGGTGGTAGTGATCTGGTTTCCGGCAGAGGAGGGTATCTTCAGAGGAAAAAGGACTTAGAGAACGGTTTTTACCAGAATGTTCTGTCTTTTGTAATGTTTATGAGTGACTTATTTTTACATGTTTACCGATATAGAAGAATGCATTAACTACAAAGCACGTGGTGGTCGTGTGTATTAAGGTATAGAAAAATGCTTATTAAAAGCTTAAAATTTTTATTTTAAAGAAGATCTTTTGGGGCATCTTCTAGGGCTAACCCTAGACTCCAGCACAGATCAGAGGTAATGTAAGTCAATAAAACCTCACCAACTACAGGGGGTCATGTAAGATGCCCCCATTTTCAGTTTTTAGTAATCTTCAAATTAACAGTCTATTGCATTTGCCTTCATAAACACCTTGAGGATAGTTTTTTAATACGGAGTTCCTTCCTATGTTTTCATGTGGCCATACAATGTTTTTTTGACAACTTTTTATTAAACTGATGATGGAATGAGTCAATTCCGAAAAGATCTTCTTTAAAATAACAATTTTAAGCTTTTAATAAGCATTTTTTTATACCTTAATGCACACGACCACCACGTGCTTTGTATTCAACAGGTATACTAGCCACTCCTGGATATCTCCACTTCATGGTTTGTTCCAGTTTCACTTTTTATGCATTAACTACTAAAATAAATCTGGTAACAAAAAATTATGCTGAATAACTGATATGACCAATATGCCCATTCTACACAGAATATGAAAAATTAAAAAAAATATTTTTGCTGGATAATAATCTAACTTATTGTGATTGCTATTTCATATAAACACAACGTACAAAACCTACTTGGCTATTATTCAGTTATTACTTACCGAATTCTTATTTATAACGGTAATTTATCGTTTTCTAACAGCCAACTGATTTAGTAGCTGCAAGCAAGGTTGAGTTTTTAACTGTAATTAATAATAGTAATTAATGACACATTTACATAAAGCCTTTTTCCTAGAAAATCCTTTTTATTATCGATCAGTTATTTTCATAACAATATAGTATGTAAATGTTTTGTTAAATTTGAATTTATTGTTACTAATTTACTAATCATTCTGGATCAGATTGGAAGATTAGTTAATATCTAACAAAGATGTTTGACAAAAAAAAGCTGCAGTATAGTATAAGACTATTAAACGGGCTATTCAAACCTTCAAAATTTAATTATTCAAAGATGCAGAGCTTTTATTGCCGATTCCAATTTACAAGTGGTGTTTGCTTCTTTGTAACCATTTTGTAAACAGAAATTAATTGGTTCTACACTTACATGGGAACTAAATTAGAGACTGACTTTCAAAAATTTGTTACAAGGCTACAGTGCTGAAAATAACGTAGCTCTCAGACAGCGAACAGAGGCTAACCTTCATCAAGTAATGAATTAATCAGTACTAAAAATTTTTATTTACACTGCAGATTTTACTTTTAAGAAATTTTGATTATGCCTGATGAACAGAAGGTTTTGGTTTATTCTGGGATTAGTTTTCAAAAAGTCAAAAACCCTCGACCTGGAATCTCGACCCCATTTCAGTATAATGTATTTTGTATTTCCATTAGTGTTAATAGTATAAATATGGTGATAATAGTAATACATAGTGTATCATAACATGCATACTATAGTAGTACCATAGCAATGTATCATGGAAAGAGGACAAGTATCTACAGAATGAGAAATAAGTGTGTCTGTAACTTAAGGGATGTATGGTAAGGAAGAATAATGGGATATTGACAAAGTCAAAGTAGTGCCATGGATTATAGTCGGCAGAAGTGTATTATCAACAGTGTTATTTGAAATTGACCTTAATTGGTACCATTGGGTAAATTATTTATTGTGGAACCATAACTTCTCGAGAAAAGATATTTTTGACTATTTTTGTTTATAAGTTTATTTTTGACGTTTTAATTTCCATTTCGTAATACACAACATTAACCATTATTATGATATGTGATATGTCCCCATTACTATTTAATGTATATAGTAAAGCCATTTTCGAAGAAGCATTACTATCTCAAAGTGCAGGAATAAGAATTAACGGAAGATCTATTTACAACATAAGATATGCAGATGACACCGTGATTATGGCAAGCTCTGCTGAACAACTCCAATTACTGCTAAAAAAACAAATAGTTTTTGTGAAAAATGTGGACTAAAAATGAATATAAAAAAGACTAAATACATGAAAACAACAAAGAAAACAAATATACTAATAAACCTAGGAACCTGGATTTTAGACAATAATGATCAAACAACCGAAATAAGAGCCAGGATAGAAATAGTAAGAAATGCGTTTGTAAAAATGAAAACAATTCTCTTCAACAAAGACCTTAGATAAGAACTGAGAGTAAGAGTACTGAGATGCTACGTGTTTTAGATAATGCAATATGGACTTGAAAGCTGGACATTGAGACAAGAACACATAAATAAGTTACAGTCCTTTGAAATGTGGTGTTACAGGAGGATGCTTAGAATAGCATGGACACAGAAGAAAACTAACACGGAAGTATTGCGAGAAATGGGCAAAGAATACGAAATAATAAACACAATAAAAATAAGAAAGTTACAGTATCTGGGACACGTAATGAGGGGACAGCGATATGAAATGCTAATGCTGATAATACAGGGAAAGATAAGAGAAGGAAGGAGTATAGGAAGAAGGAGAGTGTCATGGTTGAAGAATTTAACGGGCTGATTTAAATGCAGTTCTATAGAACTCTTTAGAGCAGCAGTAGATAAGTAAAGATAGTGATGATGATATCCAACCTCCGATTGGGCACCGGCGGCACTTAAAGAAGAAGAACCAATATTAATCATTACTAAACAATAGTCATCAATAACAAAATTAACGAGGATAGGTGAGATAGAGGAACCCTAGGTATTCCAAATATTTATGTAATGTTTATCATCAAAAACTAAGAAATTAATGTCAAAAACTAATTGTAATTATTCTGCAAACACATCCCAAGTAACAGGTGAGTTCGCTTGGATAGAACTCCAATGGTTATTTAAACAAGATAGGACACTTGCCAAAAGCAAGTTGGCGAAAATTGAAACTACAATAAAACTTACTAAAATGTACCCTTTTGGTAACTGGAATTTATTAATGAATTCACCAAATTAAAAAGCATGAACTATATTAAAATCATTATTATAATAATCATAAGATGCAAGAAGTGTCGTTAAAGAAGGAAACTTTATATCTGAATCATTTCCAATAACAAAGGGACTTAAACAAGTATGTTGTCTATCTCCGACCTTATTTAAAATATATATTCAATCATCGCTAGAACAGTGGAGGAAACAAGTATCCGGAATGGGAATAGACATAGGCGATGGTAAATGTCTAACAACTTTATTTTTCGCAGATGATCAGGTAGTCGTAGCGAATGATGAGGAAGACATGGACTACATATTTAGAAAACTAAAGAAAGAATAGAAAAATGGGGCCTCAATATGAATATGTCAAAGACAGAGTATCTTAAAATAGGAGATAATGAAGAAGATCCAGAATTAGAAATTAGAAACACAAAACTTGCAAGGAATATAAATATCTCGGATCTATAATATCTTAAGAAGCCACTACCAAAAGAGACATCGAAAACAGAACGCAGCAGGGAAAAAAAGCGGTTAACATTCTAAACTCTCTACTATGGTCTAAAGATATTAAACAAGAAACGAAATTAACAATCTATCGAACCTTGGTAGAGCCTATTATGACTTATGGGGCAGAAGTTTGGCAGATCACGAAAAAAGATAGAAAAAGAATAGAAGTAGTAGAAATTGATTTTCTAAGGAGAGCATGTGGTGTATCCAAAAAGATCATATCAGGAATAAAGATATTAGAAGGAGGACAAATACGGTATATTCCAGTGTAGACAGAATTGAAACGAGACAACTAGTGTGGTATCGTCACGTGAAGCGAATGAATGAAGACAGATGGCCAAAGAAAGCTTTAAATTACATACCACAACAAAGAAGAAGAAGGGGAAGGCCTTGAGTTACCTGGGAAGAAAATGCACGACATATAATGATTGATAGAGCCATCAAAAAAGACGAATGGATGGACAGAAAACGATGGTGGTCGAAATGCGAGAGGCGGCAGAGGCTGTAGGAACCTCGCTTATAATATATATATACATATATATATATATATATATATATATATATATATATATATATATATACACATATATACATATATAATCATAAGATTTAGACAAGATATCTGTCAAAAACTTTGTAACATTGGCGTTGGGAGCATTAATTGAGGACACAATACGTCTCATGCTTAATGTAGGCATGTGTTTTTTAGATAGACAATAAAATCTTGAACCACACAAAGAAAAGAAAAACGAGAAGGAAAAATAAGCCCACAATCAGATTAGCAACATGGAACATTACTTCTTTCAACAACAAAGACCAAGAGATAATGGAAAAACTGATAAACAAAAACATAGATATTTGTGCAATCCAAGAAACCAAGAAAAAAGGTAAAGCTCAAAGAAACTATAACCAATATTTTCTAGCATACAGTGGAGTGAATAAAGAAATAGAAGCACGAGCAGATGTAGGTATACTTGTTCATAAAAAATTTAAAGACAACAATACTATATATCAACATCACAATGGACTACCAAAAATTAAATGTCATATCTACCTATAGCCCCGAGAACTGCAAATATAAGGAGGAATGAGAGGCATTCTACGAATAATTGCAAACAATCCTGGATGAAATATCTCATGAAAAACCCTTAATTCTTATGGGTGACTTTAATGTACGAATCAGAAATGAAATAGTTCCAGGAGTAAAACAAAGATATAATAAAAATCATGTCAACGCAAATGGAAAACGCATGGCTAATCTCTGTGCTTTTAACGAACTGAGAAACAATTCTTCGATCATAAGCTCCAGTATAAATATACATTTGAAAACTCCAGGGGGCACAAATTTTTGAATGATTTTATAGTCACTATTAGAAAAATCCACACAAAGCAAATTCTAGATATCCGAAATTTAATCACAGTAGACGCAGGAAGTGAACATAAACTAGTACTAGCAAAAATAAGAATGAAAATAACATATATAATTTAGCTCTCCAGTCCTAGAAGGCTCATGGCTTGGTTTACTATTCTTTTCCATTCTTTTCTGTTTGTTGCTTTATTTTTCGAGTTTGGTATTTTAAGTTTTTCTATGTCATTTTCAACATCTTTCTTCCACCTGGTTTTCGGTCTGCCTTTCTTCCTTTTCCCTCCTATTCCTCCCATTAGCATTCTTTTGACAGTCTCGTGTTTCCCATCCTTTGGATGTGTCCCAACCATCTCAGTCTTTGTGACTTTATGATCCCTACGATATTCGGTTCTCCATACATCTCCTCTAATTCCATATTTGGTCTTTTTATCCATATACCATTCCATAATTTACCTCCAAATATTTTCCTGAGGACTTTTCTTTCCCAGACTTGCAGCAAGACTTGCTCGGATTTGTTCATTGTCCATGTTTCACTGGCATATAATACAATAGGTCTTATTACTGCCTTCTATATTCTTATCTTAGCCCTTCTAGATATGTTTTTGCTTCTTAATAAATTGTTTAGTGCAAAAATACAACGGTTACCGGCCATAATTCTCGCTTGGATTTCTTCCTTCATATTTGGTCTTCTCGTGAATGTCGCTCCTAAATACTGGAATATTTCTACTTCTTCGAATTTATATGTTTTTTCATCTGTTATTACTGTCAGATATTGTTCTTGTACGTAATCTCTTTTTGTTCATTCCATATATTTGGTCTTTTCTTCATTTATGTACATCCCTTTCTTTCTCGCTTTCATTTCTAATCTTTTTATTATTTCTTTTAATTCTTGCTTACTTCTGGCTATCAGTACAATGTCGTTAGCGAATGCTAAGCATTGGTGTTTTCTTTGATATATAAGTCATGACCTGTTGATTCCAGCTTTTCTGATGGTAACTTCGAGGACTATACTGAACAACAGCGATGACAGTGGGTCTCCTTGCCGCACTCCCTCACTGACCTCAAACTTATCTGTTTCTTCACCGTTTATTAACCCTATTCTCTGTTCTTCGGAGTGTCACTTTTATCATTCTTATCAGTTTTTCACCAATTCCCATTTCACGCAGTGCTTGAGAATAAGTGCTTATGAAAATAACACCAAAACATTTTCTACAGGAAGTCACTGAGAAAAATTTAATGTAATCACTGTGGAACGACTCTACAAGAGAAATGTACCTAAGGAGGCTAGCACATTCTTCACGGAATTGAAGAAAAGTCTTATGCCTGTCGAAATTCTTAAAAAATATATAGTAAGAGTTCCATATGGTAAAATCTATAGGTAAAACATTACTTTCTTATATCATCGTATACTTTTTCGTGGAGAAGAAGAATATGATATCATCTGGTCATTCCGGTCCACACCAAACATATTATTATATTGAGAAATTTCTTCAGGCTTGGTTTTTTCTTGGCGATATTGTTTTAAAACCTTTCTCATCTTAGGATGGTACTTAGTAATACATAAGATCTCTCGTCTATTCTTCCACTTAGATACATAGACATTTCCACGTCTTTTCCATATATGTTCCCTTTTTTTAATTTTGCTTTGGTAATATCAGTTGGATTACTTTTACGATTACTCCGAAGTTTACCAGTAGTATGAGCTTTTCTTATCAGAAACTTACTAGAGAGATCATAACTGTTATAACAGTTATCCATAAAAATACGACGACCTTTATTAAGGTACGGATCCAACAAAGTAAATACCAATGATTGAAGTTTAGAAACACCTCTGTCTTCTTCAGTTTTTCCAGAATAAATATTTAGATTCCGCACGTAGCATTTGTGGAGAAAGAATAAAATTTTATGCCATATTTAGCTTTCCTGCCTTTTATATACTTATTGTCTAAAGCAGAGTCGTCCACGAAAAAGCAAAAGTGATTCGTCGAGGGATACATTTGTGGGGATATATGCGCTTCTAAAATTATTTACAATTTCTCCATTAGTGTTCTTACTTTTATTAGCTTATCTTGGTGACCCGCAGGATTTTCATATCCATAAAAACAACTAAAGCACCTTAATATTTGTTCAAATCACCTTCCGGATAGTGAGCAATACAAAGCAGGATTGTAATACAAAGGATCCATACTAAATATTTTCCGAATTTATGGATATTTTACTTGACCTTGTAATATACAGATAAGGAACTGTTTAGTTTCTTCTCTTGATATTTCTTTTATATTAGCATATCTAGAATTTTTTCTATAAGGACGATTAGTTGTTCGTAGTAGGTCAGCGTAAACGTTCATTGAATTTGTAATCAGATTTGTTATATCCTGATCCCATAGTCTTTCAAAAATATCTACAGGAGTTGGTGGTGTATTCCCAAATTTAATTTAGATACCTGTCCTGCTGTCATAAAAATGAAACTCTGGAATATCATAAGTATATTCTTTTGATTCAGAATCATTTGCATGATCTTCATGCATAAAATTAGGTTCCTGATCTCCATGATCACAAAAATCAACTCTCTCAGCTACGCCACTAGAATTCACCATTTCGTCTTCACTACTACTCTCAGTACTAGCGGTAAATTCTGGATCAACGATATCCCCATCGTTACTAAAATCATCAGTATCAGATTCGTTATATTCATCTGTACTTATTTCTTCCAATAACTATAGTAGCCTTCTTTCCTCTTTGGAATCCATTGCACTGAGAAAGAAAATTACAATAAGAATAAATTCAAATACAGCGATGTTTTATTTAGAGTTTATAAAATCTAGATTTAACAACTACTTCTCAAACAACATATTTCAAAGGCACAAAATAGAAATAAATTGAAGGTTAGGTTATACTCTCCAAGTGCCGCAGTAAAAATATTTTTCGTATTTTTAATACTTCTACTGGGACAGTAAATATGCTGCTACGGAAAGTAATATGCACTTAAAACGGCAATCAGCGCTATGAGTCTACACTCTCAGAACACTCTCAGAATTTAGACGGGATATTCCGCTCTGTCCCTGTACGTAAAGCGGCATATGCCGCTTTGTCTGCTAACGTGTTAATCAGATACAGGGCTGTCTTAATCTTTTTTTATGTAACAAACCTAAGAACGGTTTCACATTAAGTAGAAGTATAGTAATCAATCTCCACTTTAATAAATTTGTTTCTTTCATTTTTCTTGTACTTCAGTTTCTTCGCGATATGTTTTTCGTAATTAATTTGAAATATTCTACCAGTAACACTCCCAGTGTTTGGAATAAAGTACGTATTATGAGGTATTTTAATGTTACGTTTTATTTTACGTTTTATTTATATACTGTTGCTTTTCAATACGTGCTTTTAAATATACGAACTGAAACTCTGTTTGCTTTGGATCCGTTTGGATTTACTTTGTTCAATATATGAAAAGCTTCATGGTGAGTGAGTTACAGTATTAAATTTTCATTTCTATGTGCCAGATAAAAAACTGTAAATAGATAAACATAAACAGATTATATACACAAACAACACAGTTTATTAGGGCTGCAGTTAGAAGTTTGGCCGGGATGTTAACAAAACATTCTTTTGACTCTTTGTCTAGCTTTCGGAATTGTTTTATTCCTTTTTCAACACACTGTAATAAGTAGAATATGTAAATCTTTACAAAATATCACAATTCGTCAGTGCAACTTACTAGTCGTTGAGATTATTTATAAAAAGCTTTGACACTTATCATTAATAACACACATATAAAATATAAATATAAAATAATGGACAAAATACATTCTAAAATTTTTAAAATTTAAGTAAGGATAGTAAAACTTTATGACATCTTTTAATGGCGTGTTTTAACTCTGATACATAGAGAACAGAAGGAAAAACAGCATGATTAAAATGTATTTAGGTGTTTTATAATATTGTATTTCTTTTCAAGAACCAAGAGGCATATGTTGGGTAATTTTACTTTTTAATTTTTAAACCTGTCTTAATGTATTATGGTGTATTATGGCGTGTATATGTAGAGGTAAATATTTATTTTATTTTTGATGTTTTTCCAGTAAATAACAATAAATGTTGCTCAGTTTATCTATGTCAGACTTTTTATTTATGCAAGACTTACTAGATTTATGAAACACATTTACAAGAAAAAACATTTTGAATGGTTTTTGCTTTTGCCAAAATACAAGAATCTTCGAAATTAAATTCATGTTTCAAAGTTAATGCATGTTCTGTAAGTGCACCTGCAATTATTATTTTTTGGTTTTTATGTCATGTGGTTTTTGTTGGTTTTGAATACTGAATATAAATTTTTTGAATAATTAATATAAATACTTTTAAATATTTATATATTCTTCTTATTACAGTATCTTGAAAAAGGAATAAAACAATTCCAAAAGCTACACAAAAAGTCAAAAGAGTGTTTCTTTAACATCCCAGCCATACTTCTGACTGCAACCCTAATAAACTATGTTGTTTGTTTACATCGACAGTCACTAATATCCAGTATTACTTAACTCCGCCACCATCTCTACTGCGTAACACGATTTTGGTAAAAACGAAGAGACCGCCCGAGAGGCATTATGAGTGTACCTGATACCATCATCTATTACTTTGTGTGGCTGGTCTTAATCAGTTAGTGCTATTGGAAAGACATTTGGTTGAAATCCTTCTGCCACCTTTTTTTTTGTTCAATTGTTTATAGTTAGTACTCATTTTAGCTGATTTTTGTTTAAAAGTCTAGGTGTATTTAAGGTTTTATTAGTTTTATTGTAGTAAGAGCCACTGTATCTACATGTTGGCAACATCTGTCACGATGCTGCCTAATGACACTTATAAGCTCAGCCTTAACCATGTCCTCGGAAAATGGAATTTCCTTTTGTCCTAACCAACTCTGCATGTCTGCTTTTCTGGTGGCCATAATTGGCAGATGTTCTGCTAATCGGATGTGATCGATCACTATTACCGCATTTGGCTCCACTCACAAAAGAGAGGATTCAAACCATTTTTCAAAGCGTTGGGCGTTCATTTCTTTTGGCACTTTATCTTAAAAATAAATAATGAATAGTAGTACGCAGTTTATAACATTGTCTTGAAATTAAAATGAATATTGAAATGAAAAATGAGGAAATTTTTTCTATTCATTAAAAAAATGTTATTTTTTAACTATTAGCGTTAAATAATTGATGGATTGGACCGTTACTTGATGGAAATTCATTTTATGTAACAATAAAACACTGAAAACTTTGTTTTCAAACTTCCACAAAATTTATTTTAAATATTATCACTACAGCTGTTTCGGCTGATTGCCTTTCTCAAGTGATCTATTTTGGCTTGGGTTTACAAATTTATAGTCTCTAATGAAATAGGTTGAGGAGGGGAGAACTGTTTGTCTCAAGTTGGTCATTCAGAATTATATCTGTGTTTTTTAATTTGTTGATTTCCATAGATTCTAACAAAGATAGCTTAAGGCCTTTATTTTGAATGTGAAGAATTTTAAATTTGTCATTAAAAGAATGATTATGATCTAGAAGGTGAAGTGCGTATGTCGAATCTGTTTTTCTATTCTTGAAAGCCCTTTTATGTTCTGCTATTCGTTTATCAAAGTTTCTACCAGTTTTGACCGATGTAAGTTTTTGGGCAGTTGCCACATTTTAGAACACACTAAATTTTCACCTAAATTTACCATAAAAAAATACAATAGAACTAGTTAATAAAATACAACATTTTAACATTTTCAATTACCTAACAACTCCAGATTAATTTCATTTGACGTAAAAAATCTTTTTTCTAGTATCCCTCCTACAGAAACTTTTATTCTAGTAAAAAACCTTTTAGACCAAAATAGTACAAATCCAATAATTACATCTGAAATTTTATATCTTCTTGAAGTTTGCATAAACCAGGACTACTTTGAATTTAATAATAAAATATATATCATGGGAATATCATGGACCGAGAGAGTCACAAATGTCGAGGTCTTGAGAAGAATGAACAAAGAAAAGGAAGTCATATTTACAATCAAAAAACGAAAACTGCAATACTTGGGCCACATTACAAGAGGCGAAAGATATGAACTGCTTCGAATAATTATGCAAGGGAAAATAGCAGGAAAAAGGTCCATAGGAAGAAGACGAAACTCCTGGCTAAAGAATCTACGGGAATGGTATAGTTGTAGCAACAACGAATTGTTTCGGTCAGCAGTTTCGAAAATACGTATAGCCCTGATGATCGCCAACCTTCGGAACGAAGATGGCACTTGAAGAAGAAGAAGAATAAAATATATACAAATAACAGTGCAGGACTTATAATGGGTAATCCTCTAAGCTCATTGCTATCAGATATTTTTATGGATCATCTAGAGACAAAGATTTCAAAACATCCCGTATTCAAACAGTTTTTATATTGGTGGAGATACGTAGACGACGTACTGGTATGTTTCACAGGAACTAACAGGCAACTCGACCAATTTTTATCGTATATTAATTCACTTCATAGTCATATTGAATTTACAATAGAAACAGAACAAAATCAGTCCATAAATTTTTTAGATTTAAAAATTAGCAGACTTCAAAACAAACATGACTTCTTCATATTTCATAAACCTACCCATACTGACACGACTATACACAATTCGTCATCCCATCCAACACAACATAAACTGGCAGCTTATCATAGTATGGTACATAGATTAACAGAAATTCGTATGTCAAGATACAACTTTGAGACAGAATTAAATATAATTAAGCAAATAGCAGTAAACAAATGATACAACGAACAAACAATTAATAAAATGTTAAATCAAAAACTACACAAGAAAGCCCTGAAATTAGTATTTCCACCACCAGAGAAAAAACCCAGTACCTTCTGCTCAATTACATATACAGGCAAAATAACAACAAAAATTGCCAAACACATAAAAAAGAAAGGAATAACACCAGCTTTCCGAACAAATAACAACCTAGGCAAATATATTAAAAATAACAAGAGCCAAAATAAAAAACACTTAAATAGTAATGTGTACAAACTTCAATGTGGCGACTGCCCAAAAACTTACATCGGTCAAACTGGTAGAAACTTTGATAAACGAATAGCAGAACATAAAAGGGCTTTCAAGAATAGAAAAACAGATTCGACATACGCACTTCACCTTCTAGATCATAATCATTCTTTTAATGACAAATTTAAAATTCTTCACATTCAAAATAAAGGCCTTAAGCTATCTTTTTTAGAATCTATGGAAATCAACAAATTAAAAAACACAGATATAATTCTGAATGACCAACTTGAGACAAACAGTTCTCCCCTCCTCAACCTATTTCATTAGAGACTATAAATTTGTAAACCCAAGCCAAAATAGATCACTTGAGAAAGGCAATCAGCCGAAACAGCTGTAGTGATAATATTTAAAATAAATTTTGTGGAAGTTTGAAAACAAAGTTTTCAGTGTTTTATTGTTACATATTAGCGTTAATTATGATTGTTGTATATACACATATAAAACTGTCAAAATATCTAGAAATGGTAAATTGTTTACTATTATAGTATGTTTTAGCGTATTTCAGTAACTAGTGATGAAATGTTTATATAGTTAATTTATATTATATTTTAAGTTCTTAAGAATTATGCACTTTCCACAAAGAACACCGTCCAAAAATGTAAGTATACTACTGAAAATAGATTATGGAATGCTAAATAAATTTTACGGAAGGTTTAACTCAACCTACAATACTCACAAAATTATAAAATTATAGAATATAATAGAATTATGTAAGTTGGACAAATGCCAGAAGAATTGAGACGCTGCACTGTCTGTGTATAAAAACAAAATGTTATGTTCAACAATGTATAAATTATATGACCATAAAACACTTTACCACACCATAAAAACTACAGATAATAACTAATAAACGGATATTTGAAAAAGCAAAATATCTGAGAAACAATTTCGATTTATATGAATTAAATCAACAACAGATGCTTTTTTCATTATGAGTTATCTCTCACTCTTCAGTCTAGGGCATAGAGAAATAACAATCTAGGGCCTGTACATATAAGGGGGTTAGACGTCCGCATTGAGCGCACGTTAGAAAAAAGTGGTATCATACACATGGCAGCGCTTAACGCCACGGTTTACCAGAATGTCGACAGTGACCTGGTGACAGCCAGTCAGCCAGTACAGTTATGGAATTACAGTAGTTAGCATGTAACATTATATACAAACTTCTAAATAGAGCTAAACTAAAAATTGCAGAAAAGCTTGCATGTTCTTCACAGTTTTTTTAACCGAATGCTTCAGATAACATCAGATATTTCTCATTCACTTATATTAGTAGCATTTCCAATAAAATATCTAAACTTTTTACTTCTACAATTGGTAACATCAAAATTTCCTTTAAATCACATAACACTTTAGGTTCCTTCTTAATCAATTCCAAAGATAGGATGAATACACTTGATAAAAGTGGTATTTACAAATTAAAATGTGATGATTGTGATGCCTCTTATGTAGGTAGAACCATCAGAAAGTTATCTACTAGAGTCTCTGAACATTTGAAAAGACCAAATTCTTCAAGTTTTGGTCAACACTTAGTATCCAGCAACCACAATTTTAACATCAATTCTGGTTCATCTATCTTACATGACATTAGTAGAAAGAAAAACTATCTTGAGTTGGATTTATTGGAAGATTTGGAGATTACAAGGGAAACAAATGAAAACCCTCACTGTCTTAATACTCAAATTAATTTAAATTGTACTAAATTTAATCCTATATTTAAAAACTTTATTACAGCTTCTCCTCGTAGAGGAGCCAGCTCGACTGTTTAGACTTCATGCACTGAGCATTTCAATATTAATTTTAAAGTTCTTCCATTGACTGTGGATTCAACTGAACTACTTGGATTATAACCCATTTATATATCTTGTCTTCAATTTTGATTTTAACTTTTAGTAATTTAACTGCATATTCAGATTTTTCTTTTTTTCAGTACTGATAGGGTTTGGTGGACCATTTTATTGTAGTCAACCATCCACTGTCTAATATATTGTTCAGTCTTTTCTTACATTCATACTTTATGTCAACTTTAATTGCTCTCAAACTAACATCCTAATTATTATAGACAGGTTTGAGTGTGAGATTTGGATTATTCAATCTACATAAAAAAAATATACTATATAATTTTATATTTCATCAGTTGATTTCCTATAGTGGTGTCAGTTGGACCTTTGGTCAATACTTAGTTTCATAGAATTTTGAAAGGTGCAGATCACATAACTGCCCTTCACAAGCTGTCATTTGTCACATGTCATCTCAATATTTCCGTCAGACCGGGAGCAAATTCTGTCTCCGGCTTCTATACAACATGTAGCTTCTCCTTTTCAAAAAATTTTAAAGTGTTTGTTTATCTTTGTGTATTGTATTTTGTATTGTTATGTCCAAATTTACATTTATGACAATCTACTCATGTCGGATAGGCCACAACTGACGAAGTAAGTCTATAAACGTTTATCACATATAAAATTTTTTCAACCATAACCTTGGAGTTTTTTATCCAAGTGAATTAATTTTCCTTTTTTATAAAAAACGTTTCTTGGCGTATTTCAGATGCCCCTGAAGATGATCTATTGATCGAAAGTACTTGGGCAAGATTAAATTAATCACCGTGTTCGATAGTTGCCTTGTATACCGTCAAAGTTTAATTATTCGAACATTCAACCTTATATTGATTAAGCTATTTATTTATATTAACTTTTTATATAATCGAGTTTCTGTAAACGAAAAGCTCGAAACCAAAGTGGAAGATCAAGTAAATAGAGCAAACAGAGCCGCAGGCTGCTTAAATAAAATAAAATATATGAAATAAATAAAGTAAATATATATAAAATATAAATATGGAGAAATAAAAATATCGGGAAAGAAACGAAGGCAAAATTTACAAAACAGTCATCAGACCAATAATGACATATGCGGCAGAAACAAAACCTGACCAACAAGACAAGACTTAGAAAAATTGATGTAAGACACTATGGGACAGAGCTAGAAATACAGATATACGAGATAGATGCAAGGTGGAGAACATCAAAAACTAGGTAAGAAATAGAAGAGTAGAATGGAACGATGATATAAGCCGAATGACAACAAATAGAGTAGTAAAGACGCCAAGAGACGGTTTCCCAATAGGAAAACGATCAGTAGAAAGACCACGAAAACGATGGAATGACAACTTACTGGAGGCACATTAAAAAACAGACAGAGTCATGTCTATATAAAAAGAAGAAGGAGAAGAGTTTCTGTAAACCTCTCTTTTAAAAGGAACTGTTTTGTGCCATTTGGAAGTAGTTATTGTGCCTTAAATATATAATTATTAGTGAAAATTATAAAGAGATTGTTTCACTTTCTTCAAGAGGACGACGCAAAAAAGAAGATAAAGATAATTGGAAGAAAACCATTAAGTCTACGTTGTGTAATATAGTGAAGTGGGTAAAACTCCGTTCTTGTATTCGTCATATTCCATATCTTAAATATATCTTCTCTTTTGCACGTCATCGATGAACAATTCCATATCAAAATTTTCAACTTCCATTGTAAATAGATCACTTTTCAACACGGCACAGCTAACGCGGTTGTAAACATGTGTACAATCACATGCCTCTCCTAGTAAGTAGAAACCTGTTGCAAACGTGACGTTTGAAGTATAATCTACGAGCGCCACGTTTTGACAACGTTGGTTCTAAACGCGCGCTTGCATGTGAACGATACCATTTGTTCCATTATAGTTATGAAATCTCTTACTCGAGCCTTTTGCTCCCCACCCCCATTCTCATTTAGATGATTCTCCTTACGAATACATTTTATAATGTTGCTTAATCTGGTAGGCTGGACTATCATCATAACTTAAAAAAAACTTCTTACATACTGTTACGATAATAAATGTTATGGCGTATAAAACGGTAAATATTTTATGACTAATTCTTTTTTTATTAATCATCCCAATTAATATTAAATTAAACACACTAGTTCTGCGACATGGTAACAATGAAGCTGAACAAAATATTCTGAAAACTCCTAACCTCAAACAACAGAGCATCATGGGTAGAGCGAATGCTGTCCTGTGATTGTCTGGTTGTGACTTTTCTTATTAATATTTATGGTGGACAAAACTTGTTTTGTTCCGCCACCTATATTTCATATGTGAAAAACCATACGACAAAATTCGTTTTGATCAAACTTTTATTTCAGGATTAAGGAGTGGAGCTTTCGACCACAAAATGGTCTTTTGTATACAAAAATTTGTTAAATGCATATTTTTAAAATAAGAGAGCATTAATGGGTAGTTCAAAGTTTTGTTCAAATAATTAACCTGAAATTAAAGAATAAATAAAACCATTTAACAGCAAAAAATTTTTTTTTTAAACTTTACAAAATGGTCGAATGCTCCCCACCCCTAGGTGGACCAGGTGGAGGGGAGCATTCGACTATGTTAAACAAGGATATTTAAAGGAATAAAAAAAGAATAAGTTTTGAAAAAGTTCTTTATTTAAAATAAAAATATTAAGAGTAAAACGCAATGTAGTGAAAAAATAACATTAAGGACCTACCTAAACAATCAAGTAAACAAAATATCATTTAACAATTAAGGTGCTAAAATTGTAACTAAACTTAAAATATGAAGCTGTTCTTGTTCCAGTTTTTGTTAGAGCTTTCAATTTGCTGATAATGTCTCCGTTGTCCACTTCGCTTACGTCTTCAATTTGTGGGAAATAAAAATTAGTTAAATGACCCTTCCTTCTCAAAAATTTAATTTTTGTTGCCTTTTCTGAAATTTCCAAAATTTGCCCAAAAAAATCAATCAGTTTGAATTTAGTCATGAATATTGCTAAAACAAAATCTTCTTTTTTAAGATCTTATTGATCAACTTCCTCAATTTCATCAAATTCGTCACTCAAATCTTTACTTGAATCGCCATGAAGAGATAACGCATAATTTTCAGTTGATGATGAATCAGAACAGTTTTCCATCTTTACTTTCTTTTGGGGAGTTTGATTTCTTTTGCCTGTATGTTATTCTTAAATACATTTCTCCTAACACTCTTTTTTTACTTTCCTTTTCTTGTGCAATATTTTCCAATCTTTCTTTTTCAGGAGTGTCAGTATAAATTCTTGAAATTTCTGGCATTCGCTTACTTTTATTTTCTTTTCTTATGGCTTTTGGAAATGATCTAATTGACTCTGGTGTGATTTTTACTTGATTCTTATGCTTACTGCAGGAATTGTGTTGCATAGTTCTTATATCATATGTAATATTAATCGTGTTCTTTAGTGTTTTTGATTCAGTTGCAAGATCTTCGTGATCTTCTTCTATTTTGTCATTTTCGATCTTATCTCTTTCAACACGATCTATGAATGACTTCATGTTATATTTCATTATATTCGAGATTCACCTCACCTTCCATCATATTTTTTTGATTGTGTGGTTTTTGCTGCTGGATGGAAAGGTTTGTCTGTTAAATAACTAGGGGCAAAATCTTCATCGCTAAAAGCTAGTCTGTTAAATGGCCAAATCTCAGGCTTTTTAAAACTGCTTACAATAATTTCATTTGTAAAAGCTCTTGCATATGTTCGGTGTGTCAATTCTGGTACATTTTTAATTGTTATGGTTTTTCGTGGATTTGATACAATCCAATCATTAAAAGCGATGCTATAAAATTTTTTAAAAGGCCCATAGACCCCAATATCTAGGTGTTGCATTCTGTGAGTCCTATGGGGTGCAAAACTTAATCACACTCTCTTTGCAAAATTTTACGCTTTGAAGACTAATAGTGGCTTCCCACGATCGGCGTTTCTACAGATTATCGCGGACAGCCGATCAGCACGGACGACAACGCACCGCAGACAGAGCTCTTCCTACGGTCCGTGACAGTCTATGTAGGTCCGTGACAGTAATGTTTGATTATATCATAAAAAGGCCACTCAGGCTTGTAAACATCATTGCCTTCTGTATGTCGATATTAAATTATCTCTCTTCTTTATTAATTTTTTAATCGAAATAGTACTGTTCTTTAATTGATTTTTTATTCGGTTCCATATATCGTATGCATCGTTCCGGTTCTTGTGCTCTGGCGCCGTGGAATTCCATAAACTTGGTTCATTTTGATACAAATTTAAAAAATCAAAAATAACTTTGTTTATTCATTCCATTTTTTAACAAAAAACTGCAAAACAACTTTGACAACACTACAAACAACTACTCGTGTCAGTGATTGAAAAACTTCTGACTTGCACTTGTCGTCTGTTAAAACACAGACGCGCTAGGATCGCGTCGCACGAGCATGTACCGCACCTTTGATGTTACCGACTCTAGATGGATAGGACGGAGCAGCACAGACGTGCCTGCGCTGCCACGGACGAGACCTTTCCCACGGTGCGTGGTGCGGGCTGGTCCGCTTACGTCCGCAATATCGCCGACCGTGGGAAGCCGCTATAACATGGGACTCGTGATTATCAACCTGCAATAATATGGGATCCTCAAGGGAGCAGCGTAGTAACAACAAAATATATAAAAATATATAATGCCTGTCATATAGTATACAACCAACTTCCGGGAATTATCCCTTTTTGAGTCAATTTAAAAACCTGCGTGAACGGGCCTGAGTGAACTAATGTAATCGCGAGCGGTTGTAAACGGGAATGGACAACCATTCACGCGCCCATCTCTGTAATTTACGATATTTTCGGCAGTTTAAAAATTTTCTACATTATTTATTATATAAACAATTAGGCAAATCTCTACAATCGCGACAACATAAATTTTAAAAGCTGATTGATAACATTAGATTAATTTATTAGAATATACCTATATATCTGCTGTACATTTGTGATTACATTTTTATGCCACCAGCTACCAGCTGCTTCATAAATTTCAGCGTAGAAATTAAATAAATTTTAAAAGTAAAGTCAAATAATTATAATTCCCTCTTTCTTCTGCCTACATAATTTCAACACATTTACACTTATTAATGGTATTTACATTAAAATATTTTTGTTTTATTTGTTTTATTCTGTAGGGTTGTATATTAAATAATTACAGTGTAAATGATACTCTCGTGAAAGATTTTAAATAGTTCTTTGGTTAGTCATTGAGGAAGTGTATTTTGGGAATGAGTGTTGTTGGCATTCTTCAAGTTTTTCATTCATGTTTTCATTTCGTAACAGCCAAAAGAGAATTTGTAAACCGACATAATTTATTAAAGTATTTTAATAATAACGAACTTAAGAAGCAAATGCTTACGTTTAGATAGATTTACATTAAACCATATTTTTCAGAAGAACTCTATATCATTTGTATTTTTTTATATCGATTTAAAAAAGGAACACGGCATAGATACTCACCGCATATTTATAGATTACAAGGCAGCCTATGACATTGTAAAGAGAAGAGAAATGTTCAGAGCAATGAAAGATCTAGGATCTAGAACCAAATCAGTTGATACATGTAACAAAACTAACCTCTGAAAAAGTTCAATGTAGAGTACGAATCCATTGGGAACTGTTTGAACCGTTTAAAAGAAATAACGGCTGCGTTACGGAGACTCCCTCTCATGTATACGAAATAATATTGTTGGTAGAACGGAAATGCTGTGCGATATTCGTCTGTGGTACTAAAAGAAGCGGCTACAAAAATGGATTTAATAATAAAAACCAGCAAAACGAAGTACATGAAAATAAGCACTCAGCGACAAATCCTACGACTATTTTTAATAGAAAACGACTTCATCGAAGGAGTTAACAAATTTGTATGCAGAGATAAACCGCAGAATGGTTATCAATAGCTATTTTGGTCTCAATCTCCTTCTTAAATCATCAATTTTATGAAGAAAGGTAAAAGTCTACAGAACTCTATGTAGTACAGAGATCTGGACTCCTACAAAAGGTAATGAAAACATCTTATAATGTTTCGAAAGAAAAGTACTAATGCAAATCTATGGAGCGCCGAATGACATTGGAGTGTGGAGGAGACATACAACTTCGAACTTTAGAGATTATATCAAGAAGCAGATATCATAAAATACATCTTCTGTTTGAACTTTGGTGGCAGAAACTTGAGCCCAAGGTAGGGGCCAGAAGTGGCGTGGCTTTTGGAATTTAACAGTTTTTTTATGAAGAAGTAATAGGAAGTTTTAGTTTGGGTTTTTTTTTGTTTGGAGTGTCCTGTTTGGTTTATAGCCACTGTGAGCCCCTACCTTTGGGAGTCAAACAGAAGTCGGGGGAAGAATTTGCTTTTGGTTTTTTTTTTTTGAATAATTTGAATAAGAAGTACCTATTAAGTTGAAACCTAGTCCGGTTATACCTGGTTCCAGGCCTGTTTTTTTTTCTTGCCCTAGCTGCTTCCCAGAGGTCCAGATCTGACCTTCCGATTACGAAACAAATTTTAGGAAACCAGCGGGAATTATCTTCCTTAAAATATAGTAAATCTTGATTAAGTTTATTTCTTAGATTTATTTTTTTTTACCTATAATATTTTTTGTATAATTTTTTTGTATATTTAAATTCTAGTATTTCATCTAATAATAAGAGTCGTCATTTTTTTAATAATTTACTGAATAATATTTAAATACGAATTGTCAACTACAGGTAGAGGTTTTTAAGTCCTCCCTTCTAACTCACTTGTATCGTTTCTTGTTTACACATTTAATCAGAGAGTTTTTTTTTTTTTAGATTTTATTATCAATATATATTTAAACGTTTGGACACTTATCTCGTCAAGATAGTGTCCTTATTACTTGTTACTGTTATATTCAATAAAGCCAGAATACAGAGTTGCATCTCTGAGGCAAATAAATTACCTTTTTAGGTCAATTATTACCATTTTTTTCCATATTTTATTATTTGTAAATTTAGATAATCCAGGATCAATTGTATAACCAGGGCATTGATTTTTTTGTATATAACTAGATTAGCTGTACAAAATTGGTGGTGGGTATATTAAATTTAGATTGTATATATTTGGCTAGGGATTAAAGTTTTGGTGAAAACTAAATATTTCAATTCATACCTATATCCTTTCTTTATTTCAGCAAACAGCTTTACAAGATACCTTGGAAAGTTTATGTAAATACTTTCCTGGCGCCCACTCACATTTTGGAGCAACTTCTACAATCACTTTTATTTATCTTAGTTATATACCTATAAATTTTTTTTTATAACCTTGTCATTCATTTTCTAGTTCTACGGTCTCTGTAGGGCATGCAAATTGGCCGAATTCTCCTTTGAGTGTCAAGTAGTCACTCTCCGGCACCTTCTGCTAGCCAGCTTAAATTATACGTTATCCTTTCCATTATCCTACACGTTTTGTTACATTGGCGTGCAACAGCACAAAGCATTTTTGTTACATTAGATATCATAAAATACATTAAATTAAGGCGTCTGAAGTGGGTAGGGCATGTATTGCGGCATGTATAGGGTATAAAACGTTTCTTGATAGACCCAATGCTCAGAGAAGAGGAAGATCCAAACCGAGGTTCCTTTATAAAATCGATGAAAACATGAGAAATATGGGAATACGTGTTTGGCGGAGGAAGGCGATGAATAGAAACCACTGGAGAGAAATTCTTGAGGGGGCTAGGACCCACGCAGGGTTGTAAAGCCAGAATGATGATGATGAATTGGAAAAATTACCAGTATAAGCCAACGGAACACAGGCCAACAGTAAAGTCTTTAAAATATTTGATAAAATATACTAAATTAGAAAATAATTTAGAAACCTAATGAAAGCAGAAAAAAATTAAAGAGAAAATTAAAGCAAACCAACTTTAAAAAAGAAAAATAAATATTAAAAACAGGAAACGGGAACGATTCACTGTAAAAAAAACTCACTGCGGTCCCAAATTTGCAAAGCAAGCATTATATAATTTGGAATAGTTATATAAAACGTATATTATGATTCTTAGAATTCATATAACATTATAGAACCCCATTAAATGAAACATCCAATTTATAACCAACTTTTTGCAACTGTGTTTACGTTTCACTTCAATATTAAAGGATACGTTTTTAGATCAGTCGATCGATAGAGTACACATGCTAGTATGGTGTTAGCCCTCTTATGACAATAAGTGCAAGGAGTGCCTAAAACAACACTGCTATTCTTAGAATGGTTTGATTCATGTATTACACAGATGTCACAATTTCTTAAAAAAATAACAAAGCGTTTTTTGTGTAATATTACAAAATTTAAAAACGATTTTTCATATATTGGAGATAGGGATCTAAAAATACAATTAGTTTAAGTTTATGGTCCATATGAGAATTGCTTTTCAATTCTTGGACAATTTGTATATTATATTAGTATATTATATATATTATTAGTGAGGCGGAGGCCGAAAAAGTGAAATACCTCCTCAAAAAACGACAGAAACGGCGCTGATGGACAACATCATTGTTCAAAAGCAGAAGTCGGTGTAGAGGGATAGACATATTTAATGATCTAAAAGCTGAAATGGAATACAGGCTTTTTCAATTTTTTTTTAAATAAAGTCTACTGATTTTGAATGGTTATTAAATAAAATTGGTCCAAAAATTGCGAAAGAAGATACAAGTCTTCCCTATCCATTACCTTCCTCCGTCAATCACGTATTTCCATCTTTTTCATGTCTTCATCGATGTCATCAAGGAACCTTGTTCTGGATCTTTCTCCTCTCCTTTGACCTCTGATTATGGAACGTTTTTATAGCTGGGCCATTTTGTTCCATCCGCAATACACGCCCTACCCATCTCAGACGTCTATATGAATATATTTTAGGATATCTGGCTCTTGATATAATCTCTAAAGTTCGAATTTGTATCGTCTCCTCCACATTCCATTGTCATTCACCGCTTCATAGATTCACAATAGTACTTTGCTTTCGAAACATCCTAACATGTTTCTTTACCTTTTGTTAGAGTTCAGGTCTCTTAACCATATAGAGTTCTGTAGAGTTTTTCCTTTTTCCGTAGAATTGAGGATTTAAAAAGGAGATAGAGGAGTCTTTCTGGAACAGTCAATACTTGTTTTAAAGGATTTAAACAGTTCTCTAAGGATTCGTAGTCTACATTCAACTTTTCCAAAGGTTAGTTTTATTAAATGTATCAACTGATTTGGTACTCCTAGATCTTTCATTGCCACGAACATTTCTCTTCTCTTTACAGAGTCATAGGCTGCCTTGTAATATATAAATATGTGGTCAGTATCTATGCCATATTAGTTTTTTTTTAATTTCTATCAGGGTTGCAATCTAATAATTTATCCATTGACCACCTCTGAAAGCAGCTTCGTATTTTCTTATTAATCTTTCTGAATATGGTGCAATATTTCCAATTGCACCGTATGCTTTACAAAGGGTGTTTTTTTAGAGGTATAGTAAACAAAAACGATTTTTTAAATTGACATGAAAATTGACTTTATTTAAAAGATAATCTTTTGGCATTATAATTTAAATATGATTTCTGGCATATAACCGCCACGGCTGGCTCTGACGTAGTCTAATCTAGAGGTCCAATTTTCAATATCTTTTTCCAATATTTGTAGTCGTATATCGGCAATAACGAGGTAAATGTTATTCTCCAAGTGGTCAATCGTTTTGGGCTTATCGGCGTAGACTATCGATTTCATATATCCGCACAGAAAATAGTCTGGTGGTGCTAAATCGCACGATCTTGGAGGCCAATTCACAGGTCCGAAACGTGAAACTATGTAGTTACCAAAGGTTTCTTTCAATAAATCAATTATGGCACGAGCTGTGTGACATGTTGCGCTGTCTTGTTGAAACCTCTGCACATTAAGGTTGTTCAAATGAGGAATAAAAAATTCAGTAATCATGGCTCTATATCGGTCACCATGGAAATGGTAACCTTCTGACCAGCAAATTTTTTAAAGAAATATTGACCAATGATTCCACCAGTCCACAAAGCACACCAAACTGTCAGTTTTTCCAGATGTAATGGTGTATTAACATACACTTGAGGATTATCTTCACTCCAAATACGGCAGTTTTGTTTGTTGACATAGCCACTAACCAAAAGCGAGCTTCATCGCTAAACAAAATTTACTTACGAAAATCAGGATCAACGGCAATCTTGTTTTGGGCCCATTCACAGAATCTACGCCTTACTAGGTAATCGTGTAGCTTTAATTCTTGCACGAGTTGGGTTTTGTAAGCACTTAAACCAAGATCTTCCATAAAGTGGAAGGACACATATCCAACTGCCGTACACAATGGCGGATTGATTCGGGTCTTCCTCTATGCTACGCTCTACATCAACAAAAACTTCTACATGCATTCTACTACATATATGTGTAAAGTAAAGCTTTTTCATTCTCGGAAAAAGTTTTTTTGAAGAATGATGTTTACTGTTCACTAAAGTACTTACTAAGAAGTGTTTCCAAATGGCGTTTAACTTTATTAAGTTTCATGCTGTGTGTTGCCAAAATGTTTACACAAATGATACATGTAGGTCTGTCTATTTCATTTATTGTAGTAGTGATAAATCCAAAATTAAAATATTCTTACGAATACTCGTTTAGTTTTATCTTCTAAATCGTGGTTAACTATGCACTGTTCTGTAAGAATTTACTGCCGTGAAATTTATGTAAATATCCTATAAGCAAATGCAGCTTAGCTGCAGAACTCTTACAAAATTTTGCACCACGACTTGACTAAAACTGACAAGAATGACATAGAGATGATAAAAAACATTTAGCTAGCGTTTCAGTTGACTTACATGAGATGTAGCGAAGCGGCATTACCAAGTTTCAATAAAGTCAAAGTGTTTAACGTATAAGCAAAGAATATAGAGTAATAAGTACAGTCGCCACCAAATTATTGTGGAATTTATTATATTAATGTCATTATGAACTCGTGTCTATTTGATTAGTACTAAAATACTACTACTACTACTAAAATACTTGATGATAGTACTACTTTATAACAAAAGCAGGTAGCACATTATAAACATAAATAAATAGACCTTTGTTTTGGTGTATTGTAAACTTAACGACCCCACTAACATACAAATGACTTTGCAATAAGTTTAAGATAAGGCTTTTTGCAATAATTTATTGGTAACTATACATCCTATTTTATTATTATATGTAAAAAAAGATAGGGCACCATAAAAATGGTAATTAAAAATCGGGCCGCCTATACTGAAGGGTTGAGAAAAGCTGTGTTAGAAAAATCTATACTCGCACTCGTATTCATTCATAACTATTTAAAATTGTCGATCTTTTTGATTGAATTTTATTTCGTTCTTCATTTATACATTATTTGCAAAATTTATTTTTGTTTTGTATTGTTTTGTTTTGTGTAATATATGTATATTAAGATTTAGAGGATTAATTTAGTATATCTCTTTCGTTTGAGGATTTTATGAAATTTACTAATACTGAGTGCAGACTATATCTCTATCTCTTGCTATTAGTTTTATTTCATTTACGCAATTTTCTATTCTTTACTTCCTGTTATTAAAAAGTGTTGTTAATAATTGCCTTTAAACTTTGTTTTTCAATAGCAGTATCAGTTATTACATCTTTCTGAATGAGTACTACTTTAAAGCCTTCTATGTCACCATTTTTTAAGTTCAGATGATAGTTCAATACATTCAACACCACACGTTTTACTTGCACACCAAGAGTCATACCCTGTTTGACATTCATGACGACAGATACTGACAACGGCTCCATCATGTAGGTACAATCATCCGCTTGCAAAAATGAAACAGAATTGAGCTTTCATAGTTTTTTCAAACAAGTTTTTGGTCTAATAGCCAGTACCGAAATCGACAAAGAGATATGTTTGCTTTGAATGGACAATGGGGATAAATCTGATTCACTTCTAATGACTTTATAATGATCTTTATTTCCCAAAGAATGTATTTACAATGGAAGCTATTGAAAATTGATAAATATAGATAAGCTATCGACAATGAGTTTTTAATATATTTTACTTTTTTATGGTATTTTTCTTCATGTTATTGTTTAGTTCGACATATTTATACATCGATGATTGCTTTAGTTGAAAAAATCTTCTTAAATGCGGTCCTGATGCGCCGCTCGGGGCAAACCGGCAACGTGGTCGGCCGTTCTCCCATAAGAAATACATTGCATATCTTACGTGCACTGCATTCTAACTGTGGCTTCTGCTATAGTTAATGAGTTGATTGTTTTTGGAACACCAATCTAACAAAAGAATTTTTAAAAATATGCATAAATCGTTGGTTTTGTAAATGCATTATTTTTTTCTGATCAAGCCTGTATAGACTTCATTTTGTCTTATTATGAACGGATAATTAAAGAAAACGAATCTAAAATGTTTCAGAGAATATAATTCGCTTTGAGAACAGAAAAGAAAATGAGATTTGTTTAGAATCAAAATGGACCAAATCTGAATAATGATAATGTGACGTCACATTAAAATATTTTGGTTAACAAAATGATTAAAAGTTCGTACATATATGACGACACGGGTTTTCTTATTGATTATATCGACGGAATTCGTAGAAAAAAGTATAGACAAGGCAAAATAAACAAATGACGACTGGGAGATGCATGTAAATAATTAGTACTTCATTATTAGAAGTATGTTAAATCTGAATTTTGGCGAATATCTCGAGTATTCTGTGAAGGTTTGTAATCCCACGCACATTTGCCGTTTTATAAAAAGTCCGAAACAGAAATAACTTTGGCTGAATTTCTTAATATTCGCAAAAATGTGTAAACTATAAATATATTACATTAATATTTTAAAATATAGTATTTTGTAATACCTTGTGGAGCAGCCTTCATAAATTTTAAAATGATGTTGGGGAGCATTTATTTTTAATTTAAAAAATTAATAAGATATCGTCCGTCTAGAAAGGAATTTTATGTTTTCGTCTATATACATCATTTTAATAGTTATTGTATTTTGGTACTACTAGGATTGCAATCGATCTTTGTGGTAATACCCAAAAAGTCAAGTACAATATCCTTCTCCGATCACGGAACAATAGCTGTTATGAGTTACACAGTTACAACATTTTTGAAAATAATACCCAGCAGAATTGTTAAAACTCTTGAATATGAAGTTAGTGACACACAATTTGGCTTTAAAAATGGTTTGGGCACAAGATATGCTTTGTTCGGCTTAAACGTGCTGGTCCAGAGAATCATGGATCTCGTTTTATTAAATTGGATCGAATACAATACAAAGCTTTAAGGTTATTCCTACGAGCTCTTAAATCTACTTCCACACCAGCCCTTTTGGTAGAATGTAATGAGCCGCCTTTACACTTAAGACGTCTATTTATTTTTAGATGCCAGTTTAATAATCAAAACATCTTATTACAAAAAATATCTTGTCTCTCTGTTGAAAATCTAACAAACAAATGGTGGGCAAATAAAAACTCCAGCTGTTGCTTTTCCCAATTTATAACAATATTCATTCAATAGAAAACGGATTCCATTCTTTGACTCCAATTATGACATACTATATGAATATAAACCTGCTGTAGTAATTCCTTCATGTATCTCAATTGTTCACGAAGATTTAGTAGTACAGAACAACTTGGAAGACTGTAAATATTCTTGTACAATTTATACCGATGGCTCAAAACCGCCTGCTGGTGTTGGCTGCTATTTGCATAGACAATATTCAAGATTATTCAAGATTATTTTCAGTACAAATTAAAATCAGATTGCTCAATATTCACAGCTGAATTGGTAGCCATTGTCAAGGCGTTGGATTGGATAATTAATAGCACATCATATTGCAAACGATATATAATTTTATCTGACTCACAGTCCGTCCTCCTCGCATTAAGACACTTCTCTAAATACATATATACCAACAGACTAATTGTAGATACGCTTGAAAAGCTAAGGATCCTAACTTCTCTAAAAAGAATTGTTTACTTTGTGTGGGTTAAAGATCACTCTAATACTCCAGGCAATGAAAAAGTAGACCATTGGCTAAAGACGCTACTTTAGTGGGTATAGAATACAACGAGTAGCCCAAATGGGATTTAGTTTCAGCTAGAAAGAAACATGTTATACTTAATTATGAAATTCAGTGGCAATCCTTTACTAACAGTAGCAAAAATACATACTGCAGTATATATCCAACTCTTCCATCTGCCCTACCAAATGACAGAAACCCCGTCTCTCGGAAAATTTATACTATGTACGTTAGATGCCTTTTTGGACATGCTACAGTAAACGCTTACCTATATAAAATAAAACTTTCCGAAACTGATATTATGAATAATGACGGTAATGGCTTAATGAATGTTGTCATGAATATGGACTAACCATGAATTTGAAAAAAAAAAAAACTAAATGCATGATCATGACTAAATCAGCAGATACAAACATCCAATTGACTGTTAAGGATACTGTTATTGAAAGTGCATATAGTTACAAATACTTAGGAACATGGATAACGTCAAATATAGACCAAACCAAAGAAATTAAGACACGTATTGAAATAGAAAGTGCATCATTCGTTAAACTTAAAAAGTTTCTTTGTTGTCGGGATATAAGTTTAGGACGACG
The DNA here is from genome assembly GCA_918026665.1 of Diabrotica balteata. Taxonomy (NCBI): domain Eukaryota; kingdom Metazoa; phylum Arthropoda; class Insecta; order Coleoptera; family Chrysomelidae; genus Diabrotica; species Diabrotica balteata. The sequence continues at coordinate 28,144,926 of OU898282.1, forward strand.
CCTAAGAATGCTTCGGTGTTACGTATTGACTACTCACTTTTATGACTTGGAAGCATGGATATTAAAATAAATGCATTAAAATAAGTTAGCCGAATTATGTTTTTCTATTTGGAAATATACTTTTTAAAAACTTTATTTCACAGGTTATGCGGTACACTTTTACAATAACTTTAAAATATATATAACAAGAGAAGTAACGTGGTTAATATTAAAATATAGACTGATATTGTGTTAATATTATTACAGCTTTTATAGGAGTAAACAATAAACAAATTAGTTTAGAAAGCAATCTGGAATCTCCCAATATTGACTAGTAATTGGATTCTTATCAAATATACATTAGGATGATATCTGTTTGGCACATTTGGTATGGTGAAAGCGGCTACATAATTCCTCCCTCCTTAAGCTCGGAAAACAGGGGACTTGGTCTTTCTGAGCCTTCTTCCGTCCGTCTGGGTTTGGAATCTTTCTTTCTTCTGCAATATTCTATTGTTTTGGAATGTGGAACCTTAAAATATACTATAACAAGAATGATTAACATAATGATGATAATTAAGGATGTATTGGTCCAGTTGTGGCGTGTTGGAATATCTTGTAGTTTTGGTAATTCTATATTTTCCGCTATATTCTGTATTTGTCTGATTTCTTTGTTGTCTAGTGTCTTCAATTGAAATACTGGTAGATCAGATATTGTTTCTTGATGATTGAATTCGGGTAGATTAAATATGTACTCTTCGTGTATGGTTTCTTCTCTTTCGTATGATTTATTATTGATGATTACTTTGCACTTATCTAAGGTGACAATGGATGGTTTGTTTATTTTGTAGATACCAATTTTATCACATCTGGTCTCGATTTTCATTGGAATATGAGGTATGACTAATAATTGGTTGGCATTTTCGTGTAGGACTTCTGCTGGGCAATAGTAACAGTCTTCTACTTCTGGGCATTGTTCTGCTGTCGTCCAACTATCTTTATTACTGAGAAGTATGAAAGGTTGGTTGGGAATAATGGTTAGGTTATTCAAAGGTATAGGATGAATTTGGAAATATCGAAAGGGATTACTAGTTACTGGTGCGTGAATTTTAAATATTACTAGATTTTTATGAATGCTAACTTAAGTGGAAAATAAATTATAATAGTTCATGTTTTGACACGTTTTCTGTTTTATGGATTTTATTTAGCTTGTTTATTATTAGTTCTAACTGTACAGGATTGATAATAGAACCATGAAGGATATTTAATTTTGCTAATGATATGGCAGTTTGAATATTATCGACTAGAGTATGTAAGTTATTTAGTTGATTATAGGGTTACGTATTTCTTTTACTTCTAATGCTTGGTGATTCTGTAGATGTAGGAATAGTATCATTGCTAGTATCTTCATTTTTTCTCGTATCTGCAATAATACGTTGAGGTTTAATACTTCGCAAATGATATAATCTTTCATTTGATATTATTTTATTATCTCCGATTACTCTAGGGTTTTTCAATTTTTGATAAGGTTGATCAGATTTTGCTAATCGTTGATCTGATCCTTTTAATTGATATATAGGGCGATTTATATCTATTTTTAATTCTCTTTGTTTAGACCTATTTGCACGTTCTAGATTTTGTTTCTGTGTTTTTGTTAATTTATTATAAATGATGTCGTTAAGTTTATTTAGATTATTCGAATGATCATGGATATATTGTGTTATTCTTTCCGTTTCATCTTGTTCAAATGGATTTTTGTAATCTAATTTGCCTTTTATTATTTGAAAAGGGTATAACCAGTCGCATGGTGTATACTGTTGTTGTAGGCTAGTATAGCGTAGCTCATTAAGTTATTTATTGAGAGATTTTGTTTTTCTTCTTTCAATATTCGCAAACTCTCAATTATTGAGGAGTGGAATCTTTCTATTATGCTATTACTATTCGGATTATATGTTGTTGTGTAGTGGATTTCTATACTATGTAGTAGACAAAGGTCTTGGAAAGTTTTATTTTTAAATTCTACTCCATTATCGCATGTGATTTTATTGGGAATCCCATAATGACTAAGAAAGAAAATTAGTTTGTTTACGATTTCAATGGCGGTTATAGAGTTTATTGCATATGCTTGACCAAATTTGGAGAAGCTATCGATAATAGTTAAGAAGTTTTGATTACTGAACTTAAAGGTATCGATATAGAGGTGTTCTAATGGAGAATGTCCTATCGGCGTTGGCTTAAAGACGAGTGAAGTTGGATGTCTTTCATATTTGGATTTCTGACATAGGTCACATGTATTAATATAGTTGGTGACATCTTTGTCCATTTCCGGCCAATAAAAATGGTTTTTAAGCGCGGAGAGGTTTTCGTTTATTCCTCTATGTGCAGTTTTTGTCTCGTGATAAAATTTTAATTTTTCCGATCTCTCTTCTTCGTTTCTTACGTCTGTAAGAAATTTGTTTGAAATGACAAGAGAAAAAGCGCCGTTTTTATAAGCGCTTGTCATAAAACGAATAAATGGTATTTCAAGATTTTTATTTTTGAAAAATAAACAGTATGTTCCTTTAGGTTTTAAGATTTCTTTAGCTATTGTTAAAAATTGTATTTCTTCAAAATTTTCTATGGGTAGTTGCCAAAAATATCGGTTTTTATCGAATACTTTTTCGTAAGTAAGTTTTGGATTTTTTACGTTCGTAGAAGATATTATAATCTGGTTTTTGTAAGTGTTGATAGCCTTTTCTGTATGTGGTATTTCTAATATTGGATCTTCTCTACTAGTATGTATTGTTTCTAGATCATCTTGATTTTGATCATCTTCTTCTTCATTTTCTTCTTGTGTAGGAATCATAATATTTTGAATAATTTTTATTTTTGGATTTTCCGAATTGACTGTATTAGACGGTTTCTCTAATTCTTCTTTATTAATTAGTTCAGGAGTGAAATCTGGGATAGTGTCGTCTTCTGGTATCGGTATTTCTTTATCAACTATTTCGTTGATAAGTTCTTGAGTTATGAGTTGGTTTTGGTTTATCCTTATAACGTCTGATAAGGTTTCATCGTGATTAGGAGGTGAGCGAAATATAATTTCGTCTGAATCTAGATCTCTTAGTCTCGACAGATTGGTCGTATATTCTCTATCTACATTAAATTCACTAGGGTCGACGTTCATTATGACAGAAATATTATCATTATTTTCAATTTCTACAGGATTGATTTCGATACGGGAAAGTGCGTCTGCATTAGTATTTAGTTTGCCTTTTTTGTAAATAATTTGATAATCGTATTCTTCTAATTTTAATTTCCAACGGACTAATTTAGAATTTGGTTCTTTTAGAGAAAAAAGCCATTGTAGAGGTTTGTGGTCACAAATAATATTAAATTTTGTACCATACAAATAAGGTCTGAAGTATTTTACGGCATATACTACGGCTAAAAGCTCCTTTTCTATCGTACTGTAATGACATTCAGCGGGATTAAGGGTTCTGGATGCAAAGGCTACAGGTAAGTCATTACCTATCGGACCTTGGGATAATACGGCACCGATTGCATAGTTTGATGCATCTGTTGTAACGTTGAACGGCTTACTAAAGTCTGGATATTGTAATATTGGGTCGTTCATCAGTATGTTTTTACATATTTCAAAACTTTCAATGAATTCCGGGGTGTGCTGGATTTGGACTCCTTTTTTAAGACATGATGTTAAAGGTTTGGTCAACTTAGCAAAATTTTTTATGAATCTCCTATAGTATCCTATAAGACCTAAGAATGACTTGATCTGTTTGGCTGTTTTGGGAATGGGAAAATTTTTAATCGCGTTGACCTTTTTTGGGTTAGGTTTGATTCCTTCAGGACTTATCAAATGTCCTAGAAATTCGACATTTTTTAAAAAAAACTCTGATTTGTCAAGTTGTATTTTTAGTCTGGCTTGTCGTAGTCTTTTAAACACTTGTTTTATATTGTTAACATGTTCCTGGAGAGATGTAGAGAAAATTACTATATCGTCCATATAGACAAAGCAGATTTTGTTTAGTACATCTTTTAACTCATTGTCCATTACTCTTTGGAATGTAGCAGGTGCATTTTTTAGACCGAATGGCATGCGAAGATATTCGTAATGGCCATTCTCAACATTGAATGCAGTTTTTGGTATGGAATTTTCTTCCATTTCTATTTGTGTAAATCCTGATGCTAGATCGAGTGTTGTAAAATATTGGCAACGTCCAAGTTTATCTAAAATATCTTGGATGGATGGTAGAGGATAACGGTCATCTATTGTTTTTTCATTAACCTTTCTATAGTCTACTACTATTCTCCATTTTTGTTTGCCGGAGGCATCTAATTTTTTTGGAACGATCCAAATGGGAGAGCTCCATGGACTTTGCGATGGTCGTATTATCTCGTCTTCTAACATCTTATTTATTTGGTTTCTTATTTCTTCTTTATGGATATGTGGATATCTGTACGATTTTGTATGTACAGGTATTTCGTCCTTTGTTTTTATTTCGTGTTTTACTTGATTGGTAAATGTTAATTTGCTATCAGGATGATGAAAAATATCTTTAAATTCATATATTAATGATTTAAGAGCTGCCTTTTCTTCAAGGTTTAAATGTTCTGTTCGAAAATTTTCTAAAGTTAATTCATTATTTTCTTGTATTTGTTCACTATCATCTATCGTTATGTTCATGACCTCTTCCATTGAAAAACAATTATATTGTTTAAATTTTAAACTTTCTACATCGTTATTTAAAAATTTGTCGTTAATGGTTATTAATTGGGTTTCTGCGGATTTATTTACAAATTCGATTGTTACACGTTGGTCTTTAATATGAATAAGACTTGCTGGTATTTCGATTGTTTTTTCTCTATTTCCTAAGTTTTCTAGAAACATATCACCATCAGGTAGAGATGTTTGGATTTCTTTTAAAATAGATGAAAAAGGTGGTACTTCTATCTTTTGCGTTATAAAATCTTTTCTATAATTCAATTTTATCTGATTATTTTCATTGAAAAGAATTTGTCTATTTAAATCTACGTTTAATTTTAATTTTCGTAAATCTCTTATGCCTATGATTCCGTCAAAGTAAGAATGGAAGTTAAATAGTACGAAATCTAATGGTTCAAAGAAGTTGTATTCTTCTAAAAGTGGAATTTTTGCTTTAAATTTTGCTTCGCGTGAGCCAGCACAGGTAATGATGGGTGTCGTATGTCGCATTATTTGTTCGGAAAAGTATTTTTCTGCGATATACGGTCGTAAAAGGGATGGGTGACATCCTGTGTCAATGACTAACTTTATCGGAATTGGGGAATGTAATTGGATATAGGGCAGAGAATTTGGAATCATATTATTTAAATCTATTTGTTTTGTTATTTGTTGTTTTCCTCTTTTGGGCGATCGTGAAAATTTTGTGTTTCATAAGATTCATATTCGACTTCATCGTTTTCCTGATTATTAGGCTCGTAATTATCTCTTTCATTATATTCGTAGGGATATTCTACTTCATCATTAGTTACATGATATAATTCTTCAACTTGAAATTTGGCAGGGCCTGTTTGAGTAAATGGGAATTTTTGTCTTACAGACGGGATTCTAGATGTGGTGGACATTGGCTCTGGTTTGAAGGTATTTTTTGGGGCGTTCCGGGGATCAAATACATTTTTTGGTTTCCCAAAAACTTGTTCATTTGTAAAATATTTTCTTTGAACTGGTTTGGGTTGAATGTTAATGGCTTCGCTTGGAAATTGTTGTTGTGACGTACTGGGTCGATTAAATTGATAATTAGGTTGTTGTTGGAAACTAGAATTATTGTAATGTTGATTGGAATAGTGACGATTATATTGATGAGGTCTATTTGGAATGTAGTTAGTTTGACGATTAGGATAATTATGATGATTTTGCCTTTGATAATTATGACTTTGGTGATTTGAAGATTGTGGCGTGACGTGATGTTTTTGAAAGTTGGGTTCTTTTCCTTTATTTTTATTTGAAAGGTTCATTGTATCGACTCTTTGGTCATTATAAAATTGTCTATTTAATATGTCGGATGCTTCTATAAACGATTTCGGTTCCTTTATTTTAAGAATCGTTCTAGTTTTCTCATCACTGTTTGCAAGTATAATGTCTATGGAGTTTGCTTCGTTTTGTTCCATTAATATTGCTTTCCGTTCAGCACTTAAATTCGTTTCTGAGTTTATTTTAATTTCCAATCTTGATTTGAGTTGCGATATTCTTGCTAAAAAGTCTATAATATTTTCGTTTTTGAACTTTGTTGTTTGTAAGAATTCCTTATTTAGTGTTTGCCTGTCGATTCTGTCCCCGAAGTTGTTTCTTAATGTACCTCGAATCAGTGGCCAGGTATTTAAGTCTGGTCTACACATTACGAAGTTTAATACGTTGTCTTGTAGCTTGGAACATAATACATTAAATGTAAAATCGTTCAAGGTATTATCCGTTGTCTGTCCATAAGTGCGATAATATTGGTCGCATCTTTGGATAAAGCTTTCCAATTTTAATGGATCGCCATTAAATGTAGGTAAAAAGTCAGCGAGAGCTTTTGCTGCTTGAATGGTGGGTGTATTATTTAATGCCATTTTGTTTAAGTTTAAAACTAATTTGTCGATTTCACTTTGCATATAAGTAAATATTGTATTATTTTAGTGTACCCTTTTGTTAATTTAATGAAAGATACTCTTTGAAAAAGACTACTAAAATAGGAATCTCTAGCGAGTAATATTCAAATTGTAAATGATCAGCCTATTAGTATGCGAATGCAAAAATATAATAAATATCAATAAATCACAATAAAATATAAAAGTAACCAGTAAAAGGAGAGTAAGACAGGAATAAAAGAATTCTCAGTAACTTACGTGTTTTTAGAAGTTCTTCTGACAAATGGTGGAAACCAACGGTTTAGCTGTTTCTTCTGCAACCTTCAGGTATCCTACTGACTGCGCCAATTATGTTTTTCTATTTGGAAATATACTTTTTAAAAACTTTATTTCACAGGTTATGCGGTACACTTTTACAATAACTTTAAAATATATATAACAAGAGAAGTAACGTGGTTAATATTAAAATATAGACTGATATTGTGTTAATATTATTACAGCTTTTATAGGAGTAAACAATAAACAAATTAGTTTAGAAAGCAATCTGGAATCTCCCAATATTGACTAGTAATTGGATTCTTATCAAATATACATTAGGATGATATCTGTTTGGCACATTTGGTATGGTGAAAGCGGCTACATAATTGCCGCCTTTGAATTGTGGTGTTAAGAATCCTAAGAATATCGGGGGCTCAAAGAATACAATTAAAGTCAGAAAACTGCAATATCTGGGACATGTCATGAGGGGCGAGAGTTATAGCTTGTTGCAATTAATAATGCAAGAAAGAATACAGGATAAAAGGAGTCGCGGAAGCAGACGCATCTCCTAGTTAAACAATTTGAGAGCTTGGTTTAACTGCACTTCTGCTGGCCTCTTTAGAGCAGCGATATCGAAAGTGCGAATTGCCATGATGGTTGCCAACCTTCTTAGAGGAGATGGCACATAAAGAAGAAGAAAGATGTTAAACGAGGAGAAAACCTGTAGCACTGATATTTAGTAGTTCTTCTTTTCATATGTGTATTACACCTCAGTATATCTCAATTATTTAAAATTTTAATTTTACAGCGGTAAGTTCAAATAATAAGAAAAATGTTCATTGATTTTTATTCACATTTTAATTATTCAATTGCAATTGAAGCACTTAAATATATTATATAATATTAATTATATTAATTATTATAACTATTTTTTAATATATAGATAAATATTTTTAATAATTTGAATATATTGATGTTTTTTAAGTACGCTTGAAAGAGCATAAGGGAGAAAATGGTCTCACTTAAAAAAATTGGTCGGCAACTCAGTGATAAATTAAAAAATATATTTTTAGCTTGAATATCGAATGAATCGCTTGTACATGTTTTGAGCCACTAAATACATGGGTAAGACCACAGAATACTCCATCCCAACTGGAAATTGGATGGTTGGGATGGAGTATTCTGTGGTAAGCTATGGTTTGTTAGAATAGTGAGCGACGCATAACTCACAATTAGTCGAACGCCGCGCACGGTCGTCAAAATCAAAGAAATGGTTCTCTATGATAACGGTTTGTTAGGTTCTGCTGAGCTACGCGCACTGTAGAGCGATAGCCGTGTACGTCGACGGTGTGCGCTGGAATCAACTGCGATTTGATTTGAACGCAAACGTTCAACTGAGCTGACAGCGTACACATCTATATCGAAATTATAATTGGATTTTTATATAGTTATTATATTGTAATAATTAAGTAATGTCTACTAAATTTTCTCCCGAGGAAGATGACAGACTAGTGGATCTAGTACAAATTGTAAGACAGTTCCAAATAAAAACCTGGAAAGTCTAAAATATTCTCGAAATTTTTCCTCTTTTGAAACAATCTTCGATTGTTAATTTAGAAGCACCTTCTCTATTAAGACATAAAAAATTTCCTTTACATTTCTATTTCTTTTATTTAGATTTAACGTTATCAAATTTTCTTCTTTCACATCTCCTTGGAGTAATAAAATTATTGCGTTAAGTTTGCGAGAATTCATTTTTTTTAACGTACAACCTTTGACAGAATAAACGTGAAAATAATTTCGAAACTTGTTTTCAGAGCGACCGAATATTTATGCAAATTAATCTAACAAGCCAACTCACCCAAAACTGCCCTGAGTCGAGTACAACAGATTCTGCTAACGTGTATAATTCAAAATCCTGAATATGAACTTATAATTAGAAAACCTGGAATAACCGAAGCAGATGTAGAAAGTGAAAGTGAAACAAAAAGTGTAACTGAAGAAGATAGAGACAAACTAATTCAAACTTTTGGTTTTGCCAAACAAGAAACAAGCCTGAGATTAGATTCTTTTACATATGAACGTCCATTTGCTCCGAAGATACCTGTGCCATGTGTCACCTGTGGATATGTGTCATCTCTAATAGCAATGTTTTTGACAAGTTTTGAAAGTTTTTTTTAGAAAAATTAGCAGAATAATCTAAATATTAGCTTTGAAGAACTCAAAGCGTTCTTGGGAATACTGATTATTATAGGGTTCCATCATTTACCATCGGTAAGACTATATTGGTCTTCTAATGAAAATTTCTCAGCCTCCAAAATTGCAAAAATTATGTATTTTAAAAGATTCCTTCAGATACTAAGATATTTACAACTGAATGATAACACAAAGATGCTTGCTAAAGGCAAAGGTTTTGATAAGTTGTACAAAGTTCGCCCTATTGTAGATTATTTAAATACACGTTATAAAGAACTTTTTTATCCAAGACGTAACTTGTCAATTGACGAAAGCATGATAGGTTTCTAATGTACCTTTGAAACCAATTAAAAGGGGTTTCAAAGTGTGGGTAATAGCTTCTATTGCTACTGGATTTGCAGTAGATCTATTTGATCAGCTATTGGCTTGTTATTCTATTTCAGGGCAATCTAGGAGATAGTGGTTGAAAATATATTTTTATTTGGTGGATAGTACAATAGTTAATTATTTTATTTTATACAAGACGACAATATCACTATTAAAACTAACTGAAAAAACCAGGTCTCATTTAATGTTTAGGAGTATGTTAGCTGACCAATGCATAAGAGTCTTTACGAATAGAAAGAGGCCTGGAAGAAAAACTGAAGGTGTCACTGTAACAAAGAAAAAACTGTAAGACACTATAATAGATATCAAGTTATTTCCAATGTTGGCTAACATTGACCTAAAAAGGGTAAAGGTAATAGATGTGCTTTTTCTAGCACTAAAAAAATCTAAAAAGATCCAGTATACAGTGTACAGCATGCAAAGTCGCTCTTTGTATACAATGTTTTGCGCCTTTTCATAAAAATTAAATTGTTTTTAAAAAAATTTAAAAGTGTTGTTAATACCTAATGGTATTTCTTTTATTTTGAAATTTTACTTTGATTAGAATATTCTTTTTATTAAAATTATAGCGTGCTAATTTAGTTTCAAATTAATGTTTTTTTTTTAATAAAAGCAACATAACTTATTTTTGTGTATATTTATTTGTGTCCACATATTTATTTTAGTCACTATTCACAAGCGTTGGTCGTGGGCAGGAACGTTAGGTACCTAAATTATTAGCCACCCTATTTTGTGGTATTATCAAAAAATAAGGACATTTTCAGTACAAAATATGTTTTATTCACAAAATGTTGGAAAGTTTCATCAAAACAGACGATTGTCGGAAAAATTTTTTATTAACAATATGTTTTTAATTATTTATAAAAAAAAACTCGTATACTTCGTAAAACACTTGGTGTAAGTTAACATAGTAGTATATTGAAAGAATTCTCAAAGTTGTTATATCGAAATGTTTATGATACTTTTAAACTAAGACAATTTTAGTCAATTTCCGGTGTAACTGGAAATGGTAGGAAACTCAAAATATTTTGGATCAATTGGACGTATGTAAAAGCCTATTAGCATACATTTTCAGATATTGATTATGTAAAGTTTCTCTAAAACGTCTAATTTAAACTCCTAAACAATCACCCTGTATGATACATATTCACAACAGGTGAATATTCTCTCACGTCTATTTTTTTACGATAAACAAATATGTTTAACAATAATTCTTGTAATCTAATCAAGACTGTTGTTTATCTATAATATTTACGCTTCCTGGTTTTATCAGGTAATATCATTGTTGATCTTGTTATTCGTTTTAATTTCAGGAAGATATATGTAGGTGTTGTAAATTAATATATTGGAAATACTAAAATATCGATATTACATTTTACACGTGTCCTGAGCTTTTTTATTTAAGTGTCTACAAAGATAAACACACTTGTATGTTGATGTAATTTCTAAATAAAAGTTGTCGTTGGTGATGCGTCGAGCGATTTTAGTCAATATTTCTTCTTCTCTTTTGGTAATACCGTCGTCCTACTCTTTTCTCCTCTCCCTTATTTACTACTCAGTTATTGATGTCTCCTACCTTGTAAGTATGTCATGGTTTAGCTTCTTGCTACGTCTAGCAGTCTATTTCCAGCTGTTTTACGAAATATAAAGTAGTCTTTGGTTTAATGTTTTAAATTAAATCTAGTCTTTGCATTATTTATCATTATTGTCTTGGATTCTGAGCTGGACTCTTGTTAAACAAAAACACAAGTGACTCAGTTGTTGGCTTTACTCCTCTTTCAGATAGAATATAATAATGCTACAAATATAAATCCCTAAAATTAAAATAAATACCTAGCAAGTTTATACATATATTTTTAATTAAATGGGCAAATCGACCAAATATTGAGAGATCTAAAAATTTTCGTAAAATCTAAAGATTTCGTAATGGGTGATTTTAATGCCAAAATCATGATCATCATCTTTTTTCATTGCAGCCCTTCGTGATGCCTGGCCTGCTTCAAAACATTCTTCCCTCCTCGGCCTTTGTGTGTCCGTTTTATCTACTCTATTTTCCCTTAAATCTTCTTGCACATCGTCCAAATATCTGAATTTAGGTCGCTCCCTTCTTCTTTTTCTTCCGACTGCCTATTTAGCATGGTTATTTTAGCAAGGTCGTTTTCATCCTCCACATAACGTAGCCCACCCATCTTATTCAGTTTATTTTGATGGTTTTCACGATATCTATGTCACCATAAAGTCTATAGAGTTCGAAGTAATGTCGCCTTCTTCTCAGACCCTCTTCGTTAACCCCGCCATATATGGTCTTTAATACTTTTCTTTCAAAGATTCGTAGTAACTCTTCATCTCGAGTCGTTATTGCCCATATTTAAGATCCCTAAGGAAATACTGGGTAGGCTATACTTTTATAAAGATTGCTCTTTGTTGCTCTTGACATATTTCTTGCTCTTAGTTGAGAGCTTTTTTAAAAATCTTTAAAATGATCACTGGTAAAAGTGATTTACATGAAAATGAAGGTAAGATATAACTAAAACAAAGTGCGCTTATATTTTTTGTGACGCACAAAGTAACAAACTCACCCCCGTCAAAACCAACCTGGTTGAAACTATTCGTTGTACATTTATAATTTACTTCATTTACATAAAAATATTACATTCTTAAAATTGAAATCGTTTAAAAGGTTCAGTTTTGAAAAAACGCGAGTTTAAATTTGACACTATTTTCGGAATTTCTCAAAAAATTCTTTTTTTTTTTAAATAACTCAATCACTATAAAGATACAAAAGAAATTTTAAAATGATGCTAAGTTGTTAACTAATGAACACAGGAGGGTGACCTGTCTTGTGTGTGGACTGAGTAGAATAAAGAAACCTAATAAAGACAAAGAAAAAAAGAGCTATATTGTAATGTATTATAATTATGAAAAACAACCAAATAATAATTTTATGCAAGAAAACCCCATACAATTTGGTTACAAAATTTCGTGCTTGTGTGCCTCAAATGGATACCTTAATGATTTAGATCCGTATAGTGGTATCGTAGAAAATTAAGCAGGTCCCATAGGTCCATACTTGCGAAAAATTTGATAAAAGTTTATTAACTGGACACTATCGAGAACCATGAAGTTTTCTTCGACAATTTTTGAGATCAAAAATCTATAAAATTAAAAGCAACGGAAACTAGGCGAGAGAGTAGAAGGAAGCAATGCCCACTTATGGTACGATGGAAAGATAACAAGATGGTAACAATAGCATCAAACTATAGCCATGTATTACAGCCAACCAATACCAAAAAATTTTCACGAAAAGAGAAGCAAAAAATTACCGCTCCAATACCTTATTTGTTTGGTTAATATAATAAAAATATGGATGGCGTAGACTTGTTAGACCAGAAAATATCCTTATGCAGGACTAGGTTCCCTTCAAAAAAATGGTGGTAACCATTGTTTATTCAGTTGTTGGGCATTGCAGTCATATTATATACATGGAGACTCTACCAGTAAAGCATCCTTATGAGGATATTTTACTGCTAGATATAAGACGAAAAATAGTTTTTTTTTATTTATAAGGTAAAAATCAAACCGTAGAAGACCAGGTGCTCAAAAATCAAAGTTGTCGGGGAAAGGGTAAATTTGGAAATAGGCTATAATCTAAATCATCTTATAAAACCAATATTTGTTTTGCGTTTCTTTTTATATATAAAATTTAATAAAACTAAAACAATTTTAATTTTGTTTTTAGCAGCCTCTATAGTACATCTTGCTAATGTCTCAAAAATAGAAAAATAGAACAGCCTATAATTGTTTATTGTTAAACAAAAACAATAATAATTATAGTGAAAATGGCTGCAATTGACTAAAATTAATGTTTTTTGTAAAATTAAATTATTATTTTTGTGTTTTTTTTAATTGCATCAGTTTATGGATTAACTAAACTTGAACAGCTTAAAAAAAATTATAAACAAGTTTAAAGAACAACATTTACAATGCCATAGTGATATCAATAATCATTCACATTTTAGGTTATATGCAAAAGCCCTGTGTACTCTTCTCTTGAGGATATCTGAAGATAATAAATAACTCGATAATTAAGATAAATAATGAAGATATGAGGCGCCTTTATAAAAAACATAAAATAATTCAATGTATAAAAGAGAAGCAAAAAATATTGATCTGAAGCAATTTTCTTGTGGTATTTTAAAGTAATTACTATTTAAATGGGAACAAGCTACAATTAAAGGTTAAAGTAAGTTTATTGACGTTTAAATTTCCACTTCGGAAATCGTTCTTAAAATACAAACATTAGTAAATTAAACAAATTTTGTTTTTTTTGTTACTTGGTGAAAAATTCTTCTTTTAATTTAATTTTATCTGATTCATTTATATTGACAATTCAGGCATACATTATACATTTTAAAGTAGACGACTTTAAAATGATATTGCCAATATTGTTGAGTTGCGTTCCTGGGACGACTTTACTTGTAAGATAATTCAGATAATTCATTCGATTACATGAAATTAACTTTAACTTAACAATATCTGTCAGAAAAAATCATAGCATGTAATTCGTCTTTAAAAAAACAAACACATGCCATGATGACAGTAAAAATCTCCTGTTAGTGATTTCATAGTAAATTATGAGGGAAAAACCAGGAAAAAAACTCATAATACAATCCCGACACTGTGAGTATTTGGTCGTGCATTTAGTTTACTTTCAATAAACACCAAATTCTGAGTTTATATGTCTGTTATTTAAAAAACATAAATGATGTATCCTCTATATGTTACTGACTTTACTGGTTACTGGTATTTTCCTTTTAATAACTTCCTCTTTTATTATGGGTAACAAGATCCTACTACATTTTGCCGAGGAATTTCCAACATAATTGGTCTCATTTAGCATAATTAGAGTCGCTTCTTTGATTTTTCTCTTTTTACCATCCATTTCTTTTACGACTATATTTGAATCATTCCATTGAACCTTATGTTCATTATCCCATGCGTGTTTACATATTTGAGATCTATCAAATTCTCTATTTTTAATATAAGATTGATGTTCACTTAGTCTAACATTTAATGACCTTGATGTTTCACCTAAATAAAACTGATCGCATTCACAAGGTATTTTATAAATAAAATTCTTTGTCATTTCTTGTTCATTGTTAGGTTTGGTTTTAGACAAAATAGATCTCAATGTGTTTGTGTTGTTTTGAATGTTGTTTAAATGTTAAATTTATTTCCTTATCCGTTTAAGTTTTTTTGATAATCCTTTTATGTATGGTATTGTTATTTTCCTCGTATTATTCCTTGTGTATGCTGTAGGATTTCGTTCTAAGTTGTTCTGTTCTATTCGGTCGATTCTTGAAAATTCCTTATTTATACCCATATTAAAAAAAGAAGTCCCAGTATTAGTAATACATCATTTATGTTTTGTAAATAACAAACATATAAAATCAGAATTTGGTGTTTATTAAAAGTAAACTAAATGCACCACCAAATACTTACCATGTCGGGATAGTATTATGAGGTTTTATTCCTGTTTTTTCCCTCATGTGTTTGACTTTTTAAAGACGAGTTACATGCTATAATTTTTTCTGACGGATATTCTTAAGTTAAAGTTGATTTCATATAATCGAATGAACTATCTAACTCGAAGTAAAGTCGTCCCAGGAACGCAACTCAACAATATTGGCAAAGTCGTCTACTTTAAAATGTATAATGTATGTCTGAATTATCAATATAAATGAGTAAGATAAACTTAAATTATAAGAAGAATAGTAACAAAAAAAAAATTGTTTAATTTACTAATGTTTGTATTTTGGGAACGATTTCCGAAGTGGAAATTGAAACGTAAATAAATTTACTTAAACTTTTAATTGTGGTTTATTCCCATTTAAATAGTAATTAAAGCAAAAAAATAAACAAACACTTGGAATGAACGAGTCTTAAAAAGAAACGAAAACAATCAGTAACTATCAGGAATTATTAATGATTAGATGGTCTATTAGACGATCACGAAATATGTAGAGCAGGAATGAATATACAGAAGAATGATGACACATCATTTTGTATTACTTGTAGACACATATAAATGAAAAAAAAATAAGATTTTTTTAGGCATTTTTTACGAATTATAATTACAATGTTTTATTTGAGGTAATAATTGAATTCGATCCCCTTTTTTTCCAGTTGTGCGCCTATGGCATAAAAGTATCTTATATTATAAAAGTATACTTAGACTAGGTACTTACTTAATTGGATGGTATGATGGTCTGTAATCACTTCCTTCCTGAAATTTTCCAATCGAGCCAAAGAAATTTCTTTCCTAGAAAGAGACTTCCTCCTCTCTTGTTTTCTTTTGAACAAAGGCATTTTGAACAAATAAACAAAATATCCACAATAAGTAAATCCAATAAGTTAAAGAAGCCGAGGTCACAAACAATTAGAGAGAAACATTTTAACGTATATACGAAAATCCACTCGAAAAGTGTTAATATGGTACGCGTGAGTTGGAATTTTCAACTAAAAATACATTCGTTATGTATATCTGGAATACTGGAGAGACAAAAAACGATTTTAACCGAACTTCCACTGTAACTGAAACTGTTTGAAGCCGATTTTCAGCAGATTTCAGCGTCGGTCATGTTTAAAAAAAGACTTTTGCCTGAAAACGCTTCGGTTTCCACACAGCTTCGATTATTTTGCGAAAAGTGACGCGTTCAACTAGTAATGGGGAGATATCGATGAGAATATAGGATTTTTCCAGTTTCATCAGGTCAAGGGATGCGTGAAGGTGTATACCGCTTGATATAATTGTATCCAGAAATGATGTAGCCATCATCGAGTTCGGAAATATACAGGAAACGTGGCGGCCACTCCTATGACGAATCATCGGCGGCCAGAGACTTGCGAACTATTGGCAATCTTAAAGGGATCGTTTTTTTTTGGCGATCGATCAATTTTTGGAAGATATTGCACGCTCTTTGCACATTTATAATTTATGTATTTTTCAAAAATATTACGTAAAATATTTAAGAAATCATTTGTAAAGTTACTACCATTAGTTAAGCTGCATACGAGTTTGTTTGTTATTCTAATAGTTACTCTTATTTACATAAGCGTTGATTTCACTCCAGGGTTTAGGTATTTGTTGACTATTCCGGCATCAAACTTGACTTTATCTTTTAAAGTAGAGTTTATTATAATCTTCTTCTTCCTTTCGGTTTTTACTTTAGTACTTAAGTTAGTAGATTTTCCTCCATTCTGCTTATATCTTCTTCTTCTTCAAATGCCCTGTTTGCTACGAGCGTCTATTAACATGACAATTCTGATCTTGCTTACGACACTCCTGAATAGTTTTACTGATATGAGTCTGAACCATTTCAGCAGATTTTGAAGTCACAAATATGTTTGTGTGTTTGTCCCCGCCTGCTGTCTATTTCTAAGGCTCTTCGAACTCTACTGAGTTCTAGTTGTCATCTAGAATCCATTCAGACATTGTCTGGAGGTCGGCAGCAACCCCTAGTGGGAGTCTTATGTTGCCATACAGGTTATCCGAGAAATACTCAAACATCACAACATAGTTTTAAATAAAATGTAAGACATATTAAATTTTGTACCATATAAAAGGTTTTTACCCAGGTATTTAGTGACTTAACTTATGTGCACCGAGCAACAAAATGCTGATGATGGACTTTTTAGCCCGGAAACGTTCTGTGATGTAGCTCGAAATAGATTTTAATTATATACCTTTTTAGAAAGGATTTTAAATAATAAACAAAATAAAATAGAGGACGATCTGGCAGGTTTTACAGCTGAGAAATCATGTGCTGACCATATCTACACTATACACCAGCTAATAGAGAAGATGATGGCAAAGAACAGACCAGTCTATCTAGCCTTTATTAACCTAAAAAAGGCATCTGTGCTCAGGCAACGACTGTGGGAAGCCATGCAACAAATAGGAGTAGAAGATAACCTGATCTATGTAGTGAAGTCCATGTACACACATAATAATGTTACATCCAAGGTAGGTGACAAGTTTGGAAAACCATTTAAAACCACAAAAGGTCTCCTACAGGGCTGCTCAACTTAACCTACACTCTTTAAAATATTTCTTTAACACGCCCTAAAGCCATGGAAAAAAGAATGTGAGGGAATGGGAGTACAAATAACGAACGACCATCTGTATACCCTCAGTTTCGCCGACGATCAGGTCATAATAGCACAAGACGAGGAAGATCTAAGTTATATGGTTCGAAAACTAGAAGAGGAATATAATATAAATGGTCTGGAAATAAACATTAACAAATCAGAATATCTGAACACAACACAAGAACCAACAAGAAACCTGAAAGTGGATGACGGGCGTAAAGTAAAGGGGACCGATAAATTTAAATACCTGGGGTTCATTATATCAAATAAAGGTACTACAGAAGAAGAAATTAAAAATCAAGTAAATTGAACCAGAAACTCTATAAAACAACTTAATCCAATCCTATGGGACAGACACGTAACAAAAAATAATAAAAAAAAAGAATTTATAATACGATGATTCGCAGCATTCTAACATATGGAGCAGAAAATTGGGTCTTAAACAAAAGCAACAGGAGCAAAATAAACGCCACAGAAATAGACTACTGGAGAAGAAGCTGCAGAGTTTCTAGAATGGACCAAATAACTAACGACGAAATCAAAAGACAAATGGAGATAAAGAAAGACACCTTAAATTACATTGAAGAAAAAAGAATAACGTGGTACGGACATGTCAGACGAACAGACCCAAACCGATGGATAGCAAAAATAATAGAGTGGAGCCCCATATGAAAACGCAAAAGAGGCAGACCAAGAAGATCTTTCAGAGATGAGGTAGATGAAGCCATGGAAAGAAGAGGATTGGAAGACGGAGAATGGGAGGACAAAGAAGAATGGAGGAAATGGTTGAGAGAAGGGAGACAGCGACAGGTGCAGGAACCTCTTTCATATATATATATATATATATATATATATATATATATATATATAGAACTACAAGAATTTTATTTTCCTTGTTTGTGGACTTTTTCATATTGTTAAATGCTGCTCTATCACATTCTATTTTCGCCTTAATTTCTGTGGCCTGTTCCTATTGTTTTATTTACGTTGATACCAAGGTAAGTAAAATTCTACATGATAAATTTTTTATTAAGGTTATTGCTTTTTGTTTGTAAGCATTAATTTTGTTTCTTGAAGTTGGGACTCAAGCCGTAGTTCTCATTGACAGCATTAACCCTTTCCATTGCATGTTGTAATTTATCTATGCTACTGGAAATAATCATTGTGTCTTCGGCGTATCTTATGTTGTTCGTTAACTCATTGTTTATGTTTATTCTTTCTGTTGCATTTCCATAATTTTTTAAATATTTTCTCGGAGGAAATATTAATGAGGAGTAGGGATAAGATACACCCCTTTCCGACACCTCTTTTGGTCTCCATATTTTCAGTAAGGCTATTTTTGCTCTTGTTGTTCGACCCCAGTATAGTTTGGCCACAATCCGAATATCTTTGTCGTCCATATCTGTATTTTGTATAATGCACACTCTTCGTCTTGTAGTACCTTCTTCAACGTCATCACTGTCAACTTCTAAATTTATTTGCTGGACGATATCAACAACTTTTTTAATAATATTACTAACTTCATCATGCTCTGGCATTAATTCCATTTTAGTGTCAGTGATGAACAAGAAGGACACAGTTTTTGCCAGACGCTATTCAATGTTTTTTGTGAAACTTCATTCCAAGATTGTCCAATGATTGTCACTGCATCTAACACGTTGAATTATTTCCAAAAGTCTTTAACAGAGAGCTTGTCGTTGTTTCTTATAACATCATGGAGATGTGCCAATGATCGTCTGGTGTAATAAGCCTTGAATGTGTTAATGACTCCCTGATCCATCGGCTGAAGTAAACTGGTTATATTAGATGGCAAAAATGCAACTTCCACACGTGGGTCAAAACTAGTTAAAATTGCAGAAGAATGACCAGGAGCGTTGTCGATAATTACCATCACTTTAAATAGAATTTTTTTAGATTGACAATAACGTTCTACTTTAGGTATAAAATGATGACCAAACCAATCCTCAAAAAGGGAAGCTGTCACCCAAGCTTTACGATTAGACATCCAAATTACAGGCAAGCCAGATTTAGATTTTTTAGTGCTCTTGGATTTTCTGAGCGATAAACTAAGAGTGGTTTTAAATTGCAATCACTAGCTGCATTTGACCCCACCATCACTATTAATCGATTTTTGGCAGCCTTAAAACCTGGAAAGGTTTTCTCTTTACGTGCGATGAAAGTTTTCTTAGGCATCTTCTTCCAAAGCAGACCAGACTCATCTACATTGAATATGGTTTATTTGGTGTAGCCACATTCATCTATTCTTTTCTTCTTCTGGTTCCTATCCGTTTCGGATGTTGGAAATCATATTGGCAATCATAACCTTGCTCGCTGCGGCTCGAAACAGCTCCGTTGAGGTTTTCTTAAACCATGTTCTTAAATTCCGCAGCCATGATATTCTCCTTCTACCGGGTCCTCGCTTACCTTTGACTTTACCTTGCAATATAGACTGTAGCAGGGAGTAACGGTGCTGATTTCTCATAACGTGTCCCAGATATTGCAATTTTATGTGTTTGATCTTACACACAATCTCTGGTTCCTTCTTCATTTTTCATAGAACTTCCTTGTTCGTGATCCTTGCTATCCATGATATTCTCAGCATTCTTCTATAAAGCCACATCTCAAATGCTTCAAGTTTTTTAATAGTGGTGTCTGTAAGCATCCATGCCTCCGCCCCGTACAACAACACAGAGAAAACATAGCATCTCAAATGTCTCATTTTTGTATCAAGGGATATGTTGTGACTTTGATATTGTTCTTGCCTTTCCTATGCGGCACTTTATTTCCTGTAAATTGCTTCACTGTTCGTTAATAATAGTTCCCAGGTAACAATACTGTTTTTTTCACTACTACAATTCATCTATTATGGCTTTTAATTTCTGTGGATAACAAGACGCAGCCTCTTTATCAGCACTTGCCGCTTCTCCGCTTTCTGCTATGCCAATTACAGCGACTTTTGAATCGGCTGAACCAACCGTTACTAACTGTACATCCTTAGCGATTTATCTAGTATTCTCTTCCAATCTCTCAAAAATTAGCTTAGCTTGGGAGCACACTGTATTCTAATCAATAGGACAATTTTTTACATTTATCCCAGTATCACACCATAATTTTAACGTTGTCTCCATTTCGGCGATAATGCCATAACGTTTACGTACGATGGTGGAATTTAAAGATTGTGCACTTTTCACGGCTTCGAGAATTTTTTCCTTGTCCTTTATAATTGTTCTGACCGTTGATTCCAATAGATCAAACTTCTTTGATAGTTCACAGAATTTCATTTTTTATTTAAAATCTGTAATTACGTTAAGTTTACATTCCAAAGATAACGTTTTTCTTTTCTTATTTGCTACAGAAGGATCAGTTTTACTTCGTTTGGATGACATTGCTCTTTCAAGTCTTCAGTGGATATAAAATAAAAACCCCGCTATAAAAGTCAGAAACACCCACTTCGTAGACATAACACTGTAGATAAGAAATACCTAATACAAAATAAATGTGCTGATTTCGTGCGAAAAGTCAAAACATGTACTTTGGATGAGCAATAATGTGTGGGCGGTAATTTTATCTAATCGATAATCGCAAGATTGTGTGGTACTCAGATGATGAATCGGAAAAATTTGAAAATCGTGTAACTCTGGATTCGCGTAAGTCGGGCTAGCGTAAAGCCGCGGTCAGACTAGGCTGTTTAGCAGCCGCTACTAACCAGCCGCTGGTAATATTGCCAGCAAGCAGCCTAGTCTGACCCAGAACCAGCGGCTGGTGAATGCCAGAGGACTAGCCACAATCGGAAGTTGAACATGTTTAACTTTTTAGCGCTGCCTACCATCCGCAGGCAGTCACGTGATCTCCTCGCTGGCGCCAGCTAGCCAATGTGAACCCCTAGTAGCGGGTAGTAGCTCACAAGCGGCTGGTGAATTAACACGTGTCTAGTTAAAAGCAGTGTTGGTTTTCTATATTTTTCTATTCTACTGTATTTTCTATTAATTTTTTCCAGTGAATATGGTCGACAGTAACAAGTGGTCGGGTAAAGATATAATTACTTTCCTAGATATATTCCAAAATTATCCTTGTCTATGGGACGCTTCGTGTGCAGACTATATCAACAGAAATGCCAAAGACTCAGCATATAAGGAGTTATTGCAGAAACTTGAAGAACGAGGACTGAAAGCAGATTTGGCCCCACTGAAGAAAAAAATAAAAAGTTTGAGAGATACTTATCGAAATGAAGTGTACAAAATAAAAAAGTCAAAGAAGAGTGGTGCGGGAGCAGATGACGTCTACAAACCTAGACTGGTGTGGTTCTCGGCAGCCCAAATGTTCTGGAGCAGTAGTATTGTTGGTCGTGACTCATCATCGAATCTGGTAAGTTTAAAATTATAGCAACAGATAGATTAGATTAGATTTGTGTTAAAAATATAAAACTTAAAGATTATTCTTTAAAACTAATTTTTTACTACTTGTATAAATTTGTTAACTATTACTAAAGGTTTGTTTAATATTTGACGAAATGTACACAAAACATGTCAAGTATAAGCCTATACAGGAGCAAAATATTAGGGTTTTGAAAATTCATTTGAAAATTTTAAAAGTTGCCCCTCATTTTGGCTAAAACCAATAAAAACCATTACGTATGCGTCAAAGTGCCAGTTAACTGGTTAAAGTTTATTTTAGTACAAATTTAATCTTTTTAAAGTAGTCTAAAAACTAATCTAGTACGGTATAGTACATCCACTAATAATTTTCCAACATAAATATGCCTCACTCTGATTTCAAAGAGACCGCCTTTCAAATCAAGGTTGTCAGACATATTTCCTAAAATTCCTAAGGTTATATTTAAAAAATATTCTCTATTCTCTATTCGTTATTATTCAATTGCTAGTCAACGAACGACACTCTTAAAAAATAATATGAACATATTCTCAAAAAATATATCTATATAAATTAATTAACTAGGTACTAATATTTCCATGGACTCTTCACTAATGAATTAAAGCAACTGTGAACTTTGTATATATAACTTATACTCTAAGTAATTTTCGAATATCGGCAACATTGTAGTCTGGACAGAATTTCGAGGTGATTTCGATGTTCGGTCTATATCGACGTTGCCATGTTGGTGAATTTAGCGGTAATACTCTTATAGATATAATGATCGACTTTTAAGAAATCAGACAACTTTTAAGAATCCAAGTTCTGAAAAACGGTTTCAAGAATTGTATTATTTTTTTCCAAATTTTATTGATTTTATACCTTACCTGGAAACATGAAAAATTGCAGATATATTAATTATGGTATTAAAGTTACATTCAATAATTTTAAACTTGGCAACAGCGAAGCGCATCGCAATAAATCTTGATGGAACACCTGTTTGTCTGGCTATATGACACCCTAAATAGTTCATTTTGCAAGCAGCTATCAGAGGCGGATAATAAGGTAAGTAATATTATATTTTTCTAGGATGGCATTTTGGAGACCATTTGATACGAATGATCAAGATGCATCAACTTCTGTGTTATCAATAGATAATGACAATTATGTTAATGACAGCCCCGAATTAAAAAATAAAGATTTGCACGTACAATCCCAAAGAATAGTTTTAAATATGTATGAGTGTTTGAAAAAAGAAAATATTTTGATGGCTGATAATGCAATTGTTTCGAGAATTCATGTATTAACAAAAATCGGGTATAAGACGATATATACAATTATTAAATTAGGCATTGTTACAGATCATTCCTTAAAACGAAAGCGACCAAATAAAAAATTGGGTAGGATTGACACTGCTGCAAAAGACGTTATTCAGCGAACAGTTTACAATTTTTACAAAGAAAATAGAGTGCCTACTTTAGAACTGATTCGTGAAAAATTGAGAGATTTCCCTGAATATAATTATACATCTTTGGAAACACTGCGCGAGATTTTGATAAGTTGTGGATTTAAATATAAGAAATTAGATAATCGAATGGTAATAATGGAATCTCGGCGTATTGTTGAACTTCGACGAGAGTATTTGAGTAAAATAAAACAGTATCGTAATTCAAACAGAAACATAATCTATTTAGATGAAACCTGGTTCGATACGCATGATGTTGTCAAGTACGGCTGGGTTGACAACACAAACAAGTGTGCATTAAATACACCCTGTTCACGAGGAAAACGTGTTATTATTCTTCATGCCGGAAGCAAAGATGGTTTTGTATCTAATGCATTGCTATTGTCGGCCAAAAATATAACAAAGTCTTCTGCCGATTATCACGAAGATATGACAGCCGATTTATTTGAAAAGTGGTTTGTTGAACAACTCTTGCCCAATATTCCGCCGAATTCAGTGATTGTTATGGATAATGCGTCGTATCATTCCCGCATATTAAATAAAATACCTAATAATAACACGAAAAAGGACGAAATTTTAAAATTTATGGAACTTAAAAATATCACTGTTCCTAAAAAGATTCCAGTAAAAAAAGAATTAATTAGAATGATCAAAAGTCGGAATTTCAAAAACGAATACGTTATTGACACCATTTGCAGCAGGCACGGCCATACTCTTTTGCGATTACCTCCATACTATTGCATTTTTAATCCAATTGAAATGGTTTGGGGTACCGTAAAAAAACGATTGCGAAAATATAATCAGTCACCAACATTAAGCGCAGTGGCCATTGAGAATATTCGAGAAGTAATTAGTGGCATTAATAGCGATGTGTGGAAAAGTTGCGAAGCTCATGTTGTAAAAATAGAAAATGAATATCCTGTTTTACCGGCAATAGCACCAATAGTTATACAACCTGGGAACGATTCGACTTCAGAAGACTCTGACGATTCTTTTTAGTCCTTCTAATTAATTTCTTTACAGCTATCGCGATGCATCTTGAACACTAGTATTCATTATTATACAGTGTGTCGCATTTAAGATGAAGACACCTCTATATATCAGCTATCAAAATACATACAGATTAGAAATTTTGCAGTCATACATGTTGATAGTGCACATATTTTTAAGATAGTTAGTTATCTGAAATTTAAATTTTAAACGCGGCTTACTGCGAATCCACAAACAGGGTAAATTTTCGATATTTTGCTTCGCGTTAGAGAAATCGGAAAAACTTATTTGGAAAAGTTATTCCACTTATTGTAACCGCACATTCCAAAATTCATGACAAAATTCGCAATTTTAGTTTTTCAGTATTATTTGTAATCTCGATCCTAAATCTACAATTGGCTGTCTAAAGATGCATCTCGGGACAGCCAACTGTCCGTTTTAGAATCCTGACTACAATTGAAGAGCTTATTTCCAAAGTGTCTTAAATCCATATAATGAAATCCATGAAATTACAGATTTTCATACAAATTTAACATACAAATTATACAATTTTACAATTTTCATATGCACTTTTAAATGGCAAATAAGAAGTTGTTTTGGTACATATAACTTTATTTTAGACTTGAAGAAATCTATAAAGTTTAAAAAAAGAAAATTAAAAAAATCGAAATTTTGGATTTAAGACACTGGAAATAAGCTCTTCAATTATTGAAAAAAGTAAAAGTGCGAATTTTGACATAAAACTTTGTTATGTGGGGTTATAATAATATTTGGAACATCTTTTCCAAATAACTTTTTCCGATATCTCTAACTCGAAGCAAAATATTGAAGATTCACCCTGTTTGTGCATTAACAGTAGGCCGTGTTTAAAAATTAAATTTCAGTTGATTATCTTAAAAAATGTGAATTGACAACCTGTATGACTGTGCAAAATTTCAAATTGGTATTTATTCTAATAGCCGAAATATAGGGGTATCTTCATCTTAAATGCGACACACTGTATAGAGTCAGAACAAAAAAAAACAAAAAACAAAAAAAAATATAAAAACAAAAAAAAAAAAAATAATAAAAACAAAATGAAAAAAAAACTAACTTTATATTCTTACTAACATACCTAACCCTTTCCTTTCCTGGCAAGGAAGGCTCATACCTCCTCGTGGTCCTTGCTGGACAGACAATATTTTGAGATTTTCTGTCCTTGCTGGATAGACAATCTTTTAAAATTTTCTGACAGAATGAACCATTATTTACAGATAATTGTAAAAAAATATTATGGTTTATGTAAAAACTAAATAATAAGTCCAATATTCTTATAAATCACTAAAATTAACAAGCTTTAATTTGAAAGAATTAATTTGTTATTTATTAGATGTTGTGAGCCCGCTCACATTTGAAAAAAAAAACTGATTCTGTCCTTTGAAGATTCCTATTCAAAAATACCGCGTTTAAACAAATCGAAGGTTGAAGGGTGCCGGACATTTTTGCCGGAAACAATTCAAATTCAAAAGATCTCCTTTTTCTGCTACGGAAAATATTACCCCAATTTCTCACCAAAATCAATGTCGAGACTTTAGTTTAAATACTCTTGAATCTCAAAAATACTCATTTACATATTTTTCAAGCCTCGAAAATGCATATTAGGTATCGCATTTTTCGGATTTTAAATCGCCTATATCTCCAAAACTATTAACTTTTGAGAAAAATGACATAGATCTTATTTAGAGTCACCCAAAAACCTAAAAAATATTTTTTGGAGCACAAAAGGTGATATTTTGAATTTGTTTAAAAAATTGTTCTGTAAAAAAAATTTTCCTGAATATAATTATGTAAAAATTAATAAAAATTATGATTTTTCTTGAAATATGCGTTTGATGAACTGATCCCTTTTCTTAATTTCCACGCCAATGGTCGGCATTTGCATCAAAGAAGCTCAAAAGCCGCCACTTGGAAAATTGACTTTGGAAAAAGTATAATCGTGGAATTTTTAAGGTAGAGACAATTACTTTTGGAAAACATTGTTTTTTGCAAATTAAAGTTTATTTGGCAAAATGATGTACATACAAATACTGTCAATTTTCCTAAGAAACAAACATTTCTTCGTGTATGTATCAGATAGTTCTTGGGCAAATTAGTCGCTTTCAGTACATTCATGTCCGATAGATTTCATTTGCCAAGGAACAGCCAAGGTTGTTGTAAACTCCTGGGTAAGCCACTCTCGCACGTCATTTCCTTCTTGTTTGTAGTTGTTGGATGCATACAGTCTTTGTAATGGAGACATAGTGTTAGGGTCTTGGCGCCATTCACCTGGGTTTATAACTCCTGTCATCAAGTCCTCTTCATCAACTGATCCCGGGGTCATATACGTCTGTGATGATGTCATTCTTAACCAGTTGTGCAGTACACAACTTACTTTTACAAGAATTTCCACTGTACCCACGTCCAACGGAATAGGTCTGCTGAATATGCGGAAACGGCTGGCCAAGATACCAAAGGCGTTTTCAGCAACACGCCTAGCTCGAGATAGTCTGTAATTGAAAATTTTCTCTTCCACAGAGAGACCTCTATGTGAATATGGTTTCAACATGTAAGACGTGAGACAAAATGCATCATCGGCAACGCAAAGTCCTCCTATAGGCCAGTTTAAAAGGTTTCTCTCAAGAGCAATTTTCAAAGTGGAATTGTTGTAAATGGTACTATCATTAGATCGGCCATCACATCCAACGTCAATATATCTGAAGCAGTATTCTGCATCCACCATGGCAAATAAAACAATACTATATGTCCCCTTGTAGTTATAAAATAGAGAAGTGCTGTTTGGAGGTCGTTGAATTCTGATATGTTTTCCGTCCAGTGCCCCACAGCAATCAGGAAAGTTCCACTTACATTCAAACGACTTTTGAATTTGTTTCCATTCAGCTATTCTATCCGGTACCTGAAATAGAACGTACAAAAGTAACAATTGTAATTTTCTTAAATGTACAGGGGGTTCCGTAAAAGTACCAAAACTTTCGTAGTTTGGTTCTCTGGGTCAAAATAAGCAAAAACGTTGATATGGACAAAAGTTCTATCTCGCTTCTCGCGTCTGTCGGCCTGTAAAGATTTTGAGCAATCGTTACAGACTTTCGTATTTTTTTGTACAAAATCTGGAGAAACCGAAAGACGGGAAAACACGCGAGATCAAAGTTTTGTCAATATGAATTTTTTTGCTTATTTTGACCCAACGAAACACATTACGAATTTTGTGTACGAGGTTCTTACTTACGGAACACTCTGCTAAAAATTTATATTAATTTACCGTCTGGAAGTGTATATTTAATTGTTATAAGTTAAATTGTTATTTTATTATCCTACTTTTTTTCAATTTTTTTATTTTGTAGGACCACATTACGGAGATGGCAATGCAAAATGAGGACTACGACTATCCATGTGAGGACACCGAAGCAATCACCTCTGTCAAGATTAAAACTCCAAGCCCTTCAAAAACAAATAAGTGTTCAACGCCTTCTGCATCAGGTAATAAAGCAGCAAAAAGATCTCCTGAAAAAATGCTACCCCCATCTCGTCACTTGAAGCATATTAAAACAACTTCTGGTAGTAAGAAACCTCAAACACGTTTTGAAAAGTCAGTGGATAAGTTGCATGATATAGGTAAATTAGTTGCTGAAAACGAAGATCAATTCGACAAATATGGCAAGTATATTGCTAGCCAATTAAGGGAGATACCATTAAGAAGTTTCATCGCCCTACAAAGCAAGATTAACACCCTTATCACAACAGAACGCTTGCTCTGTTTGGATAATGAGCAAGGACAGTGTTCGATGCAGCAGCGCTCGCAGTCACCATACAGCAGCGGTAGCTCTTGTTCGACCCCACATCCCCTGATGTCACCGTACAGCGGTAGCTCCTTTTCTCAGATGTCACCATTCAGTCACAACAGCTCTGGCCAAACACCAGGTATATCCAACCAAGACGACATTGGAGGTTTGGACATTTTATCCCAAGCCATGGTTGGAATGTGTGATGCTGGGACCCACCTTGCCTAAAATATTTCCAGTTTGTTTTACATAACAAAATTAATTGTTATACACAAAGTGAAGAAGATTAATAAACTACATTATTGTTAAAAGTAAAATGTGCTTATAAATTCTTGTCCTAGGCCTCCTAACTCTCCTGTAAGAAAATATCCCTTGCTCGTTTTTTCAGAAAAGGTCAATTATTTTCTATTTGATAATCTAACTACATATACAAATAGGAGTAAATAATGTACCTACTACTGTACCTTGATAAACTGCTGTAAAACCTCGTAAATGCTGCTCAACACTTCTGGAACGAACACTGAAATTGAGTTATGAGGAACTCTAAACAGGTAGGCCAAAGACTTGTAACTGTCTCCAGTTGCTAGATAACGTAAAGTTATTTCTAGTTTTGTTTTACTTGGAATAGCCTGACGGAATTTGGTGTCTTTTTTCTGGATAAGCGGAGCGACTAACTCTAATAGCTCTTTAAATTTTGGAACTGACATTCTTAAAATGTTTGCATAAGATGACGGATCTTCCAATTCTAGTTCCTTAAAAAGTCTTGCTGATTCCCCCAGATCGTTTCTTCTTAATATCCAGGATCTAACCCACCATCGCCTTTTCTTCCGTTTCAACATCTGTTCACACAACTCTTTTATTCCAATATTTAACACACGTCTCAGAACTTCACGACTCACACCAATAGATGACATGATGCACACAACACACTACCACACGATGTTTTCAAGTCACCAACATCAACTGTACTAGCGGCTAGTACACAAAAATACTAGTACACAATACAATGTGAACCCCTCAGATCCGCTGGCTGATGGCGATATTTACCAGCGGCTGGTTAGTAGCGGCTGCTAAACAGCCTAGTCTGACCGCGGCTTAAGTCGAGATATTACTGTATACACATTGTCATTCGTAAAACTAATATTCGCGCACAATCACTGCAGTGAATATCAGGCACAGCACTGGTCCGAGAACACTATCTTGAGCTAGTAGTTAAGTCAGCAGTGAATACCAGATACAGCACTGGTCCGAGAACACTACCTTGAGGTACTCTAGCCATAATTGGGCTGGGTATACCCATCGTGATATTTTACAAGGTAATGGCGGTCTTTTAGGAACCTTGGGATTTGGAAGTAATTGTTGAGAAAGAACTTTTTGATTTTGTATAAAAGGCCGTTATGCTAGGCTTTATCAAAGTCTGTTTTCCAATGATTGACGTATTTGTTGGTAAACCCAGTAAATTTGTTCAGTGGTAGCATGCTGTGGCCTAATGCCAAACTGGGGAAGAGGTATTATTTATTTGACAATTAATATTCTGGATAACGACAGTTTTATAGGTTTGTAGGACTTTATTTTCTCCAAGGATTTTACGGGTTTTGGAATTAATATTATTTGGTCTAATTTTTAAACTAGAGAAGAATAACCTGTACCTAATTTGGCGTTATAAAGTTGGGTAAGAGAAAGTAGGGCCTTTTCTGGTAATCTCTTTAGGATTCTTACGGTAATTATGTCATACTTTGGGGACTTTTGAACTTGTGAAAAATATTATTGACTCCGTTCAATGTAATTTTTTTTAGAGGAGTTTCAAGTTGATAGGGAGATTAAAGATACGTTTGGATTTTAATATCTATATTAATACGTTCGTCTGCAAGAAAAGGCTGGAAAAGCATTTAAAGATGTTCAACGAAAATTTCGGCTTTCTCTTTATTGCTTTTTGAAGATGCGCCATCGTCAGTAAAAATTGGAGGGTTGGAGAATTCAAGACGTTCTATTTGTTAGGTTGCTTTCCAGAGTAAATACTCGGTAGCTTCTGTAGGCGAAAGATGTCTCAGATAAGAATGTATACCATTGTTCTTGTGGTTATTGAATAACGTTTTTACTTGTGTTGTACTCTATTCAGATAGATCTTGTCTTGTGGTGCTCTCATAGAATAAAATGTTGTGTCAATCATTGTATATGGTTTGTATAAAAATGTGACCTAAAAACTTAATTAGTGAAATAAAATTAAAAATTCTAATTATATCAAACGTTTATAAAGACAATAAATTAAAGATTTTTTATAATCCTTGAACTGTCTCTCGCGGCACTTATTCAAACTGGAAAACTGCCAAATTTAAAATTTTCTGTAACTCATAAATAAAGGTATGAATAAAACATATGGTGTATAGAAAGTATTAAAAATAGTTTTTCGCTTCTTCAAATAGCATTAAAAATTAAATATAACTTTTTTATTTGTGAAAAATTTTAAAAGACCACAATAAATTATTTCTCAGGTAATAAAATTTTTAGATTTTTATGTAATCTCTGTCTCGAATCTATTTTGTCTGGTAGTTGTTCAATTCATATAAAAATTAGATTTACATCGAAGGTTGGAAAATCATCATGACTATGCGGATCTCGTTGATCGGCTCTTTAAATAGTTCTGCACTACTACACTCAAACCATTTCCTTAGGTTCTTAAGCCATGATACATTTCACAAATTTATATGCATATTTTTAGTGTCCATCCTTCCAAACCATAAAGAAGAGTCTTCTCTTCTTAGAGTGCCGTCTCCCTACGGAGGTTGGCAATCATAATGGCTATTTTATTTTAGAACTTGCTGCTCTAAACAAATCAATCGATCTGCATTGATACCAATCACGTAGATTTTTTAACCATGAGTTCTGCCTTCGGCCAACAGATCTTCTTTCTTAAATCTTTTCCTGTATTATGAGTCTCAAAATTTCATATTTTGGTCCCCTCATCACGTGGCCTAGGTATTCCAGTTTTCTGGTTTGTATAGTGGTGATTAGTTCTGTTTCTTTACCAACACTCTCCAGTACTTTTTTATTTGTAATTCTATCAGTCCATGATATTTTCAATACTCTGCGGTATAACCAGAATTCGAAGGCCTGGATTATTTTTAAATTACATTTTTTTAATGTCCAAGTCTCAGCTCCATATAATAACATTGAAAATATATAACAGCGAATGGTACGTAGTCTGATCTCCAAATTTAGAATTTTGCACGTTAGGAGTGGCTTTATTCGTATAAATGCTGATCTGACAATCTCTGTTCGCCTGTTTATTTCTACAGTATGATCATTGGTTTCATTGATCAAAGTTACCAAATAATGATATTTTCTACTCGTTCTATCACGTTACCATTGATTTTCAATAGGTGATGTATATTTTCTCGTCTTTTTGTAATTAGCATGTACTTTTCATACTCAAGCTTTCGATAAGATGTTGTAGATCTATCCTCGTTGCTATGATCACAGTGTAGTCTACATATCTTAAGTTGTTAATTAATTTTCTGTTAACGGTGACTCCAGCTTCGATACTATTGAGCGTGTTTTGGAAAATTTCTTCAGAATATAAGTTAAACAAAAGTGGTGATAAAACACATCCCTGTCTAACTCCTCTACATATTTTCATTTCTTCTGAGTGTTGCCCATCAATTTGAACTATGGCACTTTGGTTCCAATATAATGTTTGCACTATATTTATGATTTTACTGTCAATGCGCTTGTTCATAAATATCAAAGAAGAGTAGAGAATACATACCATGGAAGAATCCTTAGGAAAACATCTAACCATATATCTCGACAAGCTAGAAACTTTTTAAGTTTAATGAATTATGCACGTGATATTTCAATATGTGTCTTGATTTCTTTGGTTCGGTCTACATTTGACATTATCTATGCTCCCAAATATTTGTAGTTAACCACGCTCTTAATTACAGTATCTTCAATAATCAATTAGATATTTATAACTGCTGATTTAGTCATGATCATACATTTAGTTTACTTCAAAATTCACCTTTAGCCCATATTTCCTTTATAACCTTTAGGTATAAAGGTATTCCATCTAATTTTACAATTACTTGTTTTATACCTGATTTGTCTAAATTTATATTTTTGTTTTTTTTTCTACTTGCCTTGTTTGATTTTATGTCTACTTTGCTAATGTGTTACATTCTATAATAGTTTTACCTGATTAAACTTTTAAGAAATCAAATAGATTAAAACAAGGTAATTAAATTTACTGGTTTTTACGAGTAAAAACTCGTAAAAAAATATGTGCTGGACACAACCAGCACATATTAGTATAAACGGCATTCAAATTGAAAAAGTATCAAGTTGCAAATACTTGGGGACTTCAATAAACGAAACTGGAGACCAAAACAATGAAATAAAAAGACGTATCGAAATTGCCATGGCCACCTTCATAAAGATGAGGAAATTCTTCTGCAACAGAGATATAAGCATCCCTCTACGATTAAGAATGCTAGGATGCTACGTATTAAATATGCTATTATACGGTGTAAAGGCCTGGATTCTCAACATAACAAGATAAAAATTATAGAAATTTTTGAGATGTGGTGCTACCGTCGAATACTGAACATAAGTTGGGTTGAAAGAGTCACAAACTTTGAAGTTATAAGAAGGATAGGAAAATACCCAGAAATTTTGTCAACGATCAAATGAATAAAACTTGAATATTTGGGTCACCTGATTAGAGGACATAAATACGCATTACTTCAAAATATAATGCAAGACAAAATAGAAGGAAAACGGAATCCAGGCCGTAGAAGAATGTCATGGTTGCGTAATTTGAGAGAGTGGTTTGGATGTAGCACTAATGAACTCTTTAGGTCAGCTGTAAGCAAGGTCAGGATAGCCTTGATGAGAATATAGATAGCCTTGATAGCCTATTTATTAGAGAAGCTGATTTCGCACAAAAATAAAGTCAAATATAATAAAAGAGACATAGTTTAACAATAACAATGGATGACTGGGACCAATACTTTGAGAAACCCCTAAGGGAAGATAGATCACAATTTAAAGACAGCAACGAAACACAAAATATAAATATTTAACTTCGCCCATACGAATAACAATAAAAGAAGTGGAAGATGTATGTAGATCTCTAAAAAATAACAAAGCACCGGGTCCAGTTAGCATCCCTGCAAAGTTAATTAAACACGGTACAACCAAACTATATACAAGTTTAGCCAAACTGTTCCAAAACTGAATTAATGGAATGACCACCTCAGAGGACTGGAAGACATAATTCATATCCACTATACACAAAAAAGGCAGAAGGGATGAATGTGACAGTTACAGAGGCATTGCCGTGACAAACTCGGTCAGTAGAATATACGGAAAAGTAATTAAAAACAGAATAGAAAGCAAATATAAAGACTTAGAGGCTGAGGAACAGGCAGGATTTAGGGCAGATAGATCTACTGGACTATTTGTTTTGCGTTACGCAGATTATTGAAAAGAAAATAGCCGTTAGGTTAGGTTAGGTAAAGGTAAAGGTTGGAAATAATCTGTCGAGTGGATTCCAAATGAATAAAGGCCTTAAAGCAGGGCTGCTATCTCTCCCCGATATTATTTATAATTTATCTAGGACAAGTTCGAAAACTGTGGAAGCGCAAATGGAGAAATATGGGAATGGCGATTAACAACAATAGCATATACACTTTGTCATTTGCAGATGATCAACTAGTGATAGCACAAGATTATGAAGATAGTGAGTATATGACTCGAAAATGAATCGAGGAGTAAAAAATAGGGACTTAAAATCAATATCCAAAAAAACGAGTATATGTGTACTGGCGGGAAAAAACAGGACCTCATATTGAAAGATGGAGAAGTGTTATCAAACATTGGAACTGAAAAAGTTTTGAACGTAGTTATGAGGTTCGAATCGTTTTATAATGTCCCTGTGTCCGCTTCTTGTCGATCGACGATGATAAATATAATAAAAAGCTGAAGTTGTGGAGTAAAAGTGCTGGTTTCATTGACAGCTACTAGTAATTACACAATATGATGTTGGTTAGGTAACTACTTATAATAAACTGTGCTCACATGAGCTCAAATCCACAATTTATAATCTCACAAATAATTCGTACCTCAGCACAGTTATTGCTTCTATCATACCATACCAACAAACTTTGAACTATTACTTTACTCGGCAATTTATTTAGTTGTATGTAAATGAACTAATTATTAAAATATTATACGATATGGTTTACAGTGTCTCACTTATACACGGTGAAACGTAGACGACACAATTGAGGAGAAAAACAACCAAACAAAAAAAGCAATTTCCCTTCTCAATAGTATCCTTTGGGATCAATCAATCTCTAATAATAACAAACACACGATATATGTATAATACAATCATTAAAAGTATAATTACCTACAGTAGTGAAGTATGGCAAATAAAGGAAAGAACAAGAGAAAACTTGAGGCAACGGAAATAGATTTCTGAAGACGTTCAGCTGAAAAATCTAGACTAGAAAAAGTAACGAACAACAGAATAAGAGAAATTATGAAAGTAAAATATATTGTTACGTAAAAAAATATGAGTCATATTAAAAACCTGTACACATGTTGTTATTCATTTTTATGTTCTAGATTTTATTAGCTGGTAGAAATCTACCTGAAACGGTCGCTCCCCTACGATTCGAAGTTTCCAGAAACCGGTCGAATGAAGACCAGGCCGATTTACTTTCTAGTCGAGTCAGAGGGAATCGCCTGAACTCTCGAATAACTGTATTGGGTATATAACGGGACCTTTTTGCAGAAAACACCAGTAAGAAGATAAATTCGCGACGGGTATTTAAATGTAACGCACGTATAAATCAATTATGTAATTATTATTCGAAAATAAATTGTTGTATAGTGGTTAAATAAATTGATATAAATTATCGTGTTTTAGTTAATTAAAATAAGAACAATAAATTAGAATTAATAAAGACTTAACAATATAATAGTAGACGATATTGGTACTAAACAACTCAGATGGTACGGTCATGTACAGAGAATATCGGAAGAACGTTTCCCAAAACAAGTCTTATTGTGGACCCCTCACGGTAAAAAAAAAAGAGGAAGACCCTGCCTTAGTTTGAGAGAAGGTATCAATAAAGAAATGAAAGACAGGGACGTAGAAAAATACTTATGGATGAATCGATAGGAGTGGCAAATGAGTATCGGAAAACGTAGGAGAACGTTTTAAACCGATCTATATACAGTGTAGGTAAAATTTTAAGGTCGGTATGGTAAAATTTAACAGTATATCTAACGCAGATATAAAATCATATTTTCAGCGAATTAGACAAAGATAACAATCATATTTCCCCTTCGTCTCCCCTCCTAAAATTCTTTTAACACTCATTGGCCATTGCCCATTAGTGAGACGATTAGTTCCGATCAGATATTCTCTGGTTCCGATCCTAATATACCTAAAAAACTAGAGGTGGGTCCTCTCGTTTTTTTAATTTTTATCGGAACCGTTTTTCG
Source organism: Diabrotica balteata (assembly GCA_918026665.1). NCBI lineage: Eukaryota > Metazoa > Arthropoda > Insecta > Coleoptera > Chrysomelidae > Diabrotica > Diabrotica balteata. Next base: position 28,180,656 of record OU898282.1, read on the forward strand.
TAAACTGTAACTAGTTGACTGTTTACCAGTATTCAAATTAGCGAGTACACAAACATATCGATACATTTTTGGCAAAGTAACGTAAGTCACCAAAAACGATTTGTAGAAAAAACAATTTTTTAATTCAACCTGCTTCAGGTTGAATTAAAAACTACTCTTTCAGTACCTTTTTAACAGTAATAGCATTAGTTTAATTGAAAAACATTATTTTCGCCAAAAATGTCACTTACGTTACTTTGCCAAAAATGTATCGATATTTTCTATTATCGTTTATGTGTATAAGTATTGAAATAAAAGAACCTAACGAAGGATATATTTATTGTAACTTGAAAAATAAATTAAATAATACAAATGGTACTTAAATACTTACATTTACATTACACATTATTAAATCGCGAATCGTCTAAATTGACATTTAAAAACATAAGTTTTTCCACCTTTCTTGTTAATCGCGTTCTTCTTTTATTTAAAATTATACCAGATGTTAAACATGTGTTCACAAGGAAAAGATTTTGTTACAATACTACAACATTTTATGAATATAGTGGTTAAGTTACCATATACATGGCGATGGTTTTTTCACCACGGTAATGGACAGTTCCAATCTCCGTTCGAAATTGTTTGTGGCTAATATCTCATCAGACAATTACATGTCGACTTCTTTTATACCTCTCGATACAGGTATATGTTTAGATGAGTCATGTCCAATTATTTCATCAAAAATACACCATGGACTTAAGTCATCTTTATCAGTTTCTTTTTCTTGGACTAATTGATTTTCAAGATTTACTAAACTTTTCGTTTCATCCGTTTTCCATAGTTAAAGAACCAGCTTTTAAAAAGTTTGCAGGGTGGATTCCTGGATATAAACCGCCAACAAGAAAAACTTTGTCAGGTTCATTACTTCAGGAATGTTATGTCAAAAGTGAGCAAATTATTAGATCACAAGTTGTTAAGGAAGTAGAAAATATCTGTATTACTACTGACCTCTGGACATCTGGAGTAACTGAGAGTTACTTCGCATTAACAGGACAATATTTAACCGAAAATTTAGTATTCAAAACTTTTTTATTAGGCTGCTGCCTAATTTTTAAATACCGTAAGTATGCCGTTTGCTAAATTTTAGCAAACGGCATACTTACATCCATAGTATCCGACATAGTACAATTACTAATATCGGGTTTAGCAAAAAGATTTAGAGGGATAGAACAGAGTGGCACATTGTCATTATGTACATTTATGGATTCACGATTTACAGTGCAGAACAAAACAAAAAGTTAAGAAGCTGGTTACTTCTATAATTAACGAACAAGAAGATTGTACTATTGAAAATCAACCAGTACAAGAAAAAGAAACCAATAAATATGACTTAAGTCCATGGTGTATTTTTGATCAATTAATTGGAGATGACTCATCTACACGTACACCTGCATCGAGAGTCCATTACAAGAAAAACTTGTTTTTATGTCAATTTAGACTATTCGCGATTTAATAATAACGTGTAATGTAAATGTAAGTCCGATTTACTATTTGTATTGTTTAGTTTATTTTTCAAGTTATAATAAATATATCATTAGGTAGTTTCTTTCACTTCAAAAGATAAACACATAAACGATAATAGCCGTTATGTTTGTTTATGTAGGTACTCTCTTACTTGAAACTACTTTTAAACAATCATAGTTACTTGTTTATGAAAATTAAAATGCTTAAATGCTTTTTAGCATTTAAAAAAATTTAAATTTTTTTGGAATCCTGAGAAAACTAACAAATATTTTTGAAAAATTTAAATGCAGAATGAAAGATTACATTATTACCGAGGGCCGAAAGTCCCTTAGAATAAACAAAAAGTTTTTTTAATGAGATATTTAAAATTAAAAATCACACTAAATTTTGTTTTTTTTTTTCATCCCTATAACTTATTAAAATAAACATTATAGAAGTTTTCAGGGACTTTCGGCTCTCGGTAATAATGTATTGTTTCATTCTGCGTTTAAATTTTTCAAAAATATTTATTAGTTTTCTCAGGATTCGAAAAAAATGAATGCTTTTAAAAAACATTGGCCCGAAATTTTGCTCCTACGCAATTAACGATAAACTAGCACGACCCACCTCTACTTCTCGTTACTCGATCTTTTGACCAGACAACTATCTAGACTAGACGTTGCCAAAGAATTAGTGTATGAATATTTTTTAATGTGGCGTTATTGTATGCATGTTTAATTGTTTATTATTTCATATTGGGAAATTATTTTGATGTTTAGATTTTTAGTTCGGAAATCGTACTTAAAATACGAAACATTAATAAATTTTATTTATATAAAACGATTTCCGAAATGGAAATCAAAATGTTATATTACAATTATTGTAAAGAAAGTTTGTGGCATATTCCCAATAAAAAAACAGTAACCTGCCATTTAAATCAATTTCGCCCAAATTTGATTATCTTGAGCATTTTATCTTCTTGATAGAACATTGTTCAAATGCAAAAAAGACAACAGGTCAAATAAAACCGATAAGTTTGGCAACGTTGAACTTCCCCTTTTTTATTATTTCTAGGCATGAAGGTTCGGTGATATAAAGGGCGTACCTAATATACCTCTCTCTTTTTAAACAGCTGTTTCTCACTCCATCTCACGTAAGGTCCATACCGACCATAAAATTTTTCCTACACTGTATATAGAATTACTTTAACTACAGTATAATTAATGCGCATGTCCCGACAGAAGAAAAAGAAGAGGAAATTAAAGAAGAGTTTTATGATAAATTAGAGTCCGCATATCTGTTATGCCCAAAAAATGATATAAAAATAATCTATGGAGACCTAAACGCCAAAGTTGGAAGAGAACAGCAATTCCAACCCACAATAGGTAGGTACAGTCTCCATAAGCAATCAAATGACAATGGCAATAGGTTAATAAACCAAGCAAGATCACTTAACATGGTGATTGCCAGCACTTACTTCGCTCGCAAAGATATACACAAAGGTACCTGGAAATCCCCAGATGGGCTTACAGTAAATATGATAGATCATGTCATTGTAGACTCGAGACACCAATCGAATATAATAAACGTCCGCACCAGAAGAGGGGCAAATTCGGATTCTGATTAGTACCTGGTCGAAAGTAGAGTAAGGGCTAGAATTTCAAACATCAAAAAGGAAAGAGGCTCTAAACATGAACGATACAAGGTAGAAGGACTCAAAGAAACAAACAAAAATAAAGAGTATAAAGAAAAATTAAACAACAAACTAGAAAACAAACACATGAAAACCTAAATGAGGAGTGGGAGAATGCAGATACATCATAAAAGGCAGCTAAAGAAGTATCAGGCATAGAAGGCAGAAAAAGAAGAACAAGAACGAATGACTGGTTTGATGAAGAAAGTCAGATTATAACAGACAGAAAAAACAGAGCATATTTAGTTATGTACAGAACCCGACAAGCAGAGGAAGAATATAAACAACTACGCAAAGAAGAAAAGAAAACTCACCGAAGAAAAAAGAGAGAATATATGAACAAAGAACTTCAAGAACTACAAGAACTAAGTAAATTAACAAAGACAAGAAAATTTTATCAGAAACTGATCAAAAGCAGAAAAGCCTTCAAACCGAGAACAACAATGTGTAGAGATAAGGAAGGTAATATATTGATAGAACAGCAGGAGATACTAGGTAGATGGACAGAACATTTTACGGAAAAGTTGGAAGGAGATCGGAGAGAGACGAACCCTGACATACAATTAGACCAAGCAGACAACAGAGAAAAGATTCCACCAACAATAGCCGAGATTAGAACAGCAGTAGACAAATTAAAGAACAATAAAGCACCAGGATAGGATCAAATAGCTTCGGAGTTACTGAAGAAAGGAGGAGAGGCACTACAAAAAACAATACATGAATTGATAACCAAGATATGGTCTAACAAACAGCTCCCAGCGGAGTGGAATAGCGGTATTATTGTACCATTATATAAAAAAGAAAATCAGTTAGAATGTGGAAACTACCGTGGAATCACGCTGCTGAATGCAGCATACAAAATAATGTCATTTATGAAAGACTTACACCACACGATGAAAAAATAGTTGGCAAATACCAAAGTGGCTTCTGTAGACAGAAGTCAACAATAGACCAGATATTTGTTCTGCGACAGATCCTCGAAAAAACAAGTGAATATAACATCGACACACATCATCTCTTGATAGACTTTGAACGCGCATATGACAATATAAACCAAGAATTCTGAATAAAAGCAATGAAAGAATTTAATATACCAACACAACTAATAGAACTGATAAAAGAATCTCTAAAAGTAGAAAGTAAAATCCGGATACAAAATGAATTAACGGAAACAATAGATGTGAAAAAGGGACTACGCCAGGGAGACGCTCTATCATGCATCTTCAACATCGTACTCGAGAAAATACTGAGGGACACAACAGTCAATACTCGAGGAGCAATCATTATTAAAGCGTGCAAATACTAGCATTTGCAGATGATGTTGATATAATCGCAAGATCAAGAAGAGAAATAATAGAGGCATACAACCAAATAGAATGAGCTGCACAAAATAGTGGTCTTAAAATCAATCAGACCGAAACAAAATATATGCAGGTAAGTAAAAACGCAGAAATAAGGCAGACACAAAATAGGAGAATACAACATAGAGGGGGTAAAAAACTTTATATACTTGGGATCCCTAGTCGTAGTCACGTCTGATAATAACGTTGCGGAGGAAGTGAAGAGGCGAATATTTATTGCCAGTAAATGTTACCATGGCTTAATTAGGCAACTAAGATCAGATAACGTCGCAAGAAAAAACAACATGCCAAATATACAAAACCTAAATAAGACCGGTACTCACATGCGGCTCAGAAACCTGGACACTCACTAAAACAGAGGAAACGTTGTTAGCCACCTTCGAAAGAAAAATCTTGCGACACATATATAAGGGCACAAAAGAAAACCGAATTTGACGAAGAAGATACAACTTTGAACTGTATAAAATATACCAGGATCGGGATATTATAACATTTATTAAAATAGGACGGCTGCGTTGGATAAGACATGTAAAAAGAATGGAAGAAGGCGAAATACCAAACAAAATATTACACCAGATGCCAGTAGGAAAAAGAACAAGAGGAAGACCGAAGCTGAGATACTTATAACAAATAGAAAATGATATAACAACCTTAAAAAAGACCCAAAAAGGGTTGTCGAGACAGTGATGATGATGATATATGGAATAAAGGAGACAGATGGACAAAGTGATAGACAGAGAAACACACACGTAACATTACCCTAAGAAGGACCTATCAGGTCCTTAACAATTTTTAACTTGGTAATCTATAAGATATATTTTATTTTTAGAATTTTACCAGACTGACGATTGTAATGTTTAAGCCTTCAAGGCCTCTTGAGCTAAATAAATACATAAATCCGACGTTGTATTAGAATACAAAATCTTATATACTTTATTGTACATTTTATATATTCTGTAAATATATTTCTGAATTATTAAATTACCTCATTTGGCACAAGTAAGCTATAACATGTGCAAGTCAGACACTGTTCAAAATAATACATTTGTTAATAGATTCATTACGATTATTTACACAGAACGTGTGTGTTGGAAGGTAACCTGAATTATTATTTATTATGAAAGTGCTAATTGCAAGCTTACGATCATTGATGGATAGAAGAAAAATATGTTGACTCTCTTAAAAATGTAGTTTTAAATTTTAACACTTTGCAGCTTCTTTAATTTTACTTTACATGGAATAACATATTGCTTGTTGTGTATTTTAGTTATCAAGCAGTTCCAACTTCTAAACAATTCTAAAATTTTTCAAAAAAATGTATCCAAATAATAGTATCTGTACTTACATATGGAGCTCAAACTTTCACATTCTCTAAAATAAACATGGAGAAGATCAGAAAAACTCAGAGAGCTATGGAACGACAGATGCTGGGTATCTCACTCAAAGACCATAAAACCAATAAAGACATTCGTAACAGAACAAAATTAAAAGATGCTGTCGAACAAGCAGCTAAACTGAAATGGAAATTGGCTGGACAGTACGAACGTCCTACGGATGGCCGATGAAATAAAGAAATCGGGAATTGGCAGCCATATGAAACGAAAACTCGACGAGGAAGACCGCAAATGCGATGAGGCGACGATATCAAAAGAACTGCAGGGCCAATGTGGAAACGTCTTACAAACAACAGAAACGAATGGCGAGAATTAGGAGACTAACTGTGGGATTATCGTTAACCGTTAACCCTAGATTAGCAGACTTGTTTAGCCGCACGTGATTACCGGACTATCGTAAATGTTACTACCTATAAAAAATGCCTTGTAATTACAAAACTTATATTCAAAATCTGAACAGGAGAGTTTTTATCACTATAATAACATATTTTAAACCAATAAAAAATAGCATTGGTTAATGTTTTAAACACTCGGAGCAAATTTTTCCACGATGCTCACCACATATCGCATGCTTGCATACTTGGCAATATGTAGTTGCCATTCGCCGTTTTTGCTTGGTCAATAAAAGCAAATTTTTCTTTTTCTTTCTTGATATGTGGGAACTGCTTCTGCACCAGTTATCTTTAAAATGTGAGCTATATCGTGACGAATGTTTTGACGCAAAGTAGCGGTTGCGAATCATTGTCTCATCCATGGTTCGGCAAAAGACTGGCTCAAATCAACCACATACTGGTACCGAGAGACGGGCTCTTTACCTCGTTTTAATGTGTTGTATAAACTATATTAACCGTATCATAAAATATACACAACGGGCATCTTCGGGTTTTCCTGTTACAGCTCATGTTGGAACACATTTGTTCAAAAGTATCTACGCCTGATTTTGTGTTATTGTAATTTTTTATAATTACAGGCTTGCCTGTTTCTTCTGATACTTCTGCCGTTTCGTGCAAAGTTGAAAGCAGTAAAACTAATTTCTATTTTTTAGGGACGTAAGATAACAAAGTTTTCTTCTGATCAAAATAGAACACCGAAGAGTTTGCATTTCGATTTTTTAGTGGAAACATCTCTGTGGAAATTTCTTTTTTGTTTTTGCGAAGAGTACCTAACGCTATTCATTTATGTGACTCTTGTGTAACAGTTCATCGACTAGTTTCACTGACGTAAACCTGTTGTCCATGGTTACGTTCCGATTTGATCCAAGGACAGATTTTGTTAGTTCTTTGACATAATGCTCTGCTAGTGGCAAACCATTGGTATTAGTTTTCTTTCCCAAATAGGGACTTGCATCCAACATATATTTACTGGAGGAGTCACATAACATAACAATCTTAATCCCGTACTTTAAAGGTTTATTGGAGATGTACATCCTGAAAGGACATCTTCCCCGGAATCCTAGCAGTTGCTCATCAATTGTACGATATGATGATGGAGTGTATGAAGTGCGGCATATTTCAATGAAAATATCCCATATTTCTCGAATATGAGCGAAAGTATCATTAATTTACTTGTCTCTCTTGCCTTGTTTTTAAATGGTACAACTGCACACGACACTATCTACCTAACGACTAAAATAGAAGATAACGAGCGGCCCAAGGCCGAGCGGTGACCGTAAGTAGCCAGATATGCTTAAAGAAATATGCGGATCGTAAAATTTACGAATTTCCGGTAATCTAGGGTTAAATGTTCTAAGAGAACCCTTAATTTCTTAGCAACATTTTCTCCATAAACCGTAATATCCTTTTCATGCCCATCTGCTTTTGACCGGTTTAACTTCTCATTAATTGTAATTAAAAGATCATCTCTAGGATTTGATTTTCGCCCACGTTGCCTGCAACCAGATGGCGTTTTACTATAAGTGGAAGTATCTGCTGATAGTACGGAAGGACCAGATATTTGGAAGTCTGTATTTTCTTCACCTAACGCTGAGAGTACTGACTCAGTGTGACTGCTTTCGTGATCAGATATCTAAAAATTTAGGTTATATTTTGTCATATTTTTGCAAAGGTTCTGAATATATTTTGTTCTAGTTTCCAAAAACTAAAAGTGAATAGGAAGCGTATTGCAAATAATTTCGAGGAAAAATTGAACTTTCCTCAATGTTTGGATGCCATTGACTAAAAGCATGCTCAGATAGTTCCACTACCTAATTCAGGCTCCTATTTTTATTATTATAAAGAATTTCATAGTTTGGTGCTTATGACTGTAGCAAATGCCAATTATTATATTATCTACTTTAATTTTGCGACAAATGGAGGAATTTCCGATGAGAGGGGGATAAATAACACAAAATCTTATGAAAAACTGAAGTCTGGAACTCCGTAAACCAGCAAAGTTACCAAACAGTGAACTGGCTCTACCTTACATATTTGTCGGGGATGATGCTTTTTAGTTAGGGGAAAACTTGTTAAAACCATTTCCTCAGAGAAATTTATGCAGGCAAAGAGATATTTTCAACGACAGCCTGTCACGAGCGCGTTGAATAATTAAAAACATTTTTGGAATTCTGGCTGCTAGGTTTCGAATATTTCATACAGCAATTAATGTTAATTTAGGTGCAATTGAGACGAAATTGATGGCGTGTTGCATCTTATACAATCTGTTGAGAATAAAATGTCCGCAAGTATATACTACTACTGAGCAGTTAGATCATAAGCATCAAGAATCTGGAACAGTTACAGTAGGTCTTCGAGCTACCTCAAATGATTTTATCGATCTACAACAAAGTTCGCGCAACAGAAGTTTTTAACAGATTGGAAAGGTCACAAGAAACAATTTTATGGTGTATTTTATCAATGAAGGAGCTGTAATCTGGCAAAATAAAGCTATATGAATATATTTTTTTTATTTACTTACCTCTTCCTCATCAAACACATTAGAGTGTTCTTGGTAAATCTTGATCGCTCAAAAAAGATAGCAATTGAAAACACCATAACTTTGGCTTATAAATTTTCTCTGATGCTCCATCGGATTTGCTGCAGTACTAATTTTAATTTCATTTTGTAAGATGTTGAAGCAAAAAGAGGCCCAGTGAGGAGAAAGATTTCCTGGTTGAAGAATCTACGTATATGGTTCAACAAAACAACCACAAATATTTCCAGAGCAACAGTGTGCAAAGTACACATTGCTATGATGGTTACCAATACCAAAAAAATTGTTACCAAAATAAAGTAGATGACCAGGTTGTACAAACAATAATTACAATAATAATAACAGTTATGTTTTTTAAGTCTTATTTACCACCTTCTTGAGTAAAATTAAACTTGTGCATTCTTCTCATATTATCGAGATTATGTCGTAAACATCAAACATTAAACATATAGGTAGTTAAATATTCTTAATATGGAATAATAAATAATTAAAGCCTGTATAGTGTATGTATCAACAAAATGTATGATGATCTCTAAGAAGGAACAGCAATTTGAACGAATCAGTGATACTTATCAACAAATAGAAACAGTTAATACATACATACATACACCTACCATAGTAAGAACGTCAATGAAACTTAAAATCATTCCCTGCAAATCAAATATAGAATAGAGAAGCAAGAAAGCAAGCATTTCAAAAAATGGCTATTATAAGCTATTCAAATGTCATGATCTATAAGAAAGAACCCGTAGAAATAAGATTACTACGATGTTATATCTTTCCTATACTATTGTAAGAAGTTGAGTGGTGGACTCTTACAGACGCTACCTTCAAGAAAATTGAGGCTTGCGAAATTAGGCTTTATCGTCAAATCCTGAAGTTACTCTATACTGGCCACGTTACAAATCAGGACGTTTTATTAAGAATGCAAAAAGGAAAGAGCTGTTAACCACAAATAAAACAGCTAAAATCGAACTAATTATACAGGGAAAAAAGTAAAAGCAAAAAGAGGCCCAGGAAGGCGAAGGATTTCCTGGTTGAAGTATCTACGTACGTGGTTCAACAAAACAACCACAAATATTTCCAGAGCAACAGTGTGCAAAGTACACATTGCTATGATGGTCACCAATATCTGAAACGGATGACTATAGAAACAAACAAAAAATGAAGGCAACAACATGCGGTGTTCCCAAGCGGTCACCCATCCAAGTACTAACCGCACCCGACACTGCTTGACTTCGGTGATCGGACGAGAACCGGTATGTTCAGTGTGGTATGGCCGTTCCCGATTATACATGAAACAAATTGATATGCAAACAATGTTAAAAATCGTATGGGATGACACACGTACCGATTTTGCAGTGCGAGTTTTACTTTTAAATCAGAAACATGTCAAAAAATAATACAAGAAAAGTTGAAAACATTCTTATACCAATATATACAGTAACAATAATTACAATTATTTGCATGACACGAGCTTTTTTAGTAGATTGTTTTACATTGGGAAACAAAACTGTTCGATAATTAAAGTACATGATATGCAATATTTTATATCATTATTTACAATGTTTTTTTTGTAAATAAATTTTGTCGGATATTTAACATATCCTAATTTTATTAATCAATGATAGTAAGCTAGCAATTAGCACTTTGATAATAAATTAAAGTTACCTTCAAACGCACACGCTCTCTGTAAACAATCCTAATGAATCTATTAAGATTAACATATTTGTGTACTATTTTGGATAGCGTATGAATTGCACAGTGTATATACTGAGAAAAGTAAAGCCGAAATGATTACCATACGCCTGATAAGCGAAGAATTCGGGATTCAGATCAACACCGGAAAAAACAAAAATAATGAAGCTAGACAGAGCAAATAATATTCTACCGCACATACACCAAATGGCGAACATGGTAGATAGATTTATATACTTAGGCTAACCTACACAACCAACAATGTTGATAACCAACAATGGCGATTGCTCCTCAGCAATCGAGCGTAGACTAGCAATGGCCCCCCGCAACAGCTAAATTAATTAAAATATGGAAAGACCGAACAATAACATAGAATACTAAGCTCAGGTTGGTCAATACTCAGCATGGAAACATGGTCAAAAAAATCGGTAGGAGCAAATCGAAACCTTCGAAATGTGGGTCTATAGAAAAATTATAAGTATGTTCTTGATAGAAAATAAAACCAACCTGTCAATTCTGGAAAAGCTTTATATAAAAGACAAGCTAATAAAAAAAGTAAACCGAGCATACCTCGGTTTACTTTTATTTACTTTGGTCGTATAGCTAGAAGAACGGAGATCATGGAACTATTGGTAGTAGAAGGAAAGATAGAAGGCCGAAGACCAAGAGGAAGATCTCCCACACGATGGGCAGACTAAATAAGGACTCTGGTGGGAAACTCCCTACATAAAGTCGTCCATATCGCACATGATTGCAGCCAATAGAGGCAGAAAGCTAATAATATTTCGAGTGTCACCACGCCCCACGAGTGTCATTATTAAGTTGTCCTGTGATAAACTCCTCTCTTAGTTCTAATCTGTCTTTTTGCTCTGTTTTATAGATATTCTTATTCGTTGTTAGTCATTACTACAGAATAAATCATATGTTCAAGAAACTTTTAAAAACAATGAAAAATTCATCCGAGCTTGTTGCAGCAACAGTATGTGGTAGTGAAAAGGGACTTTAATATCTGGATGAAAGATATTAACAAGAAGGAGGTACCTGTTCAGTAAAATGCGTTACTGCAAAAAAGGTTAAGTTTATACCAATATATTTGAGAAAAGATCACTTTTTACTATGAGTGGGAGAAGTTGCAGCTTTGTTTCCGACTGAGGTTTATAAAATTATCTTATATGGGTAAGTTTTTTGTCTTGGGATAAAATGCTTAATACGACCAACATTCAGAAACAGGCTTTTTAATTACGGATTAACTCCAATTAGGTTTGACAGCATTAAACTAATTAGTTAGCATCTCCTCCTTCCTCGCGTTTTTAGTAAACAAATAATATTTCCCGATATATTTACTTTCAGTTTGTTTCTTTTTACCAATTTTGGCCTTAAAATCTCCAGGTGCAACTACGAAATAACGTTTTTATGTTGCTGTTTTTTTTTTAGATATTTGTAGACATCGCATAGAGCAGGGGGGGGAGGGGCAACCCGTCGATCGTGATCGACCAGCCGATCTCGGCCCCTAAGTCAGTCGATCGCGGGCAAGGAAAAAATATCGGAAAAATAACATAAATATTACGAAAATTATTGGAGTGCTAGCCAGAGCGACGTATGAAGTTTCCACTTTGTACATGATACTATAAATGTTATAGTATATGTACTATATAGTGACTATTGATTGGTAGCCGCTTTCTTTTCCTTTTTAGTCTGGTATTTTTATACCGCTAGCGTAAGAGCGAATCACATCCTGGTAAATCATGGTAAAAGAAAATTGTTGCTGCTTTATCTGCAATACATCAGTAGCAATACGGACAAAAAGAACTTTAGAGTGTCACTTCAACACAATGCATGGTAAATACCGATCAAAATTTCCACATCAGAAGAGTGAAGTGAAAAAGAATAAACTTCAAGCATTAAAATCTCTTTTGACTGCCCAGGAAAATATGTTCTGTAAGCCTAATGAACGGTCTAAGGCTGTAACTAAAGGTTCATTCTTAGTTTGTTATGAAATTGCGCAAAAGTGTAAGCCGTTTTCTGATAAAGAATATGTCAAAGAAATATTCGAAGATTTATCAGATTTCATCATCATTGGCTCCACAACCCATAGTGGATCTTGGCCTGCTCAAGGATAAGTCTCCATTCTCTCCTATTTTTCGCCTTGACTTTCCAGTTTCGTACTTCCAACATTCTCAAGTCTTCCTCCACCTGATCCTTAAATCGTGTGCTGGGTCTGCCTCTCCTTCTCACTCCATCTATTCTTTGATTATAAATATGTTTTGGCGGCTTCATCTCATTCATTCTCTTTATGTGACCTAACCACCGCAGCCGGTTTATTTTGATGGACTTAATAATTTTAGGTTTGTCATACAGGCGGTAAAGTTCTAAATTATAGCGTCTGCGCCATAATCCGCCCCTCTGTATTCCTCCATAGATATGCCGGAGGATTTTACGCTCAAAGCATCTTAAACGTTCTTCATCGGTCTTTGTCATCGTCCATGTTTCCGACACGTATGTGAGGATGGGTTTGATAAGAGTTCTTTATATCACTAGTTTCGTTCTTTTTGTAACTAGGCTTGTTGTTAAAAATTTTTTAATCCATAATAGGCTCTATTTGCCAGATATATTCGTCTGTTAATTTCTGCACTTACTGCATTATTCTGATTAATTTGTGAGCCTAGGTATATAAACTCTCTTACTCCTTCGAAAGTATATGTTCCGATCGTTAGATCTTTAGGTTGTGCTGCTTGTATATAATTTGATACTTTCATATACTTCGTCTTACTAGTGTTAACCTCTAGTCCCTGCTTTTGTTGCTGCTTCAAGTGCATTGCATGATTCGACCACGTCCGCCTTTCTTCTTGCAATAATGTCGATGTCATCGGCGTACGCTAGTAATTGTACGCTGCGATTAAAAATAGTTCCTCTGGTTGATATTCCAGATTCTCTTATCGCTTTCTCTAGTGCAATATTAAATAGAAGGCATGATAGGCTGTCTCCTTGTCTAAGTCCTATCTGAAACTGAAACTTTCTGGAAACTCCGTTCTGCACTCTAACTTTACACACGACTCTTGAGAGGGTCGCTTTCACCAATTTTACTGTCTTAATTTTCCTAAGTATTTATCAGATTTACTGTTTGTTAATTTCAAAAATAAAAATGAAACAAAAAATGTATACATGATCTGTAGCTGTCAAGAAATACTTTGATATGTCGTATAGTATTGTTGAGTAAAAATCTTAATGAACAACTGCAAAGATATCTACTCTGGTGCGTCGCTTTTTCGTTACACATTGATGAGTCGACAGATGTCATGGATACTGCAGAGTTACTTATTTTCATTTAGATGGTCTTTGATGATTTTTCAACAAGAGAAGAGTTGCTAACAATGATATCCTTAAAAATCAGAACACGTGGTATTGTTTTATTCACAAAATTCAAACATTTTGTCGGTAAGATTAATTTACCTTTATTTAAGCATGTTTCAATAACGACAGATGATGCTCTGGCAATTATTCGTATTAGTAATGGATTTATATCACTATGTCACAAAGATGAAGATTTCCCGGACTTCTTTAATTACCACTGCCTTATTCATCAACAGATCTTGACCAGTAAAAGTTTTAACACAAAAGACGTGATGGATATTGCGTTTAAATTGGCAATTCAATAAGAGACAAATTTTTGCAAAAGACGGCTGTTTAAGCAACAACTGGATGACAAAGAACCAGATTTAATCTTACACACCGACGTAAGGTGGCTGAGGCGCTGCAAGTTTTTGCAAAGGTTTCTAGATTTGTTAAATGACATTATTAAAGTTCTTGAAGAAAGGGGTGATGATGGTCAGCAATTACGTGACTTAAATGGCAATATGATTTGGCATTTCAAGCAGATTTCACTGGTAAACTAAGCACATTGAATCTGGAACTGCAAGGCAAGAACAAAACATTTTCAAAAATGATTAGTTTTATTGCATCATTCAAACTTCAAGCAGTGTCTTTGATAGTTGATATTGTAAAGAAAAGGTTTCTAAGATTTACGAACATTAAATATCACATGGAAAAACACCCTGCCTATGTTTTCAAGCCACAGAAGTATACAGCAGAAATTCAGTCAGTGTTATCAGGCTTTGAAATCCGTTTTAGAGATTTCAATAAAATTGAGAAGTTGGTCAAATTTATAAATTATCCATTTAATGATAATATTCATGCACCTTTGAAATATCCAAACAATTTGCAAAGATATTCCAAATGGAATAACTTTTTCTTGAAAATGAAATAATTGCTATGCGCTGCGATGTAATTTTGAAATCGAGATCAGGTTCACATCTAGATTTCTGGCCATTGGTGTACAATGACAAATATCCAAATTTAAAAAATGTGCTAAACAACTGCGGTCATATTTTGGTTCAATCTATTTATGAGAATCAGCGTTTTCATATTGAAAACAAACGAAGAGTAAACAGCGTTTCAGCTTAACTGATGCTCATACATTAGATTCTTTAAGGTTGGGGATTTCCAACTTCACGCCAGACCTTAAGAACCTAGCAAAAACTGTTCAAACTCAAGTCTCACATTAACTTTTTTTTATTGAATATGTTGGAAAAATAAATAAATGAGAATTACTACTTTTGTTTTATTTACGTATACTAATACACACTGGCAAGCAATAAAACTAATCCATCCAGAATTTTAGCGTTCAAAGCCGAATCGATTTTACTCACATTCAATTTTTTTTTAGATCTCAAAAGCTAATAAAATAGTCCTTCAGAATCAGTGATTGATTTTCTGAAATATAGTGAGATACTCTGAGATATTCAGCTCAATTTTCATGTTAAAATTCTGGATTAAAAGTTTTATTGCACAATTTTTTATAACTAAAAAATTCCTAGTCGGTCGATCGCAAAGAATTAAAAAGGCAGACAGTAGATCTTTAGTCCAAGTAAGTTGGCCACCCTTGTCATAGAGTCTTCGGCGGCCATGGCCATACTATTAGAAAGAGTTCAATACTTAGTAACCAAGTGGCCGTATCTCTCATTTAGTATAACGGAAATTCGAGAAAAGGGAATCGAAGACATGGAATTCAAGTCTAATTTCAAAAAATCTCTTCAGATTGAAAAATTACTAGAAAAGTACTTGAAGAATTGCTCAAAAATGTTTTACGGTTTAACATAGCAAGCTACGGGAAAAATAACGTAAAAGTGTGCTATCAAAAACTTAAAAAATACCGGAAAATTGAGCAATACACGGAACGGCTGGTAAACACATTCTTTCTGACTTTCTCAGCCGGCATCCAAAGTTGTCAATTTGTGAGCCTGAACAGACAAGACTAAAATGAATGACGAGTTTCAATCCGATATCAATTAATATTTGACAAACTTGATTAAATTTAGACGAGGTAATAATTTTATTCACCTAATTCGTCTCATTTAAAATATAATTTTTTCCTCATTACAAACAGGTATGTATTACAACTTTACAAAAAGTTATTGGAGTGAAAGAAAAACACTAGAATAAACAGGGTACCTTATACGAGAGAGGAGAGCTTGTCACTTAACTGGATATCATTGGTTTCAGTGTATACAAGCACATAAATCGAAACAAAACTAGAATGTAGAAAGCAACTGCAAGATCCTTGGTATAGGCCTACATGGCAGAAAACATAAATAATAATAAAACTGCTGAAAATAAGAGAAGTGAAAGTACTTGATAGTAATTTGAAACCTATAATTCATTCCTAAACAGAAATAAAAAATACAAACAAAAAATATATGTTTAATGAAGCTTAATATAAGCTGCTTACTAGTTATAAATATATAATAGACAAATTAACAACAATAATAGTAATAAATAATCACTAGAAACCTGAAAGTCAGAGACAAGAAAAAAGCTGTTACAATATCCTCTTCAAAATATATTATTATAACAACTGTTACGTATAATGTGTAATATATGTTGCATACTCATTGTAAATAGAATCGCACACGGAATACGTAGGTATAAAGTTCGTTAGTACATTTAATAAGAAATTCAGAAAAAAGCAAAAATAGAACGAAATTTATAGTTCAGTCAACCATTTTAATATTTGTTTTTAACTATTATTTGATATATGTTTAATTAATTTCAGATTTTACGCCAAAACATTTTCTTACACCGTTTCTAAATAATCTTAAATAGGTATACATTTGAGTTTTCTGGTTTCAAATTGCCCTAAATTCACTTTTTGTTGTTTCTAAAAAGCTGGTTTGTTCCTTTCCCTTTCTTTTTCGTTTCTGTGGGGACTGTTTAATTTAATTTAAATCTCTTATGTGCTTTTAACACATCGTCTAGCTAAGTTCCAATATGTTACATATTCCACGTTCCAAAGGTCACTAAACGTTTCCGTAAGCTGGGTCGTTTTCCATTAGGGCTGACCGGTGTTTTCTTTCTAGGATTTTTTCAATATATTTTTTTCTTGGTCCACCAGGATTTTGGATGCTGGAGATGTGCACTCACCTTTCTCATTCTGAGATAAAATTTGCTGATTATGTTTTATGTGTTCTCTACTTCGAAACTTTTCTCGGTGTTTGTGATATTCGCCTATTTATAGGCATCAGTAGTTACCTCAAGATCCCTCCTGCTTTCTCAACCGGACTTAGAACCAGCTACGATGCAGTGGTCTGAATCATCAAGCTATTAAATAATAAATTATACTCACTTGGAATGGTAAAGTTCTCTAATGGTAATCTAAAAATGAGCTTTGATGAGGAGGGGCCCTTCAGCATTTGACATGAACAGGGCTGACTGGGACGTCCTCAACCAAAAGACAGCGAGGCCTATTGGATGAAAGAGAACGATCTTTAGATTTATAGTACAGGTGCAAATACGGTATAACTAAATAAGCACTCGCGAATTGAATCAAAATAATTAAAGCATATTTCTAGGTGTGATGCAGCTAATTACAGTTAACTGTCACATATTGATTTAACCAGCTATGCTAACCTAAGTAATAGGTGTAAGAGCACTCTTTCGTCCTGAAATTAAGAAAACTAGATACTACAATACAGGCTCATAAAAGCATCCCTAATAAACTTATCATGTCTAGCTAGCTATGGATCAAAGCAACCAAGATTCTACAGGGGAAGTGTATTACCATTAAAATAGAGAGTTTTTTAGGTTGTAAATTAACAACATCGCTGCGATATATAATAGTTGTCTATACATAATATATTTTTATTTCTGTATGGTAATGTATGTAAAGTTTTAGTTTTAAAAATCATCAATGGGAAAAATATTACAACGTGGATTATACAAACAGGATAAGTGTAGATAGAAATTTAGAAGAAGAGAGTATTAAAAGTTGTAAGAGTTTTAGGTATTTTGATATGAATGATAAGCCGAGATGATATTTTTATGAATGATATAGAAAGGAAAATAGCAAGGGGAAAACAAGTCACGAAAATACTCCATGGAGTGATACACCCTTGACAAAGAAAAAAAGGATAGTTCAGTGCATAGTGATAAATATTACCCTATATGAAGCGGAAGTATGGCAAATGATAACATCAATACGAAATAAAATTAGAACAGAATATGGAAAAGAATGGAAGTAGAATGCTCAATTACAAGTAATATAGTAATATAAGCATGTACAAAGAATACCCGGTCACAGGCGACTGTGAAAAATATCAGATTGGGACCCGTCGAGAAGAAGACGGAGAGAAAGACTTGCTACGAGATGCAAAACGTACATAGGGAATGTATGACTTCGGAGATTCTGACTGGAAGAATATTAAGTGCCGTGGCGAACAAAAATGACAAACTTGTATTGGGGAAAAGCCTAAGAAGAAGGAGAAGAGAATAAGCTAGATAAGAAAGTTAATAGAAAATAATATCGCAATTCTAGAAAGAAGTGATGGATAATAGCCAGAATCTGGAAAACAACGGACTAAGAACGAATGTGAATTAGACACGATAATTTGAATTATGACATCAATAATTGACCTCCTAACAATTAAATCGGTAGAAAGATAGAAGTGAAAAAAAATTGACCAAACTATATACAACAGCTAAACCAAATGTAAACGAAGGGAAAATTCGAATATTGAAGAAATGGAAGGAAAATTGAAAGAAATTAAATGGTTAACGACAAAGGACTAATTATTCCAAACGAGTTGAAAGAAATTATAAAAAAAAAGAAACAGGACCAGAAGAACGTATCAAGAGACAAGAAGAGAGAAATTCAAGATCTACGGAGACGAATTATCCGAACAAAAGCTTATGAAAACTACGAAAATGTATGGATGATGCTAAAAGCTAAGAAATAAGGAAAACAGAAGATACCACAAATATTAGACGACGAAGAATCTCACTTCGAGGCTCAAGAAAAAGTGGAAGCAATTGCAACAAGAATGGCAGAAACACATAGGCAAAATCAAAAAATGGAAGAAGTTAACAATGAATATAAGAGAAAACAAGAAGGAACAATTTTTTAGTAGAGGAAGACGACTACCTAAATCTAAAAGTTGTTAAAATCATAAAAGAAGCAGAGCCCCAAAAATTAAATGCATCCACAACTTTGCATTTAAGGAATTACCTAAGAAAATTATAGTACAACTACACTACATCTTCAGATTTTGCCTGGAAAAGCTCATTTTCCGACCAACTAGAAACATGCTAAAATCATCCTTCTACCAAAACCAAGAAGGGACAAAAGAATACCAAAAAACACAAGCCGATATCCCTTCTGGAATCGATAGAAAAAATATTGCAAAAAAATAATAAGACTAATAAAACACGTAAAAAGAATAAGAATAATTCAAGAAGATCAATTTGGATTCAGAAGAGGAAGAAACTACGAACTCCAACTAGCAAGTGCGATCAGCGACACGAAGATCCGATTCAACAGAAACCGTAAAACAGGAATGGCCATCCTTGATCTCGAAAAAGCATACGACATAGTCTGGAAGAAGGGGGGCGTTTGAGTATTAAGTAACGCAGTTTTTGAAGATTTTTGACCCCCCTCCCCTCCCTATGTAACGCAGCGTAACATTTTAAAAAACTCCTCTCTCCCTACGTAAACGTTACGTAACAAGAGATTTCTAACTCGCAATAATAAACTTTTGCTGCTAATCTTACAATTTTTCACGTTTGCTGTACTCCATTATTACATACATTTTTACCTTTCCTACCTTCAGTAAAATCAAGTTTTGTTTTGTGTTTCTAGAAAATGCATGACTTTATTCATATAATTTGAAGTATTTGCTTATGGTGCTGCAAATTCTTTTACTTTGGTTGTAAAATAAATGTTGCAAATTTATTTATCATAAAATTTGAAGGTTTTGCTATATTAATTGGAAGTAAGAGCATTTGTTTGTTTTTTCATGAAACCAAAATGTCTGCCGTATTACGCAGTTGCAGACGAAACTTTAGGAAAATCCTTCCTGACCAGAAGAAGGTAACCTGTAAATGCCAAATATAATACCATTACTATACTTAATACAATACTAATGACTAATGATTAGACTATTATACAAAGGGAGAAGTGGGAGGAAGAGAAGGAAAGGAGGAGAAACTGAACATCAGCAATCCACCGCTGGTATAAAAGTTGGACCTTTAAATCCTAACTTTTGTTTTTATTAATTACTATTTAACTGGGAATAAGCCACAATTAAAGGTTAAAAAACGTTTATTGACGTTTCAATTTCCACTTCGGAAATCGTTCTCTATCGTTCTTTATTGTTACATTGCATGTTTACAATCTACTCTATAGACAGAGTAATACGTAAATAGTATGTAAGTAAATTAACGTTAGTTAGGTACCGTCCAGTGACAGTTCTCTAAGGATTATTGCGGTAAGTCTTCTAGCCATACTCTCTTCAATCGTTCAATCTTCTTTCGACAAGTGGTTGGGTGAATAAATTATTTATCAGTTCGTTGTTGTGATCAGTGGTGCGATTTTTATATTTTATTGAGTGATTCTTTATTATGCCCTTAAGTAATGGGATGTCCAGATCATTGTGTAGTGTTTTGTTGCATGCATGCAATAGCTTTACTTATCAGACGGAGTATTTTGGATTGGAATGTTTGAAGTATCTTCGTATTTGAAGGTTTACTGAATAGTTCTATTCCATATGCCCAAACTGGTATGAGTATAGGACAAAAGCAGTTTATTTTCAAGAGATAACTGAGAACTTTTGTTAAATAACCAGTTCATATTTTTTAGTTTAGGATCTAGTGTTTCCGTTTAGTTTTACAGTGCGTTGTCCATGTAAATTTTTCATCCAGATGAAATCCGAGGTATTTGACAACTGGTTTTATAAGAATGGGAATATTATTATTATAAACTAGTGGACATAAAGATTTTCTTGTTGTAAAAGTAATTTGTACTGATTTGCTAGCATTAACATTGATCTTCCATCGCTTAAGCCAGTTTAGTAATTGGACTAAATAATTGTGTACTTTTTGTGATGCTACATTAAGGTCGATATTCACTTATTACCGTGTCATCAGGAAAAGTAGCTAAGAAGGTACCATTGCTGGTTGCAATGTCTGCTGTAAATATCAGATACAGAAATGCGCCCAAAACGCTACCCTGAGGTACGCCAGATTGAATGTGGTAATTTGAGTGGCTGTCTTCAATTTTGACTTGAAAGTGACGGTCAGTAAGATACGATTTTAGTAAAGTATAGTTGGTCTGTTAGGTGTAATTTCAGTTTGTAGAGGAGACCTTTATGCCATACTCTATCAAATGCTTGTTGTATATCTAGAAACACTTCAGCGCAAAACTTTTTCTCTTCGAGAGTCGTTTTAATTATATTTACTGTGGCATTGTTGGATGGTTGAGTGTTCACTTCTAAATCTGAATTGGCGTTGTGGTATAATTTCGTTTATGGGAACAACTTCCTCGATTTTATGTAATAGTAGCATTTTTAATACTTTCGACATTATTGGGAGTAGGCTTATAGGGCGATATGAATTTGCTTGGGTTGCGGGCTTACCAGGTTTCAGAATCATAGTGACTTGAGCAATTTCCGTTGTATTGTAAAGTATCGAAGACGTAGTATGCTGTTGTATATTATTGTTAATAACACCACTGCTTTTCTCGGTAGCTTCTGAAGTAATTCTTTTGTTATCAAATCATAGTCAGTAGCTTTCTTAGGATTTAGCATTTTATTTGTTGTCGAACCTTTGTCGGAATAAATGTTTTCAGAGGAAGAGATAGTTGACATATAGTTTCGAGGTACGGATGTGAAACTGAATAAAACTTTATGACGATGACTGAATAAAAATTTGTTTATTTGCCAATAATCAATTTAAATTTGACAAATCTCAAGAAGATTAATAATTAGTTAGCACAATTACAATATCTTCAGAGAACCGCCAAAAATTAATATTTTTCCGGGAGAACCCCAAAATTCACATTAAGTTTGACAGATATTTTGACAATTGAATCATAACTTAAGCTGCAACTTTGAAAAATAAGGCATTGTCTTAAAATAAAAAAAATAAAGGACAAATGCGGAAGTTTCCTAATATAACTTGTTTTTCTTTCAGATTGAAACATTCATAATAAAGTCCGTTATTATTATGATGTTTGAATAATTCTTTTTTCATTACAGCATGGCTAGATTTGTTTAGTCAGATAATCTTTAACTTTGCTATTAATGATTATTATTTTAAAACAAAATATTCCTTACATGGTATTAAATTTTTTAGATCATTATTTATAAATATTAAAATTAAAAAATACCCATGTGTTATCCTTAAAATAACCTTGATACTCGATGAGATTAGTTTAAAAATAAAAAGCCCAGCTCTTTTGAAAATAAAAAACTGGTTGTTATAATAATAACATATCGGGGTGGAGGCAGACAGCGGGCCCTTTGCTGGGGGCCTTTTGTCAAACCATTTATACGTGCGTGGGTACTTGCGGTTCGAAACCGAAAAGGCGATAGTGGAAGAGGGACAGAACATTAAAAATATAGTAGCCTCACACGCTGCATCGGTCTTTTATTAAATACAATGGTGGCGCGAGTGTTCTTTTGCTTTAAGTGTATTCAATTTTAATTTTATTATATATATATATATATATATATATATATATATATATATATATATATATATATATATATATATATATATATATATTATATATATATATATATATATATATATATATATATATATATATATATATGTAAATACTTTTTTCTTTTTGGGTGTGGTAGTCAATAAAAAATAGAGCTTTGCTAAGGCGTACTATTTATTCTGAAATCCGAGCTTTCGGTGGTTATTTGCCACCTTTATCAAGGTCTACAATGAAAATTACTGTGTTATAACATTTGGCTGATGTAATATAAAAGTTATAAAAACTTACCAGAAAGTAAGAAGATTCATAGCATATAAAACACAACGTTAAATAACATAATGTGATCTGAATTATTGAAGGCATTAAAAATTTTAAAAACTTTAAAATACTTAAAAATTAAAGAACATGTTACAAAGTTTAAAAGTAAAACATAAGACGACATGTTTGACAAAAAACAGTCGTCTTCGCAGGTTTGAATTCAGTCACATCTCACGAACAGAAAGAGGTAGTAGGAGGAACTATTGTTGTTTAAATAGTTCGATGTAACTACAAAAAACAAACTTTCAAACTGATGTCTAACAAAATGCCGTTTGTGATTTTAAGTACTACCAACCATGTTACCAACTTAGAATTGAGAGGGAAATTTAAAAAAAGGTTTTATTATGTCAAAAAATAAAAAGAAAATAGTATTTAGTAAGTAGGTTTAGAAAAAACAAACAACCAAAACAAAATGAACATCTGAATAATAACTGAAGTTAATCATGACAATTATAGCAATTATTAATAATGGATTTACGAAACATGAAGCACTCTGAGATGCAGAAAACCCTAGTCAAAAGTCAAAATAAAATTGTAAATTTTGCTAAGATTCTGGATCTCAGATCTTTTATTCAGGTTGTTGTTATCACTCCTGCTGATATGTACCATTTCTAAGAATGTTCTCTTAAATTTATTTTATTTTATCTCTTATTTTTCTCTTAAATTTATTTCTAGGTTGAAATCTATCTTATGGTCTAGATCGATAGTGTGTTCTGCCAAAGCACAAGTGGGTTTATTTAGTCTACAGTCACTCTTATGAGAAATGATACGACTAGACAGATTTCTTCCAGTTTCACCAATGTACGTGGATGGACATTCAGTACATTGAATGCAATAAACAACATCTCTTGACTCTAAAGTAGTTAGGGGTTGTTTTATTTTGCTATATAGCTGACGTATGGTTTTGATGTTCTTGTTAGCTATTTTGATGTTCTTAAATTCTTTAAAAATTTTAGTAAGTTCTACGGTTAGTTTTGGAATATACGGAAGGGCATAAAAATACACACTTGTTTGAGAAGAATTGTTTTGTGCTGAGGGCACTGATTGAGAATTAGTGAGAATGTTATTTCTGTTAACAAATGGGACATTAAAAATAATTTATTAATCAGTCTTAGAGGATATGAATTTTCAACAAAAATATTCCGTAAGAGGTTAAGATCATGTTGGAGATGATCTGGATGTGATAACCTTTTGACACGTTCTTTCATTGCTAGGACTAGGTTGGTTTTCATTCTAGGAGGATGATGGGAATGGTAGCTTATGAATCTATTGCTACATATAGGTTTTCTATACCATTGTGTTTTCACAACATTATCCTCACATCTATGCAAACGCATGTCAAGGAAGGGCAAAGATCCCTCCCGCTCTTCCTCGCACGTGAATTGCAAGTGTGGGTTTTGTTGGTTGAAAACATTTAAAGTAAATTGTATAGAGTCTGCTGGTAGTGCCAAGATTAAGTCATCCACGTATCTTTTTATAAAAGGTATTTCAAAATTGATTTGTTGCAAACAATCTTTAATTAAATCGTCTAAGACATAATTACAAAGAATTGGTGAAATAGTGGACCCCATTGGAGTACCAAAGACTTGTTTGTAGTAACAGTCATTAAAAATAAAAACATTAGAGTCAAAAACAAAAGAAATGAGTTTTTTGATATTAGATAAGTTAAGAGTTGTGTGCATTGATATGTCATCCCAGTGTTTCTCAACACTAACCAAAATTGTTTGTAAAGGTAATTTTTTGATGGTTATAATTGATAGGTAATTTTAAGTTATTAATAAAAGAACTGAAACTGAAAGAGTCCTGAATGCAGAAATCATTGTTACTGTAGGTTTCTGTGAGAATATTGGTTAAAAAACTTGCTATGGGGCCATTAGGTGTACCTATTGAGGAAACTATTGGTCTCATATTTAACCAAGATTTGACGATTTGACGATGGTGTTCCAGGCCTGTAAAACTGACCGACTTTAGCTCGTGGCGTGGCTCGTTCCACTTCAGTTTTCATCAGTCCCCATATGTTTTCAATGGGGCTAAGATCTGAAGATGTTGCTGGCGACGGAATTGTTGGCAATTCGTGTTCTTGCATCCAAGCTTGAGTATAAGCAGAAGTATGGCATCTTCCATTATCTTGTTGAAAACGCCACCCCTCTGGATATAAAACATGAGCCGTTTCAAGAAAAAAACCATTTAGAATACCACAATATTTCGCACTATCAACAATACCATTAACTATATAGAGAGATATAGCACCACGCTGAGATATTGCTCCCCACACCATTAGTTTAGTGGAAAATTGAGAAATTTGAACAGTAACGGTTTCTCTTGATAGGACTTTTAGATGATTTGCACCAAGCTAGAAACAACCTTCATTACATATAAAGACATTATTAAAATTATCTTCTCGAAAACGTTGACAAAAATCTATTTTTCGTTGTCTTTGCAGAGGTGTCATTGTAGGGATTTTTTTTTGGATTCCTTGATATGTAGCCTTCCTTTTTCAGTGACATGCGGACAGTTTCTGGGCACACTTTTATTCTTC